>JAVJIF010031069.1:0-427838 GCA_038442645.1 Agave tequilana
GTTTGCTATTCTAGCCTCGAAGCTATGGATGTTTCAATTGAATGCAGACCTCCTTTTGAAGAGATGGAGTGAATTTCTAGAGTTTTCATTAGTTGGTTCCCATTGGATGGTCTTTTCAGCTAGATTCTCATTGCATCCATCCTTCATTTTCATCCTTTTATAAGAATCTCCCTTGGCCATGATTTCTAAGAGGGTCTTGATTGAGTAGTCTAAACCGTCTTAGAGAATTTGCATTATCGCTATTTGTAAATTCCATGATGAGGACATTAGACAAGGAGGTCTTTGAAGCGTTCAAAGTACCTCTAAAACGGTTTACTTGGTTCTTACTTGAAGTGTATGTTGTTCTTCCTAATGAGAGCGATCTTATGGATTTGATAAAATTTCTTCAAGAAGACCTTGATGAAACCATCCCACGATGTGATAGAGCTGACCGCTAAGCTGTAAAGCCATTTCTTGGCTAAGTCTTTAAGAGCAATGGGACAAATCTTAACCTAATAGTATCATCTATAAGGTGTGGGATTTTCATCATTAAGCATACTTTCTCAAATTCATTTATGAAGATAAGCATCTTTAGACTCTAAGCCATGAAACTTAGGGAGTGTGTTGATGAACTGAGGCTTGAGCTCAAAGTTGTGTTCACCAATCAATGGAAGTTAGATGCAAGATGGAAGTGAGGTTCACATAGGGGTAGAACCTATCCTGTAATAATGTCAGTTGAGCCATAACCGGATCTGATTTTGATTCAAGCTTGGGTGGTGATGTGTTTCTAGTTAACCTAATGAATTTCGGTCCCTCGACCACACTTGCATACACGAACACTACCATAAAAAAGTTTACCAATAGTCAAGAGAAAAAGCAACCAAGCCTAGTCCAAGGTAAACCTTGGACCTAGACACTCTTAATTGGTTGATTATCTATAGGAGGTATAATGTAGACTCTGACCATAAGCTAATCAGGTAGGTCAGGGCAAGTTTGGTGGGAGGTATCCGCGCAAAAGCGATAGGCCTAATTAAGCCAAACCACCAACCTTGGGGTTTCGTCCCAATCCTGTCCTTTGACACTGATTTGGCAGGAGTCAAATTCTAACACCTTCCCCCCAGAATAATCTTCTAATGAGTTCAAGATGTCCCCAAGCCAACGTCTATTAGATTTTAAATTAGGCCTAGGCAGTGCATGCTTGGAGATAATTTGTGGGCTAAGAAAGGTAATGACTCTCCCATCTTATATTGTGTTAGATTTTGCCCTAAGATTGATTGTGTAAGTGTACAAGTATAAAGCAAGTAACAATCAAAAAGCAATTAAATCACCCAAGAATATTTCGATGCTAGATGTTATGCAACGTACTTTGTCTCCAGCTTTCTTCAACAGTAACTGAAAGGGAAACGTAATTAGACAAATGCCTAGAATGCAAGTCTAAACGTTTTTTTTTAAGAAATTAACTATCAATCAGATTATTATTGGATTAAAAATAGGGTATGTGAATATCAAATATAGCAGAGATAACACAACAAAAACTGTATTTTTGCAAAGCAACACGTCCAGGAAAAAGAGTTTTTTGTAGTCCAAAAAATTTTCAAGCTTTTGCGCTGCAATTTCTTGAAATTTTGTTTTCTACTTTCTAAAGTAGGGGCATAGAATAGCAAGTCTTCTCCAGCAATACTTGAATGCTAAATCTGATTTCTTTATGGCCCTGAAACAAAACACCAAACCTGCTAAAAAATAATTACACCGTTCCCTCCACGGCAACGACGCCAAAATTTGATTGCATGAAAAGCAGTGAGAATTACCATATAGCTTTGGGCTAATGGGTCGTGTCCACAAGGAGGAATGCGATGGAAGCATTTCAATATTTTATTTTGAAAATAAAGATTGGTATTGGTGTTTTTTAGTTTAAAAGAAAATGGAGAGTAGAGAAGTGATTTAAAGAAAACTTAAAAATTTGGAGAAGGTTGTGGAGAAGATGACTTTTTAGAAAATACTTTGAGAGTGGTTTTGTTGTGATTTAATTATAGAAAAGATCCGGGCTCGCTAATCTTCAACTCATTTATTTAATTTTCTCAAGAAAATTTTAATGCCTCACTCTAGTCATAGACAAAACACAAAGTCTCCTATGAGTGTTCAAGTAAGACAAATAAGATGATTTTGTTTTAAAAACTGAAAACTTTTCTTTACACAATATTAAAAATAAATTATTAAACCATCAAGTGAGGAAGTAAGTATGGAATAAAAATGATTTAGAAATAGTTATATTTTTGAAATAAATATTTAAAATTTACACCCATCCTCATGTGCCATCAAGAACAGAGCTTGACTTAGGCATACCAATGATTCAAGTAGGGTTACTTTCATGAAAACCAATCAAGAGAAGAGGGTAGAAGAGATTAATAGCTAGCCCAGAAAAATGCTTAGCTACTGATGATAGATATAAAATAATGCATATAAAATAAATGTAACATACCAAATAGTTTGGAGAAGAAGGAAGATCTTGAATCTTATTGATATCATTTCAATGTCAGATTACAATCACTCTTTCTCTCTCTTACCTATTTTGGACTGAACTACAAAAATAAAAATGCGATATAACTTCTCATAAACTATCTAACAATGATCCTAAATCCTAAAATTAAAGGAAGAAACTTAAGCTAGTCTTCAGTCCCTTCTTCTCTGCAGAATGCAGTATTTATAGGCAAAAATCAAACAGGGGAGAGTGTATGAAGATAGGCAAGCAAAAGCCGTGTTTTCACGGTTAGATCAGGTGCAGAGATCCTGATCTGATGCCATCTATCTCTCCTCTTAGGTGGTAGCTTCGGGGAATTTCATTTCTTGCGCACTTGGGTGAGCATTAGTCCAGATTCATTCTCTAATCTTTAAGACTAATCTACCCTTCTCTAAAAGCATCTTTCTTGCACTTTAGGAAATCCCTTTAATTATCCAAAAATAGCTTTAAATCAGGATTTTGTTACCACCTTGCCCTTCTCCTTTTAATTATGTGCAAAAGACCTAAATGAGAATTATTAGCAAAATAATTAACATAAATCGGTAGGAAATGCGATGATGATGATGCAAATTTGATTACTAATCAAACTACGCAGAGTTGTGCGCTAGCTTCGCTCTAGCCTGCTTAGCTCCACCTGATTGTTCGCTTGTCTGCTCGTTGACTTTATTCCTGTCTTGCTCAGCCTCCGGGCTTCACCACTCTAATAGCTTAGTTATTACCTGTTACTGTGTTTACATGCGTATGTTTGATACTAACACTTCTGCATGTACGCCTTCCGACCCTTCAGCCCTTTGGGCTTTCACCCACTCCCTCAAAAGAGGAGTGCGTTCAGACAACCAAGTCTTTTAACTATGCCTGGTAGGCAGATCTATCGCTCAGCGCTTTATCGCTAATTCCGTTCGAGCATATTTACACCGTGAGCGTGGCTTCGCCACACACGGTAGTATAGCGTTCATATGCTCACTCCATCGTATGAATTTAGCCACGCCGCGAGCTGTAACTGTAGGCTATCTAAAAATCATTAAGGATAAGTCATCAATGTGGACCTCACTTAAACGCGAAGGTTGCGTTTCAACTAAAACGCGGACCTCGCGTCTAAAGGAAAACATAGACTTCAATGCGGGTCTGAGGAACTCCACTCTAACATGGGTCTGAGGAACTTCGTGTCTCATGCGAGTCTGAGCAACACCTCGTCCTACTTCAAGCACAGTTCTGAGAAACTCTGCGTTTCACACCAAACGTGGGTCTGAGCAACTCCACGTCTTATGCCTCATGTGCGTCTGAGCAACTTCACATTCTGATGAGATGTCCATGTCTACAATAAACAACGCAAGGCAACAAACAACGCAAGGTCTGCGTCCAGCACGAGACCCGCATTTCTGTTATAACTGATCCCTATTACTGGGTCAATTAACTCTCCACGTAATGGGGGAGTTAATCCCTATTATAGAGGGATTCTAGGAGACAATTATACCCCTATGACTCCCTATAAATAGCCTGAGGAGCTATGACTAAGAGAGGACTTTTGGGAGGCCAGAGAAGAGAAAGAAAGATTTGAAAATTGAGAGCTGAGAATTCTCGGGCTAAAAATTTCTTGCTTTTCTTTCTCAAAGGTCCAAGGAGAGAGAAAAGGAGAAATCAGTGGGCTCTAAACACTTAGTGTGTTAAAAACAGAGTTCCATTCTGATTACTTTTTTAGAGCACCCCGAAGAGAGCTTGTCATTCAGCCGATTAACGGAGAATAAGAATCACTCTCCATTGCCACACAGAAGAACCCAACCTTAAACAAAGGGAGAACCAGTCATTTTTCTCTCTTTTGTAATCAGAATCATTTCATTGTAATCTTTCATCCACTCAAAGAAATTTTACTTCGCACCTTTTTTCTGACCAAACAAAAGATGGCGACCCCGCTAGGGAATTCATTCTCTACTGAAGAGAATGCCATTGCACAAGCTAACATCCAGCTTCTCAAAAAAATAGTGGAATCTCTCGTCATTGAATTCGACCAAGGAAAGTTCAAGAAATTCCTTTGCTCATGCTCCACCAGCCTCAAGACAATGCAGCAATACCACAAAGTCTTTTCTGGGACTCACTCTTGAATCTCTTTAGAGATTTCTCCTAAAGTGGCATGCACCACTGATTACAGCGCAGGCAGGGCCACTTCTAATGAGGTTCTGAAAATCTCTCATGCAGCCCATGCAATCCGCGTCAACGTCTCTTAGGAGACCTGCAAGACTATAGCCCCGACTTGAGTCTGGTACTGGTTGACTAAGAGGGTGCCTTCCAGGGTACTTGCTCTAGGGTAGCAATACCCTATGATTATGGACAGCCTTCTTCATCAACTGGAGTTGTATCGCCTACGCCATTGAGAAACTTTTCCAATGGTCTCATGACGAGGAAGCTAGTGGGTATGCTTCTTCAGTTACTATCAGCTCGGTGCAGACGGGACTTGTATCGGCTAACATGGCTGGCAACAAAAATGATGATCTTTGTCGGTGGATGGAGGCACAGGAGTAAACTTTCAGGGCTCAGTAAGAAGCCTTAGATAACATCCAACAGATACTACCTCAGCTCCTGATTAACCGGAATACCAATGACATCGGTAGTAATCATAATGAAGAGGAGCATAAAGATGATGAACATTCTTAGACTGAGAAGTCGATAAAAACTCCTCAATTGATGCTAAGGTCATTAAAGGTATCCAGGCTCAGATTGCATCCCTACCTCAGAGGGGGGACTGAAGAAGTTGGGGATGACACGTCCTTACCCGCTGGAGTGGGATTCTGTTTCGTACCCACCGAAGTTCAAGCACCCGTTGCATACGTACGATGGCAAGGGCTTACCCAACCAGCATATCTATTACTTCCGATCTCAAACCGGTGACATAATAAATAATGATACCATTATGGCTAGACTATTCATCAGCACCCTTAAGTGGGTAGCCTTCGACTGGCTCAGGAGCCTGCCCAGCGGCTCCATCAACTCTTGGATTGACCTAGAAACTCGGTTCCTCTCTCAATTCTATAAGGATGATACCAAGGTAACTCTGGACAAGCTCCTCTCAACAATCCAGAAAGGAGGAGAATTTGTGCGGGAATACATTGAGAGGTTCCGCAACCTTTCTCTCATGTACCCTTGTTGACACTTTAAAAAAGACAAGATTCTGACTGGCCTAAACAATGTCTAAACTTGTTGACATTTACAAAAGACAAGTGAAAGACAAGCTGACGACTAGTTCTGTACTTGTTGACATTTACAAAAGACAAGTAACAGATAAGCTGACGACCAGTTTTCACCCATCTCCGAGGGACAAAGAAGCAACTTGGCAGACAGTAAGCCCAGATTGTCTCTAAACTGACCTCAGCAGGTCTAAGATGCTAGCACTTAGCATCACATAAGCCCAAAGAGATAGCCTCGCCTGAGAGGCTGAGATCATCCAACTTCGCCTCGAAGCCATTCACAGCTCCGCCAGGGAACTAACTTATAACTTCGCCGAAAGTGCTCAGTTAACTCCGCAGAGAGATTTAACTTCGCTTGAAGCCACACGCAACCCGCAGAAGGATGTTCGGTAGCTTCGCCACAGACGATATCTAGCTCCGCTGAAGAGCTATCTTTTGACTTCGCCACATGCGCTTTCCAGCTCCACTGTGAGCTCAACGCGGCAGCTCCGCTGCTGGTCTGCTATGGTCAACCTTTGACCAATTAAATCTCCAGATGAGATCAAATCTAATCAGGATTGAGATCAAATCTAATCAAGATCAAATCTGAGACCAAATTTGGCAGTTGATTGCCATAATCTCTTGACTCTTCTAAAACGAGTAAGAGGATCAGGGGAAATCTTCCAACTATATGGAAAGGATCAAAACAGATCAAGAGGATCAACTGACCTGTTACTTCTAGCTTCGCAGAAGCTGATCCTAGCCTCATAGCAAGGCTACTTTCCAGATTTAAACAGATTTGATTCGATCTGTTTCTATATTTCAAGGGACAATTATACCCTTGCTCTCCCTATAAATAGCCCACCAGGGCACAAGGAGAGAGGCGTGCACAAAGACCCCCACACACGCAAGGACTTCTTCACGACGTGAAAGGACGCACCGCGCGTACTAACAGAGATCTATTCTCTTGAATTCAGAGACTTTTAGAGAGCTGCTTCTCTAATCAGGGTACTGATACCCTAATACCTTCTTCTCAAGGAATCTCCGAAATCAGGCGAGAAGGATTCCTAAGTGAAGGCGATTTTGAGGAGTAACAAGAGGGTTCTACCACCTTCTGTTCTCTGATTCCCCGAACCAGGCGAGAAGGGAATCTCATCGCTCGCATCGTCAAAGGGACAAAGTGGTCGCGCGCTGATCAGACTCCTATCGGCACACTTCTCTAAAATCTCCGAGGAGATTTACTTGTAATCTTTTGTGTTACTTGTAATTTAGCTCCTCGACCCTTTTTGTAAGTTTTTCCCTTTGCAAATCAATGGAAAACAAGATGGCGACTCCGCTGGGGACAGAATTCTCCACTGCTGAGAACCAAGTGTCGCAATGCGACGAACAGACCTTCGGGTCTATCTCTGAATTCAGAAAGCCGGTGTATCCAGAGTCCCTCTGGCTAAATCTTCAAGGCAAGTCTCTGTGGAGACAGATAAGGCTCTCTGCGAGCCTACTGCGGTCCTCTGGCGCAACAAGGAAGCACGCCCGCAGTCTTAGTCCATCACTTTCGAGAACCTGATCGTTCACTTCGACCAAGAAAAATTCGAAGAAGTCTTCTCTGGGGGTGGTCTAATGCTTCATGCACAGAAGCATAGAAAGGTCTTCATGACCAAGGTTTCAGAACAGAAACCAGAAGCAAAATTCTGCCAACACCCCTTAGCCTCGCGTGTGGCTAGTCAGGTTCCTTGCGAACCTAAGTCTCCCATGCCAAAGCAGATGTGGAGGCCTAAACAGGAGGCTCTGGGCAAAGCCTCAGGCATAGCTACGCCAGAACTGCGTCTCTCTCGCGAAGAAAAAGGCAAGATGCCTGCCTGCTCTGACAATGCTGCCAGCCGCGAAGTTACAGCGGCGACCATACCTTCGTCCAACTCAAGAGCAACAACTCGCGCCAGCCTCGTTCTTATGAGCGAAGCTACTGTACCACAGCCTATGCGCGAAGTTCATAGCCGCGAAGCTGGAACCAAAGCACCACAGCGTGTTTCGTCCCCCAGTCCTTCAAGTATTAGGTTCGCTCTTCGCAGGAGCTAAGGGATCGTCCCTAAGTGCTGATAGCGTTACTTATGCAGCTTCAGCGCCCAAGGGCGTTTCCAAAGCTTTGAGCCGCGAGCTTAGAGCCAATGCACTATCTAAGGCTAATCGCCTTCGCAGCAGCATAGCGAATAAAGCACCACAGCGTGCTCCGCTCTCCAGTTTGTCAAGCGCTGAGCTCGCGCCTTGTGGCGGAGTTAAGGGATTGTCCCCAAGTGCTGATATAGTTGCTCATGCAGCTTCAACATCCAAGGGCACCCCCAAGGTTCTTAGCCGGAAGCTAGAGCTAAAGCACTATTCTGTGCTAATCCCCTCTGCGGTGATAAAGACAGGACATTGTCCTATGCGCGATCCACAGAGCCTCTGCGCTGGATTATTTAGACCCAACTGGGTCTAACTTACGGGAAATCTTGACAAATAAACGAAAGTCAGAATCTTTCCGAACTACTCCCCCCTGTTGTCAACGAATGGGATGTCAGCTGGTGACAGTCCACTCAGTCCATTGCCGGCTAGGACCAATTCTCGTCACTTCTCCAGGCCGACGATCAGTTTTTGATCGACTATCGGTACAGACCTCGGTGAAACAACATAAAAGGAGCATCTCACGAGATTTACCCTCTGCATCCGTCAACATGACCTGAAGAGGACGAGAGCTGCGTAGGGGAAGATAAGCGTTTGACGACACTCCCTACAGCTCCCCAGATCCAGATTATAGCCCAGGCTTGGGCAAAGTCTTGGTGCATGAAGAGGGTGTCTTCCGAAACACCAGATCTAGGGTTGTAATACCCTACAGTTATGAACAACCTTCTTCTTCGACCGCAGTAGCCCCACCGGGAACAAAGAGAGGATCAGTCCAGTGGTCTGATGAAGAAGATGAAGATAGCGGGTATGCCTCTTCGGCGACAGTCAGTTCAGTGCGAACAGACAGAGCATCAGTTAATATGGCTGATAATGCTAACGACGACCTTCGTCAGCGTTTGGAAGCTCAGGAGCAAACTTGCAAAACCCAGCAAGAAGCTTTGGACAACATTCAACAGATGCTCGCTCAACTCCTCAATAACCGGAACAATAATGACACCGGGAGCAACCATGATGAGGAAGAACATCTTAGCAATGACCAGCCAAAGGCGGAAAAGTCCAAGGAGGGTTCTTCTTTAGACGCTGAAGTCCTTAAGGGCCTCCAAGCTCAATTGCATCCCTAGCTCAGAGGAATGAATTAAAGAAAGTAGGGGCAGTCCGTCCTTACCCGCTGGAGTGGGATTCAGTGCCATACCCACCGAGTTCAAACCACTAACATTGCATACCTATGATGGTAAGAGCTCACCAAACCAGCACATCTACTATTTCCGATCTCAGACCGGTAATGTTATAGACAATGATGCCATCATGGCTAGGTTGTTCATTGGCACCTTAAAGGGGTGGCATTTGATTGGTTCCGAAGTCTCCCTCCGGGCTCCGTCAATTCCTGGATCGACCTGGAAACCCGATTCCTTTCTCGTTTCTATGAGGACGTATCGAGGTAACCATGGACAAGCTCCTCTCCACCGTGCAGAAGAAGGGCGAATCTGTCCGTGACTACATTGAGCGGTTCAAAAACTTATCTTTGATGTGCCCAGCAGGGATGCCATTACCTATGCTCTTACAGACGTGCAGGCACAACTTCTTGGACAAGTAGAGGTTCGCATGGGGGCTGTCAAAGCCCATACCTGGAAAGAACTGGTCGAACAAGCTGAGATAGCCGAAAAGTTAGCTAAAAAGTTTGAACCATCCACCCCTAAAGGCAAATGGGGTATGAACAATAAAGGACGTAGCGACATGGCACAGTCAGCCCAAGCCAAAGGGAAGGAGACTATGTCCATAGAATTATCCGGGGATGTTCAGTCGAAGGCCAAGAAGAGTGGTTTCAATAATCAGGAGTCTAAGTTTCTCCCGAAATAGTACTCCTTCAGAGACGATCAGGTGGTCACAATATTCCATTTGCTCCACAAAGGGAATAAAATGAAGTTACCAGAGGCTTGACATCCCAATGAGATAGGACGCACGAATGATCCCAAATACTGTCTCTATCACAGGATGATTCACCATCCTACCGACAAGTGCTTTGTCCTCAAGGACAGATTCAAGCCTTGATCGACGCTGGAATCCTGACACTGAAGTCAGAGCAGAAGAAAGTCACTGCCAATATGGTGACCCTCGAGTTCGGCAAAACCCCAAAGGTCACAGTTCCTGACGGGACTTATCCAGTCCCTGCGCCACGACTGGAAGTCAAACATCCTGCGGCTAAAACTCAGGATAATAGAGGTCTTGTTCCCTTGACATTGGAGACAGGGGAAGTCATGTGGATACACCTATACCTTGTCCAAGACGTACAGTGGGATTCAAAGAAGTCCAAGTCGAAGGGCAAATCTTGTAATGTCATCTCCATCCTGCCAGACGATGACAATCTTACGTCAGCTTCCCTCAGTGATTTTGAAGGAGAAAAGCATGCTTGCACGACGTAGGCTGATGTACCTCAGCCGACGGGTACTCGATCCGGAAAATCATACTTAAAACAGTATGAGAAAGCTACTGACGAGACACAACAACAAACGACGTCAGTACAAATACCAGCATCCGCTTCGGTTCCAACCAAGGGTAAAGAGAGCCTAAGGAGGTCCGGTTCGACCATGTCCTAAAGAAGCCTTTAGGCCCAGGGCTTGACATGCCCTTTCGTTTTGACATATTGGCCCAGCTGGCTAATATCCCAGCTTGTATTACAATACACGAGCTCCTTCGTCTCTCAAAAGAGACGAGAGAAGCACTCAGGGATGCCCTGGCTAATTCAGAATCATTCCTGATATATATGCCAGAGACCCCTAAAGATGACGCTCAGTCTCCATGCCCTGAATGCCATCATGCACAATCAAAGGTGCCCGCTATTACCTTCACAGCGGAAGATATGCTTCTCAAGGATAACAAGCACGCTCGACCTCTGTACTACATCGGATATATCGGTTCAACATGCATTGAAAGGGTACAGGTTGATCCGGGGTCTGCACTCAGCATCATCCCCAAAAGGCTCCTCTACTTCCTCGGTATACCACTATATAGGTTGTTCGCAACCACTACTACATATACGGTTTTAACGCCGGGAGTAGTCATCCACTTGGAAAAATTCGACTCCGTTGTCGAATCGGGAGCCTGAAGTCAGAAGTAACATGCTATGTCATTGATGCTGACTCATACAACTTGCTGCTAGGACGACCGTGGATCCACGCCAACTGGATCATTCCCTCTACTCTGCACCAATGCTTCAAATATGTTGAAGATGATGCGACAGTACGAACTGTCTTCGCTGAGAAGCAACCATTCAAAGGGGTGGAAAATTATTTCACTGACGCTCTCCTGTATCAAGAGACTGGTGAAACATCCAAAGAACCATTGCCAGATAATGATGATAGTGGCAATGAGGCGGAGCAGAGTCTGAAGCAGACATCCCAGCCATTTTGATTGGCGAACCAATTATAGCATGTCTTAATAATCCCCAATGTAATACTCCTTCTGAAGATGAAGGTGAATGGGTAATTAATGATAATCTTTCTTTTGATTATCTTGCGAGTGTTGGGTTTGAAATCATTACGGATAGCTCTCTGCACACGCCTTTACATAGACCAAGTGCATCCGGTACACCCGTGGAATCTATAGAAGGGGCCGCTTTAGTGATCCCTCCATCCAAAGAAGGTCAGTCACCGATAATTTTTGGCAGAACCAACCACGGGGATCCGCAGCCGATTCATGTTCAGACTCAGACACCCCACAATTCTTCCATTACGCATGACCAGCGCGCCATATTATGAAGAAAATGTGGTACAACCTAAAGCATGGAGAGGGCCTGAATTTTGAAAAAGGAAGGCATAGTTTGCTGCGTAACTTTATGCCAAAGGGAAGCCTGCAAATTACTATGATAATACACGCAGGGGGTTGGGATACGTTACACCCACATCGCCAGCAACGGTTCAATTCAAGATGACGAACCAATTCCATCGCATTCCGCCTCATCCTCCGAGTGGGACTTAGATGTCAGTGTGGGAATGATGTTCGAGAATCTCACCGTTAATATGACCTCGAGCAGTCAATTGGAGCCTGCGGAAGCTACTGATGAGGAACCATGGGCCCAGCAATTAGATCTCCAATGGGAAAAGCGATTCGAACTGCGCGAACCACCTACTGAAGACAAGGTGATGCAGGTCAACTTGGGTAGTCGAGATCACCCTAAACCCATCTTTATAAGTGAAAGCTTGTCACTTATGGAAAAGGAAGAATTAATAATACTCGTAAAGGAGTACATAGACGTCTTCGCATAGAATTACGAAGATATGCCCGGACTTGATTCGCAAATAGCCATGCATCGTCTGAATATCAAGCCCAACGCCAAGCCAGTCAAGCAGCAACAACGTCGGTTTCGCCCAAATATTATGGAGGCTATTGAAGTCGAAGTTCACAAGCTCATTACATGTGGCTTCATACGGGAGGAACAACATCCAGATTGGGTTGCCAATATCGTTCCCGTCCTCAAGAAGAATGGGAAGATACGGATCTGCATCGACTACCGCGATCTCAATACGGCTTGTCCTAAAGATGAATTCCCACTGCCCATCACTGATGTCATGATTGACAATACCTGTGGATTCGAAAGAATGTCTTTCATGGACGGCTTTTCAGGGTACAATCAAATTAAAATGTACCCCGACGACGAGAAGCATACTTCGTTCCGAACACCCTTGGGTATACTGCTACACCGTGATGCCCTTCGGACTGAAGAACGCTGGAGCAACCTATCAGCGGGCAATGAGTACAATCTTCCACGATCATCTCTGAAAAACGGTAGAATGCTATGTCGACGACATTGCTGTCAAAAGCCGCAACAAGGATGACCATCTTCATGACTTGAGAACGATGTTCGATATAATGCGGGCTCATCAACTGAAAATGAATCCGACAAAATCCTTCTTGGGAGTTTCGAGCGGCAGGTTCCTTGGATTTATTGTTACATCAAAAGGGATTCATCTTGACCCAGATAAAGTCAAAGCCATTCAGAGCATGCATCCACCGAGGAATCTTAAGGAGCTCAGAGGTTTGCAAGGTAGACTGGCTTATATTAGAAGATTCATCGCAAATCTCTCAGGCCGCTGTCAATCGTTCACCCGACTCATGAAAAAGGGTGCTTCCTTCGTATGGGATCAAGCTTATCAGGAAGCTTATGAAGACATCAAGAGATATCTCACAAAACCTCTAGTCTTAGTAGCTCCCACATCAGGGAAACCATTCTTGCTTTATATGAAAGTTATGGACCATTCTCTTGGTGCCCTCCTTGCTCAAAAGGACGACAATGGTCACGAACAGGCCATTTATTATCTGAGCAGGACTCTGATAGGAGTGGAATCTCGCTATAATCCTATCGAGAAGGAGTTCTTAGCCCTTGTTTTTGCCGTTCAGAAAATATGACATTATTTGGTTGGCCAAACCATACATGTCATTTCCAGAGTGAATCCTTTGCGTCTTCTCATGACGAAGCCAGGATCATTGAATTCAAGATTAGCTAAATGGGCACTCCTTTTGTCTCAATACGACATGACCTTTATCCCTCAAAAGGCGGTTAAAGGCCAGGCCCTTGCAGAGTTCTTGGCCGCTCATCCAATTCCAGAACACTCAAACTTCATGAAGATATTCCAGATGAAGTCTTCGAGTCTAATACAACCTCAGAGGAGGAAGTGTGGCAGATGTTCTTCGATGGAGCATCACGAATAGGCCCTGACGGCAGGATCATCGCCGGTGTGGGGGTTGTATTTATCTCCCCACAAAATCACGTCCTTCCTAGAGCATTTTCTCTGACAAAATCATGCTCCAACAATGTAGCGGAATATAATGCTCTACTTATTGGCCTACAACTCGCCCACGGAATGGGGGTACGCTACCTCGAAGCTTATGGCGATTCAAAGCTGATTATCAATCAGGTTAAAGGCGAATATGAGGTCCGCCATGAAGACTTTGTGCCTTATTATCACACAGTCATCGAATTGGCTAATCTGTTTGATGGTTTTTACATCCGGCACGTATCTCGATCTCAGAATACTAAGGCAGATGCTCTTGCTGCATTAGCAACAACACTAGCCTTGCCAGTCGACACCGAGTATCACCTCACAGTGGCGACTCGACATCTTGTATGCTCTAAGCATATGTTAAGAACCAGAGAGGTCTATAATGTATCGACGGATCTTGAGCCGAGAGATTGGCGATTTCCTTTCATCGACTATGCTTTACATGGTCTGCTGCCAGACGATCCTAAAGAAGCGGCATCTATCAGACGAAGGTCTCTCCGTTTTTACTTCAATCCAACTTTGAAGACACTTTATCGTCGTTCATATGACGGCGTCCTCCTCCATTGCCTTTCTAATTCAGAGGCACAGGAAGTGCTTAAAGAAGCACACGATGGCATATGTGGAGCTCATCAGCCAGGTCCAAAACTTAAAGACAGATTGCATAGGCTTGGATATTATTGGCCAACCATGGTAGCCGATGCCATCCAATATGCACGAAGGTGTAAAGCATGTCAAATTCATGCGGACTTCATACATCAGCCTCCGGAGTTGCTCCACCCATCTGTTGCTTCATGGCCATTTGAAGCATAGGGAATTGATGTCGTAGGGCCAATCAGCCCCTCTTCGACAAGAGGTCACCGGTTTATCCTGGCAATAACCGATTACTTTTCAAAGTGGGCAGAAGCTATACCACTGGTTGAAGTCAAAACCTCTAACGTGGTTAATTTCATCAAACACCATGTCATCCATCGATTTGGTGTCCCTAGGCGGATCATCCATGATAACGGTCCCCAGTTCATAAGCCGGTATTTTATCAATTCTGCGATAAATACCGAATTCAGAATGTGGCTTCAACTGCCTATAATTCCGCCGCTAATGGTTTGGCGGAAGCATTCAACAAAACAATCATCAAGTTACTCAAGAAGTTCGTCTCCTCGAGTAAGCGAGATTAGGATGAAAAGCTTGGTGAATGTCTTTGGGCCTACCGAACCACGGTTTGGACCCCGACAGGCAATACGCTTTTTTCCCTGGTGTACGTGTGCGAAGTAGTCATCCGTTAGAAATTCAGATGCCGTCATTACGAGTTGCTCTAACCACTAAGATCACATCAGAGGACAATGATTGGTTGCATCTCCAAGAGCTAGAGGCCTTAGATGAGAGGCGGTTACAAGCTCAGCAGCATATCGAGTTGTATCAAGCTCGAATCTCAAAAGCCTTCAATAAGAAGGTCAAACAAAGAGTCTTCCAGAAAGGAGACTTGATTTTAGCCGTCAGACGACCGATGATTATGACGCACAAAACCAAAGACAAATTTCAGCCTAAATGGGAAGGACCATTTGTAATAGAAACAGTCTATTCAAACGGAGCATATCGCCTTATGACTTTAGATGGCGATTTACTCATGATGCCGATCAATGGCAAGTTTCTAAAGAAGTATTATCCTTGATTAAGGATCCTTCTCACGATTAAGTTAACACTACACCTCTGCTCAAGACCTTCAAATTTAAGGTACACATAAAGAGCTCTCTCTCTCTTCCTCCAAATGGGATCATACAACCATAAACCAGTAGGAACCTGGTCATGCACTGGTTGTCTCAAAGGAGATTCAAGGTTACACATGCACTAACCAAATCATCTAACACCTTTAACAGTTAAGGATAGAGGAAAATGTTGGCCTTTAAGCCCAACATAAGTCCTCGACAACTCATCATGCTGAGGGGAATAGCATGGCTAGCCCGACTCAAACGGTAGTTGGTAAAGGCATGTCAAACCGGTTGACAGCTGAGGATTTGCTAAAAATCCTAAGGGACCAGTTCCCATTTGATTCCCTCTCCAAAATCACTTATCAATTCTCATCCATAGAATGGTAAGACCACATACAAAGCTCTTTCCATCCATTTCGCTGTTACGTTAACATTAAACCTATGACGGTGATCTCCTTGTTTTCACAATAAAAACGAGCCCTTTTTCCAAATTCCATTAAATTCTGACTGGTCTGAACAATATCTAATCTTGTTGACATTTACAAAAGACAGGTGACAGGCAAGCCGATGACCAGTTCTATACTTGTTGACATTTACAAAAGACAAGTATCACCTTTCAGTCCGACAAGGACTACCTTCGAGCTTGTTGACATTTACAAAAGACAAGTCTCACTTTTTAGTCCGTCAAGGACAACTCCGAACTTGTTGACATTTACAAAAGACAAGTTTCACCTTTCAGTCCGACAAGGGCTACCTTCGAGCTTGTTGACATTTACAAAAGACAAGTCTCACTTTTTAGTCCGTCAAGGACAACTCTGAACTTGTTGACATTTACAAAAGACAAGTATCACCTTTCAGTCCGACAAGGACTACTTTCGAGCTTGTTGACATTTACAAAAGACAACTCTCACTTTTTAGTCCGTCAAGGACAACTCCGAACTTGTTGACATTTACAAAAGACAAGTTTCACCTTTCAGTCCGACAAGGACTACCTTTGAGCTTGTAGACATTTACAAAAGACAAGTCTCACTTTTTAGTCCGTCAAGGACAACTTCGAACTTGTTGACATTTACAAAAGACAAGTTTCACCTTTCAGTCCGACAAGGACTACCTTCGAGCTTGTTGACATTTACAAAAGACAAGTCTCACTTTTAGTCTGTCAAGGATAACTCCGAACTTGTTGACATTTACAAAAGACAAGTTTCACCTTTCAGTCCGACAAGGACTACCTTCGAGCTTGTTGACATTTACAAAAGACAAGTCTCACTTTTTAGTCCGTCAAGGACAACTCCGAACTTGTTGACATTTACAAAAGACTACTTCGAGCTTGGTGGCTTCTCAATCGGTTATGTCATTCCGACCTCTGAACCGGCAGATAGCCAAGTCTCTCCTTTCACTCCGGCAAGAACTACTTCGAGCTTGGTGGCTTCTCAATCGATTATGTCATTCCGACCTCTGAACCGGCAGATAGCCACGTCTCACCTTTCAGTCCGGCAAGGACTACTTCGAGCTTGGTGGCTTTTTAATCGGTTATGTCATTGCGACCTCTGAACCGACAGATAGCCAAGTCTCACCTTTCAGTCCGGCAAGGACTACTTCGAGCTTGGTGGCTTCTCAATCGGTTACGTCATTGCGACCTCTGAACTGGCAGATAGCCAAGTCTTACCTTTCAGTCTGGCAAGGACTACTTCGAGCTTGGTGGCTTCTCAATCGGTTATGTCATTGCGACCTCTGAACCGGTAGATAGCCGAGGCAAGGACTACTTCGAGTTTGGTGGCTTCTCAATCGGTTATGTCATTGCGACCTCTGAACCGGCAGACAGCCAAGTCTCACCTTTCAGTCCGGCAAGGACTACTTCGAGCTTGGTGGCTTCTCAATCGGTTACGTCATTGCGACCTCTGAACCAGCAGACAGCCAAGTCTCACCTTTCAGTCCGACAAGGACTACTTCGAGCTTGGTGGCTTCTCAATCGGTTATGACATTGCGACCTCTGAACTGGGAGATAGCCAAGTCTCACCTTTCAGTCCGGCAAGGACTACTTTGAGCTTTGTGGCTTCTCAATCGGTTACGTCATTGGGACCTCTGAACCGGCAGACAGCCAAGTCTCACCTTTCAGTCCGGCAAGGACTACTTCGAGCTTGGTGGCTTCTCAATTGGTTATGTCATTGCGACCTCTGAACCGGCAGATAGCCAAGTCTCACCTTTCAGTCCGGCAAGGACTACTTCGAGCTTGGTGGCTTCTCAATCGGTTATGTCATTGCGACCTCTGAATCGGCAGATAGCCAAGTCTCACCTTTCAGTCCGGCAAGGAATACTTCGAGCTTGGTGGCTTCTCAACCGGTTACGTCATTGCGACCTCTGAACCGGCAGATAGCCAAGTCTCATTATTTAGTCCAGTAAGGACTATTTCTTCGAGCTTGGTGGCTTCCCAATCGGTTACGTCATTGCGACCTCTGAACCGGCAGATAGCCAAGTCTCATCATTTAGTCCAGTAAGGACTATTTTCTCAAAAGGCTGCAATGCAACTTGAAAGCGACAATTCAAAGGATAAAACAAGTCGAAAATACGGCAGGGGAGTCAAAACAAAATTACTTTTATTGATTCCGAAAAGAAGGGATACATGAAGGCACATATATTAAAGCTATAAGGGTGCTTCATAAGATTTGATCCGTCCTTCAAGAAAGGCCAGCCTTGTCTTCCTATCATCAGCAGCCCTGACAAGCGCCTGTGACCTTAGCTCAGCCTCATTAAAACTCGCCGCCTGGGCCAAGCGAGCTCCAACTTCAACCAAAGTTGCCCTCTGAGCTGACTCTTGCCGCGAGAGTTCGCCACTCTGAGCCTTAAGCTGCTCAAGCCGTGCAATCTCTTCAAGACGCACTGGTTCAGCCTTGGATAAAAGAAGATTTGCCTTCCTAATCATCTCCTTGGCCTTTTCAATTTTATCTTCAGCGTCAAGAAGAGCACTGCTAGAAGCATCTATGGCGTCCCCGAGCTCTATCTTCCTTGTCTCTAAGGATTTTAAGTCAGAAGAAATGGCCTTAGCAGCTTCCTGAGCGGTAAGATGGGCTTCATGCATTTGAGCGACAAGGTGTGCAAGCTGCTCATTAACCGAAGACTCCAGGTCTGAATGGCTAAGACGGCACCATTCGTCTACATCCCTCTCAAGTTGGTCCACCAGAAGTTCCAATGCAGTGGCCTGGTCATCCCCTCCAAAGTCTCGGATACTCTCAATGCTTCGGGAGAGGACCACCTTTAGAGCAGAAAATGAAGTTGTCGAGCCTTTCAAAATCAAAGCAATGGATCGCTTCAAGCTCTTATAAAAGCTATCGACTAATTCGGCCACAAATTCATTCTCAGCCTCAGTCACTTCTGGTAGACGAGCAGCCCCTGAAGATTCCACTGGCTTTATTGACATCTCGGTGGAAGGAATAGTAGAAGCAATGGCTGCAGCAACATGAGAGATCGTCGGTGACCTCGGAAGAGCCTTCATTGAAACTAGTACACTGGCCACAACCGAGGTCGGACTAGTGACTATTTCCTGGAGAGCGGGCTCAACCACCAGTGTTGGAGAAGTAGGACTGGTAATTACCCTCAGCTCCGTACCTGGCAAGATAGATGGCGCTGGCGAAACTGATGGCATCTCACTCACTGATATAGTTGGACGTGAGATTGGTTCCATGACGACCGTCCCCTCAGTTTCAGTTCCTCTGGCTGGTTCAGGTTGATAAGAGGGTCAGTCGCCATACAAGGCATCCAACTCAGCAGCATCTGCTACGGTCGAAGCACTTGCTTCGCCCCTGGTTCCCTCAGGAAGATTGGTTGGCTCTCTTGAAGTCGACGCACCAAAAATCGAAACACCTGCAACAAAGACTTTGTTTAGGCAGGGCACAACAAATAGCAAGAGTCAAAAGGTCAAAACATTACCAAAAGACGGTGTCGCCTCAATCGTCTTGGCAGCTACATCAGTCTCTACGGGCTCTATTGGAAAATCTTTGGCGGAGTCAACACGAATGGCCGGCCCGCCTTCGCTTGCCGAACCCTCCGTGGTCCACCCAAGGAACTAGAAGCTTCGGAACTTCCTTTCGAAGTCCCGGCGCCCGAAGGACCAACATCAGCCGCATCACCTCCGGACTCTTCTAAGACGGCGAAGTAGCCAGCCTCATCACCCTCCTTATAAGTAAACAAGGGATCATAATGTTCCCCTTGTTCTCCGACAGTTTCAGCTCTCGGGCTTCTCACCGCCTCAGCACCAGAATTACAAAGCAAATAATGAGCTATCCGGAATACATGAAAAGTATATTATAAGGACGAAGCTGATCTTACCCAGGTCCGGAGTGGCTTTGCCAGTAGTCGGTTCAGGAACCGACGGTTCAGCTACTAATGGGGCAGGAGGAGGAAGCACTGCAGATGGTTCGCCCTCTGCAACAACTGTAGGAGCGTGGCGACGGGGCTTCTTCACCACCCGCTTCCTACGAGATCCACCCTCCCGCTTTCGTTTGAAGTGGACGTCGGGATCTTCCTCCTCCACTTCTTCTACATCGGCATGTTCTACGGGGGCCGTCCCCACCATGCCAGAAGCAGCTGCTGGAGCCTCAGCACCTGTCTCTGCTTCAAAGCGAGGACTTTCTGCATCCGAGGCTTCACTGTCATCAACGGCAATGAATTCCCTGATGCCTGGGACGCAAACCCTTTTACCCTCATTTTTCTCAGAAACCTTCCGCTTCAGTTGCTGAGAAATTAACTTCACACCAGAAGAATTAACAGAGAATCCGAGGGGTATGGAGTTTGAGGTTGCATACCACTGGCAGAATCCCAGGGTCATCAGAAGGTTCGGAGTCCTCAGCGGCGTGCACAGCCGCGCCTCGGTACAGCCTGCAATGAAGAACCGCCAGGCACGGGCTCCATCAATGAGGCTCCCCATAAAAGCCATATTGCTGTTTGGGTTGTCCACGTACAGTTGGTCATATCCAAGCTGACGGGCAAACCGACTTGGAACATAAGGCTCCAGGTAGCAGGTGTCCCCGCTTCTGTACAATAAATGTGAGGGCCGAATGCTGACCAGCCACTCAAAAGTTCCCCGGCTCAATGACGTCTGCCCTTCCCCCACGTCTTTGAACTCTTCACCATAGCCCGCATCTCGAATATAGGGGAAGCAACAGAAAAGGCTATAGACGTCATAGCGGCACAGCAATTTACGGGCCACAGCCACGTAAGTCTTCAGCCATGAACATCCTTCGAATCGGCGGAGAAGCGCCGTTCGAACACCTTCTGGGGGTCCTCTCTGGCTTCAATCAAGGAGGGAAGTGTATGGCGAACCACGCCATCAAATAAGTATACAGCAGACCTATTCTGGGATTTGGTCCGTCGCAGGGCAAAACAGTCCCCTTTCCCCGCTTCGTCATTGGTGGCCTACAGAAAGCCTCCGTCAATGCGCGAAGGCCTCTCTGAATACAGCACACCATGGCCAGAAGAAGTCCCAGAGAACGACCATGGAGTAGACGAACGGCAGGCAACAAGACAGTCGAATGAATGACGTCGCCCGATGAAGATGGCACCACACACCTCTTCAACCAGACCGTCAAGAGACCAGCCAGCAGTGCCTTCCGGGACGTCGGTCGACGAGCCTGATAGTGGAAACTCCGAAGGATATCACCTTTCTCATAGGGGCCGTCATCTTCTTCCAAAATTAGATCCCCTTGAGAATGCTTTTGCATCCGGCGAAAGATGTCTTCGTCAGCAACTCCACAATGAGCCGCTTCAGGAGTATTTTCCATATCGTGGAACAAATAATCTCCCCAGCTCTTCAAGCTGCATGAAGTTCCCTTATTGCTTCCATGCATACTGGAGCAAATGTACAAATGGCACATTAACTCCCGGTAGGTCTAAAACAAGGCGGGTTCCTGCTTCTCCAGAAGTGCCAATTCCGCCTCGCACGGGAAGTATTCTTCATATGGGAAAGATCCCAAAGGCAGAGCAGAGACTTCCCACATCTCGTGCAGAGCCATACCCAATTCGCCAACAGGGGTGAAGAAAGTCCCTATAGCCGGGCAGTATAACTCGAAGATGGCGTAAAAGTTTGCTACGCTCATCTGAATGCCATAACAGGTCGCCCTGATGGCCTTATAAAGATTCAGTCTCTCCAGATCCTCCTCGAAATGAGCTAGGACATATAGAGTAAAATCCCTCCACCAGGCCTTCGGAGGGTGAATCCACCCTGGAGTCCTGAAATCAGTGGCTGGATAGTTGCCATGAACCTTAAAGAATTGATTCCCAAAGGTCTGCGCCACCTCAGGGTTTTCTCCCACTGTGATGTCTGGGAGTACATTCCCAGGGTGGAGACCCATTATGCAACGAGGAGGTCCCGCCCTTGTGTAGCCGGGTGAGGAAAGTATCAATTTCCCTACGTGGATGGATTCAGTACTCCAACTCACTTGCCACGGCATCTTCCGAGCCCTCGTCACGCGTTGGAAGAAAGACAAGGGAAAATGCCGTTTGCTGGACGGGAGATAGAACTTCTCGCCATCTAATTTAAAAATCCACTGCCCCTCTCCGCCTAGCAGTTGGCGATCATGATCTGGCGCCGCATCTTGAAACATGAAGCCGGGCTTCTGATAGATTCTCCGGTCAGAATCTTCAAGGGGAGCAGTAGTCAAGATGCTCCTCATGGTGCGTTGATCCCCACCATAAATAAGCGTGTCCCGAGCAGGAGAGCTCCGCTCGCTGAACAACGAAGCTTGCCCTTGGAATTGCAGTATAACATTGCCATCTAGCCCCCTGGCTGTGCCAAATAGGCTGTTCAAAGGACCAGGAGTTTTGTGCACTGCAAGAATAAAAAAAATGATGATTAGTTGGTCAGCCAAGCAAAGGCTAAAACAAAAATGTAACTTTTGTTAAGGCATAGCCTTGCTCTCCGAGCGAAGCTGGCCTAATGATAGCTTCGCCCCGAAGCTTAGCTTCGCAGCTGCAGCATAACTCCGCATTCCACACGAAAGCAGGATACAGGAAAATATCCAAGTGTTAGCTTCGCTCTGGAAGCTTAGCCTCGAACAACAGAACGTAACAAGTCCCCAAGGGCTAACTTTGTCAAAAGGGTATTATTGCCCTAAGATTATTTTAAAGGCATTAAGGTCCTTTTCAGTTATAAAGGACAGCTTCGCACCCTGTCGTCCAACAGGATGTAAACCGCCTAAGGGATAGCTTCGCCTGGAAGCTTAAAGAAGGACTCTTCAGTTCTTAGATTCTCGATCAAGAAATCTAGGAAAATTCAGGGAGTTGAATTCCTTAAGAATAACAGATCATAATTGATCATTTTGGGCTCATCTAAAGATAGCCAGAAATCGGCTTTAAAGGAGAGATGACAATCTCTAATCAAAAGGGAAAGATCCCTACCGACGATCGGTCGTTCAATGACCGGAGGAGAAGGACCCTCCGTTGCAGAGGTTGCGACCTCTTTTCCCGCTCATCTCTTGGGAGCCATTGAAGAACAGTGGAGGTTCTTGAATTCTCAAGTAAAGAAGAAAGAAGAAGAAGAAGAGTCAAAGGCTCTGGAAAATTTAAAGAGAAGTGGAGACCTTCTCTCTCAGCCCGATCAGGCTTTTATAGGATGATGAGCGCCTGAAACGATGCCTCGAAAAGAGCACAGACTGTCGTTTCAAATTAATTTGAAACGGCGCCTAAAGCGTCTTCCCGAGAAGCGCTGATTCAGCCCCGATAAGGGCTAACTCTGCCATAAGTCAAGTGCTGACTTAGCGCGACATATTGATAACTTCGCCGAAGAGCATGCTTTAGCTTCGCTAAAAGCACAGTCCGAACTTCGCGGGAAATTCGTACTAGCTTCGCTGGAAGCTTGTTCCTGATTCAGAAAGGATTGTCTTTAACTTCGCGTAAAGGCTAGCTCCGCCGGGCCAATTTAGGTGAAGGATAAGCAGAAAATAAACTTTCATTGATTTAAAGGGGAAGGTACATTCATACTACTACATCAAGGTTGTGTTTCATACAACAGAGTCATTTGCTCAAAAGGCATACAAGGGGTCCTATCTACTTCCAAGCCTAACCAACTGGACATGAAAGGCCTTCCTCCTGCACAAGGCCGTAATCCTTCGCATAATGGCAGATTGTGCCACCAGGAAGTTGGATCTTCTTTGATCAAAATTGGCAAAGGACTGATCGCCACCAACAGGTTGGATCTTCTTTGATGAAAATTGGCAATGGAAGGATCCGAGACCTTACAGGTGACGTCCGCTTTTCCGAAGTGGATCATCTCGGATAAGCGGCTACCAGCCTCGCCTCGAAGTGGATCATCTCGGATAAGCGACTGCCAACACACATCAGCTGCCCCAGTTTGTTCCTCCTGCTTAGGATTAAAGTTTCAACTGGAAAAGCAATAGGCAACTTTTCGATCTCCTTCATCAGATCGAAAGGCTGGCGAACATAGCTCACTGCAATGCAAACTGAAACAAGTTAGCAGTAAGTCAAAAGAAAAGCTACAAAAACGCTAAGTCAAATTCTTTGAGGCAAAGCAATTTATATCTGATTCAGTTAAAGACTGATTTCAGTTAAAGCAGAGGATAGCCTCGCTTGCACAGTGAAGATGGGCTAGCTTAGCATAGGCCAAGTCCTAGCCTCGCCTATACGGCTAAGCCAGACTGATCCAGAGGGACGCAGTCTTGACCCTACCTATATGGCAAGACTGGCTCAACTTTGAAGAGACTAAGTCCCAATTCTTGCCTATGTGGCGAACTTAGCAAGCAGGCATGCTATGATCTTTCTTTGATCAAGTTCAAAAGATAGCTTCGTCGGGAAGCTAGGAAACAGGGATGAAACCCTTCTCTGCAGATTAACCCAATACAAACAAAGAACTAGGGAAATCAATCCCTGAGGCAGCTGTTAAAGCTAAATTAAGGGAGATAAACTCCCTAAAGGTTATCAGTTCATTGGTAAAGTCTCTGGATGACTGAGACTTACCGGTCCTTGGCCGGGTAATGACCAGAGTGGGCATCCCCACTAGTTCAGAGATCTGAGTATCTCTCTCAAATAACCAAGAGAAGAGAAGAGCAGACCGCTTCTCTTCAGAGGACCTCAGGCGTCCTATTTATAGGCCTCATGGCCTGAGCGCTGCCGCTTAAAGCATGGAAGCGCGAGCGGATTTAAGGCATTTATTGAGCCTTGAGAAAATGAACGGTTTCCCTCGAAACCGTGCAAGGCAGGAATGATCTCCCTCATTAAGGCATTTATTGAGCCTTGAGAAAAGGAATATTCTCCCTCGGAAACACACAAGGGAGGAATGATCTCCCTCGATTAATGCAAGAGAGGTTATTCTAACCTCGAAAAAGGAGCAATCCTTCTCGTAACTGGCCGAAAGCAGTTGGCCTTGGGAAAGAAACAACATTCTGAAGCGAACTTATTCCGGGAGGCTCAGACGCGGAGCTACCCAGATGCGAAGCTACTCAGACGCGAAGCTACCCAGAGTAGCAAATCTACACGATTCTTCGGCGAATCTATCCCAAAGCAGGATTAAAAGCGAAGCTGAACTCAACCACCATAGCGACGTTCGTACTTCACATACCACCGATTAAAGCAATTCAAAGTGTTTCGAAGTCTGAGCCATTGCAGACTTTTAAAAACTTTGAAGGGGGTCTTGTTGACACTTTAAAAAAGACAAGATTCTGACTGGCCTAAACAATGTCTAAACTTGTTGACATTTGCAAAAGACAAGTGAAAGACAAGCTGACGACCAGTTCTATACTTGTTGACATTTACAAAAGACAAGTTACAGATAAGCTGACGACCAGTTTCCACCCATCTCCGAGGGACAAAGAAGCAACTTGGCAGACAGTAAGCCCAGATTGTCTCTAAACTGACCTCAGCAGGTCTAAGATGCTAGCACTTAGCATCACATGAGCCCAAAGATATAGCCTCGCCTGAGAGGCTGAGATCATCCAACTTCGCCTCGAAGCCATTCACAGCTCCGCCAGGGAACTAACTTATAGCTTCGCCGGAAGTGCTCAGTTAACTCCGCAGAGAGAGTTAACTTCGCTTGAAGCCACACGCAACCGCGCAGAAGGATGTTCGGTAGCTTCGCCACAGACGATATCTAGCTCCGCTGAAGAGCTGTCTTCTGACTTCGCCACATGCGCTTTCCAGCTCCGCTGTGAGCTCAACGTGGCAGCTCCGCTGCTGGTCTGCTATGGTCAACCTTTAACCAATTAAATCTCCAGATGAGATCAAATCTAATAAGGATTGAGATCAAATCCAATCAAGATCAAATCTAAGACCAAATTTGGCAGTTGATTGCCATAATCTCTTGACTCTTCTAAAACGAGTAAGAGGATCAGGAGAAATCTTTCAACTATATGGAAAGGATCAAAACAGATCAAGAGGATCAACCGACCTGCTACTTCTAGCTTCGCAGAAGCTGATCCTAGCCTCGCAGCAAGGCTACTTTCCAGATTTAAACAGATTTGATTCGATCTGTTTCTATATTTTCAAGGGACAATTATACCCTTGCTCTCCCTATAAATAGCCCACCAGGGGCACAAGGAGAGAGGCGCGCACGAAGACCTCCCACACACGCAAGGACTTCTTCACGACGTGAAAGGACGCACCGCGCGTACTAACAGAGATCTATTCTCTTGAATTCAGAGACTTTTAGAGAGCTGCTTCTCTAATCAGGGTGCTGATACCCTAATACCTTCTTCTCAAGGAATCTCCGGAACCAGGCGAGAAGGAATTCCTAAGTGAAGGCGGTTTTGAGGAGTAACAAGAGGATTCTACCAACTTTCTGTTCTCTGATTCCCCGAACCAGGCGAGAAGGGAATCTCATCGCTCGCATCGTCAAAGGGACAAAGTGGTCGCGCGCTGACCAGACTCCTATCGGCACACTTCTCCAGAATCTCCGAGGAGATCTACTTATAATCTTTTGTGTTACTTGTAATTTAGCTCCTCGACCCTTTTTGTAAGTTTCCCCTTTGCAAATCAATGGAAACAACCCTGTAGGCATGTCGTTACCCATGTTACTCCAGATATATCGGCATAACTTTCTTGACAGAATAGAAGTTCGTATGGGAGCTGTCAAGGCTTATACATGGAAGGAGCTTGTTAAACAAGCTGAGATAACTGAGAAATCGGCTAAGAAATTTGAACTCTCAGTCTCAAAGAACAAGTGGGAGGTTAATACCAAAGGGCGTGATGCAACCCAATCTTCTCAGTCAAAGGGGGAAGAAAACCACGGTCGTTGAGCTATCAGGGACAGCTCAACCAAGACAGAAGGGTAATACCAATGTTACTTAGGAATTTAAATTCTCACCGAAGGTGTATTCCTTCAAAGATGAGAAGGTGGGGTCAATTTTCCATTTGCTACACAAGGGTAACAAGCTCAAGTTACCTGAAGCTCAGCGACCTAATAAAATGGGGCATACAAATGATCCCAATTACTGCCTCTTTCATAGGACTGTGCATCACCCTACCAGCAAGTGCTATGTCCTAAAGGACAAGATCCAAGCCCTGATAGAGCTGGAGTTTTGATTCTCAAGTCGAAACAAAAGAAAGTCACTGCCAACATGGTGACTCTTAATTTTGGGACATTTCCGAAGATGATTGTCTAAGATAGATTGGTCCCAATCCCTAAAGCAAGGATGGATGTCATCAATCCTATGGCTGAATAGAAGAAAGCTAAGGGCTTCATTCCAATCATGACAGAATCTGGAGAGATCATGTGGGTGCACCCAGATATTGTCCAAGATGAGTAATGGGAGATCAGCAAGCCCAAGCTCAAAAGCAAGTCATGTAACGCCGTCTCTCTCGCAATAGATGATGACTCTGTGACTATAGCCTCCCTTAGCGATTCAGAGGAAGAGAAGCTTGCCCTAGCAACATATTCTTCCACATCGCAGTCAGTGGGTACGCATTCTGCTAAACAGTACATGCGACAGTACGACCAGACACCTGACGGAGTACCCCAACCAACGATGTCAGGAACCGCTGCACCTGTCCAGGCCCCAGTGTCGTAGGACAAAGAGAAGCAGAAAGAGATTCACTTTGATGAGTCCTTGAAGAAGAATCCTTCTAAAGGACTGAATATTCCCTTCCGCTTTGACATAGCGCAATTATCCAATATCCCAGCTCGTATTACTCTGCACGAGCTACTCCGTCTCTCAAAGGAAATCAAAGAGACACTTAAAGATCGCTTGCTGATTCAGAATCATTTTTGATGCAAGTAGCCATCCCTACAAAGAAGATGGAGCTTCATGCTCCCGATGTCATTTGGTACAGCAGCAGGTACCATGCATCACCTTTATCCCTAAAGACATGCTCCTCAAAAACAACCGACATGATAGGCCCTTGTATTATACAGGGTACATTGGGTCTACACACATTGAGAGAATATAAGTTATCCTGGGTCTGCTCTAAGCATTATCCCGAAGAGACTGCTTTATTTTCTCGGCATCCCGTTGAGCAGGTTGTCAACCACGACTATGATCATATATGGCTTTAATGCCAGGAGTAGTCGTTCTCTGGGCAAGATCCGTCTCTGATGTCAAATCGGATATCTAAAATCAGAAGTGACGTGCTACGTCATCGACTCTGACACATCCTACAACCTCTTGCTCGGATAACCTAGGATCCATGCTAATTGGATCATACCTTTCACACTCGATCAATACTTCAAATATGTAGATGATAAGGCAATGGTCAGGACAGTGTTCGCAGAAATGCAGCCCTTCAAAGGGTAGAGAACTACTTCACCAATTCTCTACTTTATAAAGAGAATGGTAAGGTGGTAGAAAAATCATTACCTGATGACATTGATGGCGACAACGAAGTGGACTCTGAATCAGGAGAAGATCCAGAGGTTTCTTTTGATGAAGAACCAATTGTAGCATACCTAAATGATCCTGATTGTAATAATTCTGTCAACAATGGCGATGAATGGGTCTTAATGAAAATGACAATTTTAATTATTCCTCGTGTAGTGATGATATAAAGGGTCCTAACATAAGCCCCCTACACATGCCTCTGCCTATATCAATGGTATGCACGTATATAGAAGAGAATGATAGGTCTGTATTTGCAGTCCCATCTTCTAAGAAGGACTAGTCGCCCATTATATTTGGCAGGGTCCGACATTGGATTACTACATCCAATGATTCGGATAAAAACTTGGGTCCCCACAATTCTTTCTCTATGCACGATCAACACACCATATGATGAAAGAAAGGGGATACGACTTACATCGTGGTAAAGGCTTGAACTTTGAAAAGGGATGACGCAGCCCTCTACAACCTTTTGTACTGAAAGAAAAGCCTGTCAACTACTACGATCAGACGCGCAGGGGGGTGGGGTACATTACTCCATCTGCTCAATCTGATCCAGAATTTGAAAGACCTCTATTATCACATTCTTTAGATTCATCAGAGTGGAAATCTGATGTAAGTGTGGGGGTTGCCTTCAAGAAACTCTTCATCAACATGGCCTTGACCAGTCAGGTGGAAGCAGAAAAGGACATTGAGCCATTCGATGCTGAGCCTTGGGCTTAACAACTTGATCTTCAATGGGAGAAGCGTTTTGAGCACCGCGACCCTCCTACAGAAGATAAAGTGATTCAAATTGATGTTAGTGATCAAGTGCACCCGAAGCTCATCTCTATAAGAGAAAGTTTGTCACGACAGAGAAGCAAGACCTTATATCCCTGATAAAGGAGTATATAGATGTCTTTGCTTAGAGCTATGAAGACATGCCTAGTTTCGACCAACATCAAGCCAGATGCTAAGCCGATTAAACAACACCAGCGGCAATTGCGATCTGATATTATAGAAGCAATTGAAACTGAGGTCCAAAAATTCATCGAATATGGCTTCATTCGAGAGGAATAGCACCCAGATTAGGTTATGAATATTGTATCCATCCTTAAAAGAACGAAAAGATCCGGATCTGTATTGACTTTCGTGATCTTAATATAGCCTGTCCTAAAGAAGAATTTCCGTTATCTATCACAGATATCATGATCGATAATATGTGTGATTTTGAAAGGATGTCCTTTATGGATGGCTTTTCAGGATACAACCAAATCAAGATGTACCCGATGATGAAAAGCATACATCATTCCGGACACCGTTGGGTGTGTTTTGCTACACGGTTATGTCATTTGGCTTAAAGAATGTGGGTGCCACTTACCAGTGTGCAATAAGCACGATCTTCTGCAATCACTTGCGAAAAACAGTAGAGTGTTATGTTGATGACATTGCAATCATAAGTCGCGACAAGAATAACCATCTCCACGATTTGAGAACGATATTCAATCTCATGCTGGCTCACCAGCTAAAGATGAACCCGACAAAGTCTTTCTTGGAAGTTTCAAGTGGCAAGTTCCTGGAATTCATTGTCACACCAAAGGAATTCATCTTGATCCCGATAATATCAAAGCCACTCAAGACATGTAGCTTCCAAAGAACCTCAAAGAACTTCGAGGTCTTCAAGGTAGGCTGGCCTACATCCGAAGGTTCATCATAAACTTGTCGGTTCACTGCCAACCATTCACACGCCTAATAAAGAAAGGCGTATCTTTTGTCTAGGATGACGCTTGTCAAAAAGTTTTTGAGAATATCAAAGCATACCTCACTAAGCCTCCAATCCTGGCATCTCCTGTTACGGGAAAACCATTCTTACTGTATGTAATAGCCATGGACCATTCTTTTGTGCGCTGCTCGCACAGAAGAATGATGAAGGTATCGAGCAAGCTATCTATTATCTCAGCAGAACCTTGATTGGGACAGAAAGCCGCTACAACTCGGTAAAAAAGGAATGCCTTGCTCTTGTCTTTGCCATCCAGAGATGTGGCGTTACTCGGTCGGGCAGACTGTTCATGTTATCTCAAGAGTCAATCCCCTCTGGATTCTGATGACAAAGCCGAGTTCTCTGAATTCTAGATTGGCTAATTGGGCTATACTACTGTCCCAATATGATATGACCTTCGTACCCCAAAAGGTCATCAGGGTCAAGCTCTCGCAGACTTCTTGGCAGCTTACGTAGTTCCAGAGTCTTCAAAATTATATGAAGATATGCCGATGAAGTTATTGAAGTCAATATAACTTCAAGCAATATGTATGGCAATTGTTCTTTGATGGCGCATCAAGAATAGGACCAAAAAGTAAGATTGTCACCAGAGTGGGTGTAGTATTTATCTCGCCCGAGAATCACGTCCTTCCTCATGCATTCTCGCTAACGGAACCTTGTTCCAACAATGTAGCTGAGTACAATGCTTTGCTCATTGGCTTTCAGCTTTCTCAATAGATGGAGGTACAATAACTTGAAGCTTATGGTGATTCCAAGTTGATCATCAACCAAGTCAAGAGTGAATATGAGGTCCGCCATGAAGACCTCATACCTTATCACCATGCAGCCATTCTGTTGGCTACTATATTTGAAGGCTTCTACATCAGTCATGTATCCCGTTCCAAGATACAAAGGCAAATGCTCTAGCGATACTAGCAGCTACATTGGCTTTACCTGCTGATACGAGCTACCATCTCACGGTGGCCACCCGTCATATCTTCTGTCCGAAGTATGATTTAGAGATTAGAGAAGTTCATACAACATTGATAAACTTCAAATCAATAGACCGACGATTCTCGATCATTGACTATGCCTTGCACGATATATTACCCGATGACCCCAGGGAAGCAGTGTCTGTTCGGTGAAGGTCTACTCGATTTTACTACGATGCGGTGGTAAAAATGTTGTACCGCTATTTATATGATGGTATACTTCTTTGTTGTCTATCCAATTCAGAGACACAAGAAGTTATTAAAGAGCTCACGATGGCATATATGGAGCTCATCAACCAGGGCCAAAGCTCAAAGATCGATTGCACTGACTTGGCCATTATTGGCCGATTATAATCGCTGATATAGTCGAGTACGTAAAAAGGTGTAAGGCTTGTCAAATCCACGCAGATTTTATACACCAACTCCTGGAACTACTCCATCCCACAGTCGCAACATGGTCATTTGAGGCTTAGAGAATTGATATAATAGGGCTAATCAGTCCTCCGTCAGCTAAAGGTCACCGTTTCACCCTTACAATTACTGATTACTTCTCTAAGAGGGCAGAGGTTGTTCTGCTCGTTGAAGTTAAAACCACCAACGTGGTCAACATCATCAGACATCATGTCATCCATCGATTTGGTGTCCCCAAATGGATCATCCATGACAATGGTTCCTAATTCGCAAGTCAATAATTCTATCGATTCTACAACAAGTACCGAATTCAGAATGTGGCCTCAACTACTTACAACGCTGCCGCCAATGGGTTAGCAGAAGCATTCAACAAGACGATCATCAAGCTCTTAAAAAGTTCATCTCCGCAAGCAAACGAGATTGGAATGAGAAGCTCAGTGAATGTCTTTGGGCCTATTGAACTACAATTTGAACCCTAACAGGTAATAAACATTTTTCTCTGGTATACGGATGCGAAGCAGTTATACTTTTGAAAATTCAAATACCACGACTTTGTGTTGCTTTGCCAACCAAGATGACCGATGAAGATAACCATCGGCAACGTCTCTAAGAGTTTGAAGCACTAGATAAGAAGCGATTACAGGCTCAGCAGTGTATTAAGCTTCAAAGAGAGAATTTTTCAGAAAGTAGATTTGGTCTTAGCTGTCAGACGACCTATGGTCATGACACAAAAGTCCAAAAATAAATTCTAACCTAAATGGGAAGAGCCATTTGTAGTAGAGAAAGTCTACTCAAATGGAGCATACGCTTGTCCAATCCAAACGGTGACATGCTTATGATGCCAATCAACGGCAAATTCCTAAAGAAATATTATCCCTGATCAAGTTAACATTATATATTTGATCATTGAGGATCCCTTTAGAGTTAGGCTGATCAAACATCAGGAGATGACACTGCACAGTGTCAACATTAAAGAGACCAGAAAAGATTCCTTGAGGAGCGTTAATTGCTAACTGACCTCCCCATGGAATTACATGATCCTAAGCTCTTAATGGCTAAGGATAGAGGGAAAAGTCAACTTTTAAGCCCAACAAAAGTTCTCTACAACTCATCATGCTGAGGGGAATAGCATGGCTATTCCAACTCAAACGGTAGTTAGTAAAGGCTCACTAAATCCGTTGATAGTTAAGGGTTTGCTAAAAATCCTAAAGGACCTGATCCTATTTGATTCCTCTATAATCGTCTATCAATTCCCTTCCATGGAATGGCAGACCCACAAAGTAAAAAGTCATGTTAAAGTTTTCATCTCTGACTTTGTCTTCATTTTAGGAGTATTATTCTCCTATTCTCTAGCAGGATTAATTTGATTCCCCAAACGAATTTTAGGAACACTATCTCCCACGCCCCGGCGAAATTCCTTAATAACATTACGGTCATTTCAACTAAAATTTCTTGCCAATTCGTGTCCATGGAATGGTGGGACCACGTCAAACTGTAATTATTTTCTCAGTAAAATGAATTACAGATCAAGTCCGTCAAGTTAACATTAAACCTCTAAACAGTAAATCCCTTTTTAATATTCCTGGCGGATCTTGTCAATATCCCAAACGGATCGAATTCCACTTGCCATCCTCTCTAATAGGAAGACAGGTTCAATCAAATTGCTTTTTTGTTCAAACACCTCTAACAGTAAATGAATTCTTGTCAAGTTAACATCACATCTCTGACAAGTCACCTTTATAAATCCCCAAGCAGAGAAGCTGTCATGATTACTTCTGATAAAATCTCCTTTTAAATTCCCCAGCAAGGATTTTGGTTGTTACATTAATGATTACCTAAGAGATTCATTTTCTAACTCCCCAACGAGTTTCTAGTAGACTCCCTATTTCCCTTTCCAGTCCCCAGTGGACTTTCCTAGTTATCCCGTTAACAATATACCTCTGACAATTTCTTCCAAATAATTTTTCAAAGAAATGACAATTTTCCCACGAAATTCGTGATCAAATCCTATTTCCTCCAGCGGAATTACTTCTTTTATCGTCATGTCTAACTTGTCACTTTTGAACGGTAAAAGTTCTAAGCATGGTGGTTTCTCAATCGGTTATGTCCCTATCACCTCTAAACCGATATATAGCTAAGTCTCATCTTCCAATCCAGTAAGGACTACTCCTTTACCGTTATGTCCAGTTCATTACCCCTGAACGATAGGGCTTTGAGTCTAGTAACTCCCAATCGGTTATGTTCATATTACCTCTGAATTGACGGATACCTAGATCTCTCCCCTTTTATGGTACTCAAACTGTTATATCAAGTTTAAACACCTCTGAACAGACGAGTCCATAACTTTGTGCTTCTTTCCCCTGTCAGGGCTGGAGAGTTTTTGCTGTTATATTAATACGACTATCTCTGAATAGCGAATTGCGAGCCTGGTATCTCTAAGTTGGACATGTCCATATTACCTCTGAACCGACGGGTGCCCAGATCCAATTCACCTTTGCAGTCCCTAGTGGGCTAGCTGCTAAGTTAATACCACTACCTTTGGCAGCAGATTCAGAGTTTAGTGTGTCTTAGTCTATCATGTCCAGTTTATCACCTATAAATAGACGAGTCCCTAAAATCAGGTTCACCTTCATTCTGTCTTCATGTCTAGTTCGTCACCTATGAATTAAAAAAATTCAAGCTTTGTGGTTTCTTGATCGTGAAATGAAAGTGATAAGAATTACCGTCTAGCTTTGGGCTAACGGGTCGTGTCCACGAGGAGGCATGCGATGAAAGCTTTTCAGTTTTTTTGTTTAGAAAGCAAAGAATAGTGTTTGTTTTTTAGTTGAAAAGAGAATGGAGAGAAGGAAAGTGATTTAAAGAAAAATTTTAAATTTGAAAAAGGCTTTGGAGAAGATGATCTTTTAGAAACTGATTTGAGAGTGATGTGATTTAAATTTATGAAAAAGGATCTGGGCTCACTAATTTTTTTCTCAACTACGTACTTATCTCAAGAACATTTGGGTGCATCACTTTTATCATAGGCAAAAAACTTTTTTTTTTTTTTTAATGTCCAAGTAAAACAAATAAGATGGTTTTGGTTTAAATCTTAAGTCCTTTCTTAACACATCATTAAAAAGAGAATGTTAAACCATCAAGCGTGAAGAAGCAAGTATGGAATAAAAACAGTTTAAAAAGATTTGTGCTTTGAAAGTCCAAGTTTAAAATAAAGACATCCTCATGTGCTTTCAAGAACGAAGTTTAACTCAGGTATTTTTCTGATTCAAAAGAGTTGCTTTCATAAAAATCAATTAAGAGAGAGGAGGTAGAAGAGCTTAATTAGTGAGCCCAGAAGATGATTTAGCTACTCATGATGAACGGAAAACAAATAAGAGAATGAAAATCAAATATAAACATATGAATTTGAGTCGAGTTAAATAAGCGAGTTGAAACTCCTTTGATTATCACTTCAAAGATGAATTACACACTCATTCCACTCTTCTCTCTTTACTAGTCTAAACTAAAAAATAAAGAGGAGATACAATTTCTCTGAACTATCTAACAATACTCCTAAAACCCTAAAAAAATGAATAAGAATTCTAATCCTAGTCTTCGCTACCTTTTTATCTGTCGAAAATGGGATTTATAGGGAAAAACCAGAAGGGAGAGGGCGTAAGAAGATTGGGGGAGCAAACGCTCCCTCAACAACCATAACAAAGCCGCAGAAATGTAGCTATGGCCACGTTTTCGCGGCCCTAGTGTGGCCAGGTGGCCACACCCAAATGGTGGAGGTCCCATATCTTGCGACTTTATTTTATCTTATTCTCGATTTCCCGTCTCAGCTCCTGGTTTTGACGAAACGGCCTTTTATCTCTGGCTTTAAACCGATAGATTTGTAAAGATCCATTATAACCGATGTTTAACCGATTTCATCCTCTCTGATCTGCCTCGATCTGCCCTGATCTTCTAATTTCGAATTAATTCTGATTTAAATTATAATTTTGATAGGCTTTTGGGCTCGTTTCTCTTTCCTTTCTTTTAGCAATGGGCATGCATTTAACAAAGAAGAATAAGACTTATTAATAGGATTTATTAGATAAAAAACATGATAATGTGACAATATATATGCAATATGTGTGACCGATCACACCCCCACACTTATCTTTTGCTCGCCCTCGAGCAAAACATTAAACTAATCCTAATCAATTATTAGACCACTTTTGTAGGTTACTCGATTACACTGAGCATGTGCAACAAGCCGTTAAACCTCTAGGTTACCCCTAGAGGTCGAGTTTTGTCTCGTGAGGGTTTTAAGTGGATTGCACTCACAAAATCCATAAAGAAAGGGGAAAATGTTAGCATTTTCGAAAAGCATTTTGAAAAGATAGAAAATATTTGAGGTATTGTTGTAAGAGTTCAAGTAATCTATAATTTATAGGAAAATCGAATTTTTCATTCCTAAACTTAGTCTCTATTCAAATACATGTCCACAATCAAAGTAAGGAGTCAAATTGTGTTTCTCATCTAGTCTATTACTTTACCCTGAGTCGTATGCACCATCGTGACCGTGAAGTTTGACTAAGGGTTCTTTAACATTAACTCCTATGCCATATTTATATTTATTTTTGATAGTATTTATTCCTCAATTCCATTAGGCTTTCTAATCTGCCCATGTAACGAGCCTTTAGTCGGTGAGCCCAAACCGGACAGTTTTAGGGCACCAGGTGAGAAAACACCCCTAAGGACTTAAACACTCGAGCAAACAAGGCCACGAAACCAAGGATTTTTATTTATAAAATGTACCCTTTTTAAGCGTGAATGCTTATGCTTCATGAGGTACAGATACCCAGCTTAATCAGAGGACATATATATATATATTTATATACTGAAATATGTATATCAGCCGACGACTGAGAGACCCTCTCAGCCTGCGGTGACGTGGCACATTATTAGTCACACTAGGAAGGATGGCCCGCCTATTGAAACAGTTGAAATTACTAAATGCCCCTGCGGTAAAAGATAATGGATATGTATAGTTTATTATTTTTTTATATTTCTGATGTTAGTCAATATTGACACAATTATCTTTTATAACTGCGATCAAACTGCGACCAACTTCATCAAATCACGAAACAAATTTGAATGCTTTTTTATTAAATTTTTTTACGTAGATATTATATATTTTAGGAAATCGCCTAAGCTCGTAGTTGTCAATAAAATAATTTCTCAATAGTTTTAAATTTTTTTTACGCAGATATTATATATTTTAGGAATGCGCCTAAGGTCTTGTGGTCAATAAAATAATTTCTCAATAGTTTTAAAAGCGCCCTTTATCGTAGTCTACAATTATTTAATTTGTAGATTTTTATGATATGATCTATAAGAATTTTACTGATTTCGAATATAGTCGCAGTTTACTTTTTTCGCATGTAATGTATAAATTATTATTATTTTTTTTACATATTGAATGCGAACAAGGACTGCGACTATGATCGCAGTGCTTAACGAGAGCATGTAGTGGATATTTTTTTGCTATGTTAAATGTAATAACGGTGACTAAGAACTGATACTATAGTCACAGTTTACGTATTATTTTATATATTTGTTCTTCACTGTGACTGTTGTCTCAGCCGCCTATAAACTATTAAATTATTTTTTACATATTGCATGCGATCAAGGACTGTGACTATGGTCGCAGTGCTTACGACAGCATTTTATGGATGATTTTTTTGCTAGGTTAAATGTAATAACGGTGACTAAGGACTGATACTATAGTCGCAGTTTACGTATGATTTTATATATTTGTTCTTCACTGTAACTGTTGTCTCAGCCGCTTATAAACTACGAATTTTTTTTTACATATTGCATGCGAACAAGGACTGCGACTATGGTCGCAGTGCTTAAGGACAGCAGTCGTAGTTTTCTAATTTGTGATATACAGTGAAATATACTGATTTGAGAGGATTGCGATCATGTTCGCAGTATTATCTGTTTATATAGTTTAATTTTAGACTGCGATCATGGTAGCTGTTTTTAACTTTATTGAATGCAAAACGATCAAACTATTTATGACTGGACAGCGACCGTGGTCACAATTTCATATGTAATTATTATCTGAATACTGCGACCATTATCGCAGATAAGATGCAGAAATAATAACTATACGGTATACTTTATATGTATTTTAAAAATATGAAAGATTATTTTACAGATAGAAGTAAATTTTATTTATAACATAATATGGTTAGAAAGAGACCCTAAAAAAAAGAGCATTAAAAGCTCTTAAAAGAAGACAAAATAACGTTGAATATCAGAAGATCAGGAAATCCTAATCCTCGTCGTCATCACCATCATAAGTAGATTCGTCGTCTTCATTCTCCTCGTCTTCCTATTCATCACTTATTTTCTCATCATCTTCCTCGTCGTCCAGCTCGCAGTACTCCTCAGTTTCTTCCTCTTTTTGAGGGTACTTTGGTTCATCGATAAACTCCCAGAATGGATCGTCTCTATCAAGCTCTTCGTTCGATCCGTGTCGAGAAGAACCTGTAAAAGATATGCTCAAAGAAAGCGAGCCTTCAGCATCACAGGACATGCTTTCATCAAGCATGTCTCTTTAAAGTGGCAGAGGAATAAGTTCCTCCTCACTAATCCCCATGAAAACTTCATCATCCTCATGAAGAGGAGGATCAGATAAAATATTATTTGATGTAGTGAGATAGTCAAAAGGAGTGAAGTCTAGACTGGTATCAGATTCACTAGAATACCCTGAAGAAAGAGGACCAGTAGGAGAATGATTGAAGTTAAAATCTGAGTGTTTAGAGGAAGAAGATGGGGAAGACATGATTCAAGAATGAATTATTTTCTGAAAGTTTTGAAATCAAATTGAAAAGGAAGAGAACAAATATCGTTTTTAGACATGAGATAATATATTAGTTACAACCACTATAAAAAGGTCAATAATGTGAAAGAACCTGAATAGTAATAATAATTGTTATAGGTGACGATTGAGTATTCGAAGAAGTGGTAAAAAGAAATTAAATATTTAATTGAAGCAGTTATGGTGGGAGAATCCGAAGAGTTCCTTTTTTCCAGAGGTTTATTATGTGAACTACAAATTAACTTTTTATAGATTGTTTTTCCTATATCTTTAATTACGTATGGTGCACATCTTTCCTTTATCGAGATTAATATTAGTGCATCTCTTTTTTCGAGACTGTTGCTGTATCACGGTAGATAGAATATTAATTACTTCATTTAATTCAGAGTAATTAATATAGCATTTTATAAGATGTGATATACGCGGACTGATCTCACGGTCGCAGGGCTAATATACTTTGTAAAATGATAAAAAAAAATGTTATATAAGGCATGCAAAAAAGACAATGATTGTGGTCGCAGTGCTGAATGATAGCATGTTTCGTCTGTTATTTCTATGCGAATAAGGAATGCGACTAGGGTCGCAGTCGTGGTATAAAATTGAAAGTTATATTAGATTAAGTCTGCGACCATGGTCGTAGTGATCGAAAGTTTTGTTATATTATGACTGCGACTAGGGTCGCAGTCGTGATATAAAATTGAAAGTTATATTACATTAAGTCTGCGAGCATGACCGCAGTGATCGAAAGTTTTGTTATACTATGACTGCGACTACGGTCGCAGTCGTGATATAAAATTGAAAGTTATATTTTATTAAGTCTGCAACGATGGTCGCAGTGATCGAATGCGACCATGGTCACAGTGACCGAAAGTTTTGTTATACTATGACTGTGATTATGATCACAGGCTTTGTAAAACGATCAAAATTCTGTTACATAAGGCATGTGAAAAAAGACAGCGTCTGTCGTCGCAGTGCTGAACGATATCATGTTTCGTCTGTTATTTCTATGCGAATAAGGAATGCGGGGTCGCAGTCGTGATATAAATAAATATTGTTGCAGTTACGAGAATATCTGATTTATAAAATATCTGCAAAATAATTAACCATTGTATTTCATTATTTTTTTACACTGTACATTTGTAATAGAAAAATCAATATACGGTTGCCCCACATTAAATTTCATTTTTCTATTCATTTCAGTTTCTTTTATTAAAACTATATGAATTAAAAATAACACGAAATAAAATAATAAAAAAATTATATAAAAAATAATAGTTTTTTTATGTTTCAAGGATGTTTTTTACTTTTCACTGCTGCTGTTTATTTCACATTATCTTGATCCAATTTTTTTCCATTATAATTTCGATGTAGTAGAATTAGGAATTTTATAACTGTAGATATATTCAACAGAAAATTCTCTGTAAATTACAAATTTTTTAGATAAAATTTTGTTGTGGATGAGTTTTTGCTTGTTTGGAAGTAAAAAGGGATAAAATTTTGTTGTGGATGAGGTTTTGCTAGTTTAGAAGTAAAAAAGGGGTATTTTGGTCAATTTGATTGACGATTCTTTAGGCGGGATTTTTCTGATTTTTTTGGCGCCTACAGCCTGCGACCGATATGTGGCATATATTCAGCCACGTCACCGCCGGCTGAGAAACTCTCTCAGCCGTCGGCTGAGGTACAGTAACCTCATATATATATATATATATATATATATATATATATATATATATATATATATATATATATATATATATATATATATATATATATATATATTCAAACTTATCTAATTATCTTTTGCATAAATACCAAGGTTTTCTTAGGCCAAAGCACCTAACTAATCAATAATTAGATTTGTTTATTTTTCATATATATATATATATATATATATATATATATATATATATATATATATATATATATATATATATTTCCTTTTTTCTTTTTTATAAGGCATAAGAATTTTGTCTTTGAACCCTGAGTGTGTAAGTGTATAAAGTGTGCATATTTCTTCAAGGTAAAGATCAAGACTAAATTACTTTCATCAATTTTCTTCCTAACCCTAAAAATCAAACAAGTTATTTTATTTTGACCAAGTATAAGAAATCCTAATTATGATTTTCCTATTCCTTAAAATTGACTTAATTCTTACAAAAAATATATCAAAATATTGTTCTTACCTTTCAAAAAGTTTTTTTTTGTTTTCTTCTTCTTTTTTAGTTATATTAGTCATGTTAGAGAACCCTCCCCCCCACACTTATCTCATGCATTGTCCCTAATGTATGAAAGAAATGTATAGATGCATGAAATAAAATGGAAAAGAGGAAAGTTCCCAATACACTGGGTCGAAAAGACCCATAGCCGTTTCATTTACCGGCACCAATTCCAAGAAAGGTTTAAGGCGTTGACCATTTACCTTAAATTCATTTCCATTCTTGGTGTCACTGATCTCTACAGCACCGTGGGGAAACACGATTTTTACAACGAATGGCCCAATCCATCTTGATTTTAATTTTCCTGGAAAAAGATGAAGCCTAGAATTATAGAGTAAGACTTTTTGTACAGGGACAAAAGTTTTCTTATGATGTATTTATCATGAAAAATCTTAACTCTATCTTTAGTGATCTTAGCATTTTCATAGGCCTCATTTCTTAACTCCTCTAATTCAAAAATTTGTAATTTCTGAAGGTCACCAGTTTTAGTTAAGTCGAAATTTAGCTGCTTGATAGCCCATAAGACCTGGTGCTCTAACTCAACTGGTTGGTGGCAAGCCTTCCCAAAGACTAACCTATAAGGAGGCATCCCTAGAATCGTCTTGAAAGTAGTCTTGTAGGCCCATAGGGCATCTACAAGTTTGGTGGACCAATCTTTTCAGTTTTGGTTCACAGTTTTCTCCAAAATATGCTAGATTTTTCTATTGGAAACCAAAACCTGCCCACTGGTCTGAGGATGATAAGGTGTGGACAATTTGTGAGTTATGGCATACTTTCGCATAAGAGCTTCAAAGGATCTATTGCAAAAGTGAGTATCATTATCACTGATGATAGCACGAGGGGTTCCGAAGCATGAGAAAATGTTCTCTTTCAAAAACTTTATGACAACTTTGTTATAATTAGTTTTACTTGGAATGGCTTCTACCCACTTGGACACATAGTCCACAGCAACCAATATGTATTGCTTTTCAAATGAATTAGGAAACGGACCCATAAAGTCGATGCCCCAAACATCAAAGAGTTCTATTTCTAGAATTGGGTTGAGGGGAATCATATCTCATTTTGAGATCCTTCCAACCATCTGGCATCTAGGGCACGTCTTCCAAAATTCATAAACATCTTTGAACAAAGTGGGCCAATAGAACCCACTTTGTAGCACCTTTTCAGCAGTCTTTCGGGGACCAAAGTGTCCACCGCATGCAAGTTCGTGACAAAAGGACAAAACACTCTTAACCTCTTCATCAGGAATGCATCTCCTAATAATTTGGTCAGAACAGTAATTAAAAAGATATGATTCTTCCCAAAAGAAATACCGGACTTGAGATAAGAACCGGTATATATCGTTTTTGGACCAATGAGACGGAGTTTGGTTTGTGACTAAGTAATTCACTATATCAGCAAACCAAGGTTCCCTAAAGATAGCTGAGAGATTTTCATCTGGAAAGTCCTCATTTATGGGCAATTCGTTGTTTAGAGAATTTGGGATTGGTAAGAGATGGTCAGCAATGACATTTTCTACGCCTTTCTTGTCTCGAATCTCGAGATCAAATTCTTGAAGAAGGAGGATCCAACGAATGAGTTAGGCCTTAGCATCCTTCTTCATCATGAGGTACCTAAGCGCAGAATGATCAGTGAAAATGGTGGTTTTGGACCCTAGTAGATAGGGACGAAATTTCTCTAAGGCAAACACTACTGCCAAGAATTACTTCTCAGTAGTAGTGAAGTTCAATTGAGCATCGTTGAGAGTCCTACTATAGTAGTAAATCACGTACTGTTTGTTATCAATGCGTTGTCTTAGGACAGCGCCTATGGCAAAATCAGAAGCGTCGCACATGATTTCGAACGGCTTAGACCAATCCGGTGCAGATATGATTGGTGCAGAAATAAGCTCTCTCTTAAGCTTCTCCCAAGAATTCATATATTCAGCATCGAAAGTGAAGGACACGTCCTTAGCTAACAGATTAGTCAAGGGCCTAGCAATCTTGCTAAAATCCTTGATAAATCTTGGGTAAAAACCGGCGTGTCCTAAGAAGGATCGAATATCCTTCATGCATTTGGGCATGGGAAGCTTAGCAGTAACATCAATCTTGGCTCTATCCATTTCAATTCCTTTCTTAGAGATTTCATGACCCAAGACAATTCCATGTCTTACCATGAAGTGGCATTTCTCCCAGGTCAGTATCAGATTTTTCTCAGCACAACGTTGGAGGATAAGTTCTAAATGGTGGAGACATTGAGGGAACGAATTTCCATAGATGGAGAAATTATCCATAAAGATTTCTAAGAATCGTTCAACCATATCAGAAAAAAGACTCAACATGCAATGTTGAAACGTTGTTGGGGCATTGCACAAGCCGGAAAGCATTCGGCGATAAGCAAATGTCCCAAATGGACATGTGAACGTAGTCTTTTCTTGGTCCTTAGGAGCAACAGGAATCTGATTATACCCCGAGTAACCGTCCAAGAAACAGTAATACTCGTGGCCCGCCAAACGTTTAATCATTTGATCAATGAAGGAAAGTAAAAAATGGTCCTTACGAGTTGCAGCATTAAGCTTCCTATAGTTAATGCAAACTCAAATCTTCGTGGGAAGTCAAGTTTGGACTAACTCTTTGTTCTCATTTTTCACTACGGTGAAATCAGATTTCTTTGGAACTGCGTGGACAGAACTGACTCATTGGCTATCAGAAATGGGATAGATTATCCCGTTGTCTACGAGTTTCATAATTTTAGCATGAACAGCCTCTTTCATTATAGGGTTTAACCTACACTGCGGGTCTCTTTTAGGTGTTGCATCTTCATTGAGATGAATGCGATATTGAACTATGGTTAGACTCAATCCCTTTATATCAGTCATAGTCCAACCAATGGCTTCCCTATGTTTTCTTAGAATTACTTTAAGATCTTCTTCTTGCTCGTCGTTTAAATGGGAGGCAATGATGACAGGAAAGTTCTCTTGTTCGCCTAAATAGACGTACTTGAGATGCGCAGGTTAGGCTTTCAATTCTAAGGAAGAGGAAGACTCACTGGAAAGATGAGTCAAATTTGTTGGCTCCATATTTGGTGAAATAGGGTTTGAGGCCCAATTCACAGCAGACTCAATAACCTAATCAAGATTAAAGTTGTCAGACTCTAACCCGAAGTCACACTCAGTTTCTAGTTCCAATTCTTCCCTATGTTCACTTGTTAAGTTCTCAATGAGGTTGACTTCAAATGTTTGGTTCTCAACATCACGGGGCTGTTTTCCTAGGTTGAAGACATTGACTTCTCTAGTCATGTCCCCAAAGGTTAACATCACGGACCCATTCCTACAATTAATGATGGCGTTGGCAGTAGAAAGGAATGGTCACCCTAGGATAACAGGAGTTTTAGCCCTAGGATTGGACACAGTTTGTGTCTCTAGAACTATGAAATCAACAGGGTAAATAAACTCCCCGACCCGGATAAGGACATCATTAATTTCTCCTTTTGGAACTTTCACTGAACGGTCAGTTAGTTGGATAGTGACTCGAGTTGGACTAAGATCGCTCCACCCGAGTTGTTGATAAACTGAGAATGGAAGCAAGTTGATACTTGCCCCCAAAACAAGAAGTGCACGACTAATCTCGGCTTGTCCTATGGTGAAGGCAATGGTGGGACAACCTGGATCCTTATACTTGACAGGGATCGGACCCGACAGCAGCTCACTAGTGTCAGTAGCTAAGAAGACCTTTTTGGGTACATTAGTCTTTCTCTTCTTAGTGCACATGTCCATAAGAAACTTAGCATAGGATGGGACTTGTTGGATGGCATCATGAAGTGGCATATTTATCCTCACTCGATTGAAGATCTCAATTATCTTATCCATGTGTAGATTTTGCTTGTTGTTTTTCAGCCTATTAGGAAATGGTACTATAGGCTGGTGCACCTGACTGGTTGACTTATATGTTTCAGATTCGTCAGATTTGGACGAACTAGGATTAGAAGAGGTGGATGGTTGAGTGTGGTTGTGCTAAATGGGATTAGATGGTGTTGGCACTGTATTATCAACTTTCTTTCCCGACCTCAATGTATGAACAGTATTACATTGATTCATTGATTGATCCTGAGTCAAATGAGCTTGTTGAGAATTCCTAGGATTCATTATTGGCTGAATAGGTAAGATACCTTTTTGCCTCATTTTGGCTAATTGGCTCATTTGAACCTCTAGCCTCTGTATAGTTTGCATGAGAGAATCTTGATTCTTCATGTACCTTTCCATGTTTCTCTCAAAGTCAGTCATTCTCCTTTCTAATTGAGGATTCTGGAAGGAAGATTGTAGAGCTTGGTTGGGAAAGTTTTGTTGACAGTTTGAAAAGTTAGGTAGATGATTGGGAGAATTATGATGGAAATTGAAAAAGTTGGGTTGATGATTGGAAGAATTATTGGCATGATGGAAGTGGCTTGCATGATTTGACCGTGAGTGGTCATTGTTATTTTGGCTCCATGAGAAATTCGGGTGATTTCTCCAACCAGGATTGTACGTTGGTGCATAAGGATTATTCGGCCTTGAAAACACTGCATTCATGATTCTGAAAAGTGTTATTGAGCTTGAAATATAGGACACTCCTCAAACACATGTTTTGAAAGTATACCTAGAGAGGGGGTGAATAAGTGTATGGCTAATCTAAGGACAAAAATGCGGAATTAAAAATAAATTGCAACACACTTAGTGTAACCAAAGAGTGTAGCCAAATTCCCGATAAAGGGCTCTGGACTAACTCCTCTAAATTCCTCTAAATAAGAGTTGAGGTGCTATTTGAAGCTCTCTTGATTCAACACAAGTATGGGCACACACAATCAATACCAAGCATATATGTATGAATGAACAATATGAAATAATGCAAGGTAAATAAAAGAGAGATTAGAGATAGTGGATCAATCGCAAACACAAAGATATGTTTTGAGGTTCGAGCCACTGCTCTACGTCCCCGCCTTCACACAGAAGGATTTCCACTATATCGTCCACACAGGACTTCCCACACAGGGAACTCCACTGAGGATTTGGGTAATACAAATAAGGAGTACACAACTCCTCTCTCCAACAAACAGCAACCTCTATACAAGAGGCAAGGCACAACAACAATCACCTCTACGCTTAGAGGGATGGGCACTTAGCTAAAACAAGATTAACCTCTCAATAGAGGGATAAGGCTCAAAGCCAAACAACAATCTCAATCACCTCTACACTTAGAGGGATACCAACACAACCTCCACAATCACCTCTACACAAGAGGGAACTCAAATAAAAGAAGGTTTACAACTCTTGTGGTCTCACAAAACCATATACTAATTTTCCTCACAAAAACAAGATCCTATAGATAGGATAGATATGATAGCTCAAGTGTGAGAAAATAAAGTGTTTGAAAAATAAATCACAAAGAAAAACACTTGGGAAAACTCTAGAATGTAATAGAAATGAAGATCAAAACACTTTCCCAAAGACTCTCGTTTTTCTTTGAATTTCCTACACTTTAAAAACAAATAAACATAAAATCTTTAAACCCAAAAACTCTTTTAAAACTTGTTGCGGTGATTAGTCTCTAATTTTGCATAATTATCATCACATTCTCATATTTATTTAATGTTAAAATTTTGCTAATAAAGCTTTGGTTGCTTCAATCTAGGTCTATGGTGTGCAAATGAAGAAGAAGACCTAAATCACCATTTAATTGGTGATTAAAAGCCTACCAATTAGCCATTGACTTTAGAGTGAAGATTTTGTCAGCTCAGGGAGTCAAATCGCAAATCCAAGAGGTCTAATTGACAGGAGATAAACCGGGCGACGCGCTGCCCGAAGCCAGGCCGCGTTTCCGCGGCCCTTTGGGCGCGCGCGTGCCTGCACTTTGGGCCACGTGCTTCCCACGTGGCCCCCTTTCCCCTGGTGCCTATAAATACCCCCTCTGGGGTCTTCAGTTTGTAGAGATCGAGAGTTAGAGCAAGTTGTGTAGCTTTGTTTTTAGTTTGTAGTTGTTGTTGTTCTTCTTCTAGTTTTAAGTTTTAGCCATTAAAGTGAAAGAGAGAGAGTGTGTAAAGCGTTGTATTTGAAGGGTGACAAGATAATACAAGTACTACTTCTCTTCCTTCTTTTCATTTACTTGTCTTTGCCATTTACTTTTACTTCATTGTTGTAGTGTAACTTCTTCTCTTCTTCACCTCTTTTCTTTTACTTGTTGTAGTGTAACTTCCTCTCTTTAACTTTTCTTTTGTTTTGTTTTCTTGTAGTGTAACTCCCTCTTTCCACTTCTTTTCCTTTGTTTTTATGGCTAACTAACTTTTCATTAGCATGGCTAACTAACTACTAACCCACTAATTTCTAACACTTGATTGATAACCTAAATGAGTCAATAGTGTCAAACAAGCCTTGTGCAAACAAGAGCTATGGCATCTTAAGACGAGGGTTCTAACTCTAATTTACCTACAAGTATTTACTTTCTTATACTTCATGCTTAATGAGTTTTGATGATCTATGAGTTGTGTTCTTTACTTGTTATTATAAGTTAGAGAATTTTCCTTTTAACTTTGTCGATACCAATAGTGCACTTGAGTCTTCCCTTATTCTCGCCTTCTACCGGATCTTAATAAGGGAATGTCCGAGTTTTTGCCGTGTAAAGCAAAGTTATAGGAAGAACTTTCACTCGATTATCACGTGAATAGTTCCAATGCACAAGGGTTGTGTTTGCCTATGATCCATCGTAAGGCTATCTTCAAAAAGTTAGGAATTAGTGGGAGCACTTAGTAGAAAGTTAGCCATGCATTTTTACAACTAAGAAAAGACTCCACTTTTACAAACCACCAAAACATTTTCTAACAATTCTTAAAAACAACTTGTTTTCACTTTTCAATTCTTTATTTGGAAATAAGAACTTTCTTTCTTCTTGAACTTCGAAGCCGCATCAAGCTTCCATCGCTCTCCCTCCTTGTGGATACAACCCGTATAGCCACTTCGCTACTACGGAAGAATCGCAAAAGCAGTAACATCAACCCACACTTCCTTCTCTTATTTTAGTACTTGCTTTTTGCCGATCAAATTTTGGCGCCGTTGCCGGGGAGGGAACGGCTTTATTGTTCACTACTAAAGACTGTTCTTTTTGTGTGTAGGAGAAGTACCAAGGAGCTCAATATCATGGGAAGCGAAGGAGGTGGCCAAGGACATTGCGCGAGGATTCATTTGCCCTCGGAAAAATTCGTGTAAAAGTGAGTTTTTCCGATTGAAGTACTAACAAACTCGTTTGCAGGGTTGCCGAACGCCGCTAAAAAAAATTGCTTTCTAAATTTTTTAGTTTCCTTGGATGCTTCACCATATGCATGTGTAATAAATTCAACAGAAATTCACTTGTTGCTTAATTGAAATTTGGATTAGACTTTTGCATATAGGGCACGTGTCTATTTCAATTCATTTCAATTTCTGTTGAAGAGTGTTGGAGACAAGGTACGTGTGCATTCATATAAAATAGGACCAACATTTTGAAGTGATTTACCGCTTTGAGTGTTACCTTGTTGTGAATAAACTGTACACTTGCACAATTGACTTTAAGGGTAAAACCCAAATAAACAAGATAAGGTGGGGATTTCATCACCCTTCCTTAGCCCAAAAATCATCTCCAAGTGCACTCACACTTTCCCAAGCCTTAACTAAAAACTGATAGACGTTGGCCCTAGGGACATCTCGGACTCACTAAGAGATTAACCGAGATTGGAAATTGTAAGAACTATACTCCTGCAAAATCGGTGTCTAAGGAAAGTGGATTGAGAGGTAAAGCCTCGAAAGCTCCGTGGTTTGACGTAATTAGGCCCGTGGCTCCGCCCGGATACCTCCCCCCGAGCTTTTCCCTTTCCTGGCCGATTAGCTTGTAGTCGAGTTCCTGCAACAACCTTCCCCGGAGAATCGACCAGTTAGGAGTCGTCTAGGTCCAGGTACCTTAGACTAAGGCTTGTGGTTGTTTTTCTTTCTTTTGTTTGTTTTTAGTTCTTTTTCGATTGTTTGTTGTCTTCACGTTGTTTGTGGTGTGCTGCATGCAAGAGTGGGTGAGAGATCCGTCAACTTCCAGATTAACAAGAAACACTTCTCTACCCTTGCATCCAGAACCGGTGATGGCGTCACTTCAGGATAGATTTTACCCGATCAGAACTTCACTTCCATCTTGCATAAAACTTCCTGAAGCAAATGGCAATAATTTCGAGTTGAAACCCCAATTCATTAACACTCTTCCCAAATTTCATGGTTTAGAATCGGAGGACGCATACTTCTTTGTTAGGGAATTTGAAGAAGTATGCCTCATGATGCGTTTACCCCAACTAGGAGACGACGCCGTTAGGTTACGTTTCATCCCTTTTTCTCTAAAGGACCAGCTAAGAAATGGTTGTACAGTTTGGCAGCAGATTCAGTCATGACGTAGGATGATTTCGTCAAGGCCTTCTTGAAGAAATTCTACCCAATTCACAAAACTGCCCTCATTAGGAAGAACATCATGCAGTTTCGGCAAGAACCGAGCGAACCATTTTGGAGATACTTTGAGCGATTCAAAGATCTCCTAGCTCAGTGCCCTCATCATGGCGTGGAGAAATGGCGTCAGTGTCAGATTCTTTACGATGGTCTAGACTATCAAACGAAAACCCTTTTAGAGACCATGTGTCAGGGAGGGTTCTTGCAGAAGGATGAGAATCAGGGTTGGGATTTGTTTGAGGATTTAGCTGAGAAAACCCTGCAATGGGAGCCAGCCTCGGAGAAACCTAGGAATTCACAATCTATAGCTTCAAAAGGAGGGCTCCTATCTCTAGAATCATCCATAGCTGCCGAGGCTAAGATTGCTACCCTAATGAGAAGGATAGAGGCTCTGGAAACAAAAGAGCCTGCCAGTGTCAACCAGATCAACCCACCACCAATTCACAATCCGGGTTGTTCGTATTGCCAGGCACCAAACCATATTTTTGAAGAGTGCCCTGTTTTCCATGCCCAACAAGTGCCACCGGAACACATGAACGTGGCTTACTCACAGCCGCCTCACAACCCCTACTCACAGACCTACAATCCCGGCTGGAGAAATCACCCCAATTTCTCCTGGGCCCAAAACAATCCTCCCAGGCCTAATTTTTCCAACAACTTTCACCTAATTACTCCTCCACCAACTTTTCCCAGTCAAGCCCCAGCTTCTTCCTCCCAAGGCTCACCAATGGAAAAGAAAATCAGTAAATTGGAGGAGAGCATAGAAGCTTTCATAAAGTCCCAAACTGCTTTTATGCAAAACCAGGGACAAACTCTGAACAGTCATTCACAGGCCATATCGTGGTTGGAAATGCAGATGAGCCAGTTAGCTAGCTCCCTAAGTGAAAGACCTAAGGGTACTTTGCCTAGTCAGCCGCTAGTTAACCCAAAAACCTCCAACCAAGCATATGAAATTCAGGATCCATCAATTAACCAGTGTAATGCTGTTCACACACTGCGATCTGGAAAGAAGGTAGACAACCAGGTTTACCAACAGAAAAGTCCAGTCCATCCCGATCCCACTCCTGCCTCCACCTCTGCTAGTTCCTCCCAATCCACTCCACAAACATCTGACGAGGACAAAGCGGCTGAACCAGTTCATAAGCCTATAGCACCCTTTCCCAATAGGCTTAGTAACAACAATAAAAATATGCACATGGAGAAAATGCTAGAGATGTTCAACCAGGTCAAATTGAATGTGTCACTTCTTGACGCTATCCAACAAGTCCCGGCTTATGCCAAATTTCTTAAGGATATGTGTACAAAGAAGAGAAAGACCAATGTGCCCAAGAAAGTGTTCTTGGCCACTAATATAAGCGAGATTCTGTCTGGTCCCATTCCGGTGAAATACAAGGATCCCGGATGTCCCACCATTTCCTGCACCATAGGACAGACCGAAATCAGTAGAGCGCTTCTTGACCTGGGAGCAAGTATCAACTTGCTACCTCTCTCAGTATACCAGCAACTTGGGTTGGGTGAGCTAAGCCCAACTCGAGTCACCATTCAGCTAGCTGACCGATCTGTGAAGATCCCTAAGGGGAAAATCACAGACGTCCTCATCCAGGTCGGGGATTTCATTTACCCCGTTGACTTCATTGTGCTTGAGACCAAACCTGTGTCCAATCTTAGGTCTCAAACTCCCGTCATCTTAGGGCGCCCATTCCTTGCTACAGCCAATGCCATAATCAACTGTAGGAACGGGTCCATGCGATTGACTTTGGAGACATGACGAAGGAAGTCAATGTCTTCAATCTTGGAAGACAACCTAGGGATGTTAATGATTAGACGTTGAGAGTCAATTCTATTGAAAACCTGACCAGTGAGCATGAGGAAAGTATGGAGACAGAAACTGAGGCAGAGTTTGATCTGGAGGCTGAGGATTTTAATCTAGACCAGATCGTAGATTCAGCAGTGGATTGGGCATCAAGCCCCAGTGTACCCCATCCTAGGATTGAAAGCCCAGAGATTGCCTCCAATGAAGAAACACCTTCCCTAGGCTAAAAACCTTGCCTGAACATCTCAAGTACGCCTACTTGGGCGGAAAGGACACCTTGCCAGTCATCATAGCATCACACCTGACTGAGCAACAAGAGGACAGCTTAATGTCTATTCTAAAAAGACATAGGGAAGCCATTGGATGGACGATAAAGGACATCAAAGGAATAAGTCCAGCCATAGTACAACACAGAATCCATTTAGTCGATGAAGCAACCCCTAGGAGGGACCCACAACGCAGGCTTAACCCTCTCATGCAAGAGGCAGTTAAGGCTGAAATTCTAAAACTATTAGATAATGGGATAATTTATCCCATTTCTGATAGTCAATGGATTAGCCCTGTTCATGCGGTCCCAAAGAAGTCTGGCTTTACGGTGGTAGAAAATGAGGAAAAAGAGTTGGTACAAACAAGACTGCCTACCAAGGTTCGTGTTTGTATCGACTACAGGAAGCTGAATGCAGCTACCCGTAAAGACCACTTCCCGCTACCCTTCATCGACCAAATGCTTGAGCGTTTGGCTGGACATGAGTACTACTGCTTTCTAGATGGGTACTCAGGATACAATCAAATCCCCATTGCTGCAGAAGACCAGGAAAAGACGACGTTCACCTACCCGTTCGGAACTTTTGCTTATCGGCGCATGCCTTTTGGATTGTGCAATGCTCCTGCAACGTTCCAACAGTGCATGCTTAGTTTGTTCTCTGACATGGTGGAACGTTTTCTTGAGATTTTCATGGATGACTTCTCCATCTACGGAGATTCATTTGATCAGTGTCTTCATCACTTAGAGTTAATGCTACAAAGATGCATTGAGAAGAACCTAACTCTAAACTGGGAAAAATGTCACTTTATGGTGAGACAGGGGATTGTCTTGGGCCATGAGATTTCGAGGAGAGGCATAGAAGTGGATAAGGCTAAGGTAGAAGTGATTGCTAAGCTTCCACCACCCAAAAGCATCAAGGATATTAGATCCTTTTTAGGGCATGCTGGGTTCTACCGACGGTTCATTAAGGACTTTAGCAAAATCGTGAGGCCCTTAACCAACCTGCTCTCTAAGGACGTGCCCTTTGATTTCAACGATGATTGTTTCAAGTCATGGGGGAAGCTTAAGCAAGAACTGATTTCTGCACCTATCATTTCTGCTCCTAATTGGGCCCAGCTTTTTGAAATCATGTGTGATGCATATGATTTTGCTATTGGCGCTGTTCTAGGACAGCGCATCGATAATAGGCAGGACGTGATCTACTATTCGAGTAGGACCTTGAATGACGCCCAACAGAACTATACAACGACTGAGAAGGAATTCTTAGCCGTTGTCTTTGCGTTAGAAAAGTTCCAGCCTTACTTTTTAGGTTCGAAGACGGTGATTTTTACGGATCACTCGGCTCTGAAATACCTCATGACCAAAAAGGAAGCAAAAGCCCGACTAATTCGATGGATCCTTTTACTTCAAGAATTTGACTTAGAAATCCGGGATAAACGAGGTATAGAAAATGTGGTCGCTGATCATCTCTCACGAATTCCGAATGCACCAACCATCCAAGCTCCGATCAACGAGGATTTCCCAGACGAGCACATCCTAGCCATTCTTAAGGAACCCTGGTATGCGGACATCGTTAATTACCTGGCCACGGGATAATTACCCGCTGACTGGACAAAGCAAGACCAAGACCGCTTCTTTGCCCAAGTACGGTACTTCTTCTGGGAAGAACCGTATCTTTTTAAGTATTGTCCCGACCAAATAATTAGACGATGCATACCCGAGGAGGAACAGAGGAGTGTGCTCAGCTTTTGCCATGACCTTGCATGCGGAGGACACTTCGGTCCCCGCAAGACTGCAGAGAAGGTTCTACAAAGTGGGTTCTACTGGCCCACTTTGTTCAAAGACTCATATCATTTTTGCAAGTCATGTGCAAACTGTCAGAAGATCGGGAAAATTTCTAGAAGAGACATGATGCCCCTGAACCCGATCCTTGAAGTTGAAAAATTTTTGATGTTTGAGGTATCGATTTCATGGGGCCATTCCCCAACTCCTTCGGCAACCAATTCATTTTGGTTGCTGTAGATTATGTCTCTAAGTGGGTAGAAACTGTGCCAACCAAGACAAATAACAACAAAGTGGTTGTCAAATTTCTCAAAGAAAACATCTTCTCCCAGTTTGGCACACCTAGAGCAATAATTAGTGATAATGGATCGCATTTCTGCAACAGAGTTTTTAAAGCTCTGATGCGAAAATATTCCATCAATCACAAGTTATCGACCCCGTATCATCCCCAGACAAGTTATGCAAAAACATTTGCTTTTCTCTTCTTGGTGCACATTTCTTTTAGAAATTTGGCGTAGGATGGAACTTGTTGTATAGCATCAAGGAGAGGGACATTGATTTGTACTTGGTTGAATATCTCTCTTATCTTCTCTATGTGAGCATTCATCTTTTGATTTGTAAGCCTATTGGGGAATGGTACAACAGGCTTGTATGTTTGCTCATCAATCTTTTCTTTTCCTTTGGACTGGGAAGTGGATGGTTGTGTGCTTGAAGAAGGATTGTCTTGAATGGGTTGGATTGGAACAGACTGTGGTGGCTTTGATACAGATTTGGGGGGCTGATTTGAAACCTTGTTATCTACATGCTTTCCAGATCTAAGGATTTGAATAGCTTGGCATTGGCTGGGGCCCAAGTCTTCAACTTCGTGCAGGGGAAAGTGAGTTTTTGGATTGGACACTGGTTGGCTAGGTAGCATTCCTTTTTGTCATTCATTCAGAGAGTTAGCCAACTGCCCTATCTGGATTTGTAATTTGTTCATGTCCTGCTGCTGATTGTTCATCATTGAAGCTTGGGTCTTAGATAAGGTCTCTATCATTTTCTCCAAATCAGAAATTCTCTTGTCTGAAGGATTTTGTGGTGGATGATGCTGATATGGGGGCTGAAAGTTTGCTGGGTAAGGTACTGGATTTTGGTATGACTGGAATCTTGGTGGACTTTGGAATGAATGGACATTTGGTGGGTTCTGGTGGTAAGTCGGTGGATGAGACTGAGCAGGGTATTGTTGTGGAAATGGTTGCCTCTGCTGCTCAGGACCAGACTGACTCCAAGAAAAGTTTGGATGGTTTCTCCATCCCGGATTGTATGTTTTGGAGTAAGATTGTAAGTGGGTCTGGTGTATGCGGCATTCGTACTCTCCTGAAACATTTGAGTTTGATATACAGGACACTCCTCAAACAGATGATTAAGATCATGGCAATAGGTACAACCCGGGTTGACCACAGGTGATGGACTGGCCACAGGTGATGGGTTGACCTGGTTAATAGCAGAAGATTCCCTAGATTCAAGAAGTTCTATCCTCCTCATCAGTTGTGTTATCTTGGCCTCGGCAGCTATAGAGGACTCGATGGAATGCATACCGGTTCTGGAAGTGGTGGGAGTGGGTTTGTCAGGACATGACTCCCACTGAATCGTTTTTTCGGCTAATGCTTCAAAGAGATCCCACCCCTGGTCTTCATTTTTCTTTAAAAATTCTCCTTGGCACATGGTTTCAAGGAGTGTTTTCGTTTGATAATCCAGTCCATCATAGATAATTTGGCACTGACGCCATTTCTCTATACCATGATGGGGACAAAGGGCTAGAAGGTCTTTGAAGCGTTCGAAATACTTTCAGAATGGTTCATTGGTTTCCTGCTTGAATTGCATTATGTTTTTCCTCATGAGGGCTGTCTTGTGGATGGGATAGAATTTCTTAAGAAAGACTTTTACAAAATCATCCCATGAAGAAATCGAACTGGCGGGAAGATTGTAAAGCCATTTCTTAGCGATGTCTTTTAACGCAAAAGGTATGAACCTTAACCTAACAGCGTCCTCGGTCAATTGGAAAATCCTCATCATTACGCATACTTCTTCAAACTCTCGAATGAAGAAATATGCATCCTCAGATTCTAAGCCATGAAATCGAGGAAGTGTATTTATGAATTGTGGCTTCAGCTCAAATTGATTTCCATTTGTTGTGGGGAGAAGAATGCATGATGGAAGTGATGTGCGAATCGGGTAGAACTTGTCTTGCAACGAAGTGTGGTTTTTCATGGTTGGGAATGTGTCGAGTGGTGTATATGCAAGTGTAGAAATTCTCACTAGCCTAGCAGAATTTGGATCCCGGTACCACTCTTGCATACACAATCACAGTCAACGTGCACCGATCACACAACCGAGGAAAAAAAATGAAAATAACAAACAATTAAAAGAAAAATCAATCCAAGCTATCTAAGATTCCTGGACCTAGACGACTCCTAACTGATTAGATCGTCCACGGGAGGTTTAGTGTAGACTTTGACTACAAGCTAATCAGCCAGGTCAGGGCAAGGTTGTTGGGAGGTTTTCCGTCAAAGACGTTCCTTAATTAAGTAACCACCAACCTTCGGGCTTTCGGCCCTCAATCCCTTTCCTAGACACTGATTTTGCAAAAGTCAATTTCCAACACTTTTCCCCTTTAGGATAATCTCCTAAGTGAGTCCGGATGACCCTAGGGCCAACGTCTATCAAATTTTATTACAAGCTTGGGATTGTGAGTGCTTGAAAAATGATTTTCGGGCTAAGGAAAGGGTGATGAAATCCCCCACCTTATCTTATTTATGGGTGATGCCCTTAAAATCAGTTTGGTGCAAGTGTACAGTTATAAGCAGACAAGGTTCACTCAAAGCAATTAAAATCAAACAAGGAGTGAGTCCTATTCAATATGCAATGCACACGTACCTTGCATCCAGCACTCTTCAACAGTAAAGTAAAAGAATTGAAAAGACACGTGCCTAGAAATGCAAATGTCTAATCAATTTTTAACTTTGCAACAAATTTTTTACTGTTGATTATTAGCAGGCATAAGGTGAAGCATACAAGAATTTAAGTATTGCAGCAGCTGTATTTTTCAGAGCAAGCAACCCTGCAGAAATTTGGTCAGTAGTTCACTCCTCCTTGCCGCGGATCCGCGGCTTTGGCCGTGGAATCGCGGCAATTCAGAGGGCAACTGGTTTCTGCTTTCAAGAGCAGAAGCCCATAGCCACTTATATGTTACTGCAATGCAAATTTTCCTGTTCTCTTCACCTGTAACCTGCAACAGAGAAGAAGATTCGTTTAGTTCTTCACTTGAAATCAAAAACCGTTGCTCTCCCCGGCAACGGCGCCAAAAATTTGATTGGGAAAAAGGATAGTGTGGTAGATTGCACAAATATTCAATAAAAGAAAGAAGGTTTAGAGTCAACCTTAGGTGCTTGATCACTCCACGATGTATTTAAAATGATTGATGTATCCTTTCCAAATCACCGTAGTAGCACAAGCTATACGGGTCGAATCCACAAGGAGAGCTCACGATGGAAGCTTTACGGTTTAATGTGAAGATAGAAAACGAAGATTCTTCTTTGTTTTAAAAGAATGCAAAAGACATGGAAAAAGAAATGAAAGAATTGGTGGTTGGTTTGTACATGAAATGAAAACTATGAAATAAAATGAAAAGAATCGAAGACAAGATTTGCTTTGGAATTAATACTAAAAGAATGAAAACTTGTAGAAGACTTTTAGATGAGAAAGACCATGACTAGCTAACATTACTAACTTGCTAACTTACTAATCTCCGTTAGGGTGATGCTTGCCTCATGTTGATTCATCGGCATATATTTGTCTTGCGTGTTGGTCTAGTTACTTTCCCACTTGATTGAAGGGTAATCTACTTGGACTTGTCTTGTAGCCTCATTGATGTCATAGGCCTTCAAGATAGACTTTCAATGGTGGAATCAAAAAGAGTTGCCACTCAAGGGATGCTAAGGAAGAAGATACAACATTCATTAATTGAAGTAAAGAAGTTGTACAACAAATAGCATATGTTTGGTGATCCATCTCCATGTTCCATCAAGGCACTTGTTCTAAGACAAGGCTCTAAATAAGGCACACATGAATCATATGGAGAATTACAACAAGAAATTGCCAAGCATGAAAGTAACCCATCATCTTCATCATGGATAAAATAGACTCAACAATTGCAAGATGAAGTAATTGCATTCACCCAAGAGTTAGAAGTTAAGCAAGATTAGTTGTTAGCTAGTCATGTAGAAGAATTTAGCTACTAGCCATTACAAGAAAAGAAAAGCAATTCATGAATAAGAGTGCAATTGAAGTAAAGCTTGAATGAAAGAATGCAAGTAAAGTACTAGAAAATGCTCAAGTAGAGAAAGGAGATTGGATTAAACCTTGCTTCACAAGTTGTCACACCTTGATTTACACAAGCTTTCTCTCTCTCACAATCTCTCTTTTTGCAGAATTTCTAGGGAGGAAGAAGACTAAGAGAAACAAAACCTAGAGAAAAATCAAAATACAATATCTTTCTGTATTCTCTACTCTCTCCTCTGTCCTCTGATTTTTGCAAAGGTCCTGGTGGTGTATTTATAGCCTCAGAGAGAAGCCTCTGGAACCCAGGTTGTTGGAGAGAATCTCGGGCTCAACGGCCTTGTAACTGCCGCAGAATCGCGGCAGTTGCTGTGGATATGCGGCAGAATCTTGGCCGTTGAGGCTGAGATTTTTGGTGCGAGTTTGTTACAGGTTGTTAGCCACGTGGACCTTCTGGAAGTCTGAGCTGGCGCGTGGATATCTCTAGATCCTGGCCTCAACCTATGGGCTCTCTTTTGGGCTTTGATTTATTTTCCTTTAATTCTTGATAATTAAAGGGATTTTGGGCCTTTTCTCTATTAGAATATGGACCTGCAAAAATAGAGAGAAAAAGATTAAAAAATCACATTTTTATTTACAATATGCATGGTATGGATGTGGTAAAATATACAAAAATGAATAACAATCACACCCCCATACCTAGCTTTTGCTCGTCCTCGAGCAAAAAAGAAAGAAAAAGAAAATCCTAACTAGTTTATTACACCACTTTCGTAGGTGACACGATTACACTGAGCACGTGCAACAAGCCGTTAAACCTCTAGGTTACCCTAGAGGAGGAGTGTTGTCTCCTGAGGGTTTTCAGTGGATTGCACCCACAAAATCCATAAAGAAAAATAAAAGAGTTAGTGAAAATTTTGATCCATGTTTAAAGATTCTTACTTAAGTTATAGGTTTCATGTTACCCTAAACTTGTCATTCCTTTTATAAGCGTCTATTTGGAGTTTTGTTTTCATCTTAGGTTAAGTTTTTAGGGAAAAGATCAAAAACCGGATTTTGCATCAATCCTAGGATATATACATCTATAAATATGAAAGATCTTTCTTAGACTAAGTTCATTCATTTACTAATATATATAACATTTTTTTTATATACAATCTTTATTTATTTACATTTCCTTAGCATCCTTAGGCTTTCTAATTTACCCTTGTAACAAGCCTCTTACCGATGACTCCCAAACCAGTCGGTCTTAGGGCACCAGATGAGAAAACATCCCTCGGGTTAGAGGACTCGAGTAAAAAAGGCCACGAAGGAATTTAAGGACTTAACCACCTTTAGGCGTGATTAGCAATACTTCTTGAGGCACGACTAACCAGCTTAATTAGTGGCTAAGTAATTATTATTTATTTATATACATATTTATTTTTATTATATTTTTTTTCTATATTTTTTTATTATATATATATGTAGATAAAGTCACAAAGTCTTTGATTAATCCTTCAATATGTTTAATGTATATATCCTAAAGAAAGAATTAAAATCTAGTAATTTTTCTAATCCTTTATTACTTAACCTAAAAATCTAACAAAACTCCTCTTTTCGACTTATAATTAGAAATCTTAGTTTAGAGCTTCCTTAATCACTAAAGTTAAGTTTGATTCTTTAAACATGGATCAAGAATTTCCCTTTTTTTTATTTTTATTTTTTTATTATTTTTTTCCTAAAAAAAAGTAAAATCTAACAAGAAAATAGAAAATCTACAAAGAAAGGTAAAATCTAAAAGAAAATAAAAACCTAAAAAGAAAGTGAAAATCCTAAAAATAAAAATAAAAAGCCTAGAAAGAAAATGAAAAATCCTAGGTTAGCATCTACCCCCCCATACCTATCTCATGCATTGTCCCCAATGTATGCAAGATGAAATGATGCATGAAATAGGTAAAGGTATGAAGCTACTCCCTCCGTCGCTTTGGACCAGCAGTGGTACTAGGTCCAGCCGACTGTGGTCGTCTCAGCGCACCCTCGATACTATCCAACCTAGAGGATTGCTCCTCTACCTTCTTCCTAAGACGAACCTGCCCCCGAAAGATCTTCTTCATGCCCCGCCAGATGGTGGACATGAAGGCACGTGAATCAGATGGGGGGTCCTGCCTCCAAAATTGCGGCTCATCTTCTTCCTCTAAGCTTTCCTCCGAAGAGGATTCCACCGGTATATCTTCGGGTTGGACACTAGGTGTCCAAACCGCGTGCAAACAACTATTATATGAACTGGTGGGTCTCTCTGCAGTAACAAACACTCGGTCAAAAGAATCAAAGACATCGTCCGGTAGGAAAGTCCTACACAGACGTGTAATCAGGATGGGATGGGAATATTTTTGCACCCCGAGTACGGGAGGAATTGGCAAGGATTGCGTAGAAGATGGCCTTATTTAAACAGACCGTGTGTTGCCGAGTCATCAAATCATGAATTATTTGCAACACTGGTCTGTTAAAGGATGTGGCATGTTCAAGCCCTAAAATGTTGCGTTGGATCCAGCGTCCAACACAGTGCACATTTCTAAAGGTGGTGTTGGCTTTGAGACCACGGTCCTGCTCTATGCAGCGAGCCCCCATGAGTGTAATGTAGTCTATCAGAGGCAGGGGGTCGCTATGATGGGGGTGACTGGGGACATTAGTAATTTTCTCTAGGAGAGGAATTGTGATAAAGATGTCCCCTAACGGCATATGGACTACAAATTGGTACGTCTCATAACTAACAGATGCATGATCAAGTGCATTATAGAATGTAGTGACTAGGTCAGGGTAGTAATATGCATCATTCTCACTGTTATCATATACCAGAGAATACCAATTCCATGCATGTAATCGATCAACAAATATGTGTCCATGCCCCCCATGATCATTCAGAATTTTTGAAAAATCTTTTTCCACAAACAGATTTGGGGCCATGTGTAATAGTGTAAAGTAAAGCAATAGATCAAGAGATGAAAGATCAAACCACCCCCGGAGTTCGTGGGGTGAAATCCAAAGTCGGGTGTTCAGAGACACAGGTGACAGATTCTGGAAGAGGTGGTACTGGATCGGCCACCAGAGAAAGGAATCGACCGGCCAGAAATTTTTCAGCGCTCCAGATGTAGCAGTACAGCCGCAGATCTACGGCAATGGGTGCAGGATCGCGGCAAACAGAAGGGTTATGTGGAAGAGGAAAAAACTGAAGGCGGCGCTTGAGGAGAGGAGTTAAGATCTGAGAGGGTTTGCGTGTGAGGGTAAAAGGGTAGGGTTAAAGAGATATTTATAGAGAGAGGAAAAGTTGAAATTCCAATTTACCCCTAGGTAGAAAGGGATATTTACAAACCTAGGGGAGTATTGAAATATGAAGATTGTGAAGGAGTGGGACTATTGATTAACACAAAAGTCCTACCATTATTTTTTTATTATTTTGATTTTTTTTATTTTTTATTTTTTTATTTTTTTATTTACAAAAGTGGTCCCAAAAATGATATACAGGGAAACCTAGAAGACAGTACAGATAGAATAGTCACATATAAACTGGGTCACAAAGACCCAATTCATGAACTTCTTGTGACACGAATTCAGTGGTAAGGAATGGCTTTAAGCGTTGACCGTTCACAGTGAATTTATTGCCATTATTTGGATCAAGAATCTCAATAGCACCGTGTGAGAAGACATTTTGCACAATGTATGGTCCTGACCACCTGGTTCTCAATTTATCAGGAAAAAGGTGGAGTCGTGAGTTGTACAACAGAACCTTTTGTCCTGAGACAAAAATTTTTCGGTGAATGGATCTATCATGAAAAAGCTTGGTTCTGTGTTTTGTGATCCGAGCATTGTCATATACCTCATTTCTTAGCTCTTCTAGCTCGGATATTTGCAACTTCCTCAAGGTACCGGCTTTATCCAAATCCAAGTTCAGCTACTTTAAAGCCCACATAGCTCGGTGTTCTAACTCCACAGGCAAGTGACAAGGTTTTCCAAATACAACTCGATATGGAGACATACCGAGGACAGTTTTGTAAGCGGTCCTGTATGCCCATAAGGCATCAGTGAGTTTGATGGACCAGTCTTTACGGTTCTGTCCAACAGTTTTCTCCAAAATGAGTTTTATTTGTCTATTTGTGACTTCTACTTGCCCGTTGGTTTGAGGATGGTATGACGTGGATAATTTGTGAGAAATAGAGTATTTGCGCATCAGGGCTTCAAAAGCCCGATTGCAGAAATGACTCCCATTGTCACTTATTATCGCACGGGGGGCTCCGAAGCGAGAGATGATATTTTCTCGTAAAAACTTGATGACAACTTGGTTGTCATTTGTCCTTGTTGGAATTGCTTCAGCCCATTTCGAAACATAATCTACGGCTACCAAAATGTATTGGTTACCATAGGACAGAGGAAAAGGTCCCATAAAGTCGATGCCCCAGAGGTCAAAAATTTCGACCTCCAAGATGGGTGTAAGGGGCATCATGTCTCTCCGTGTAATTCGACCCGTCATTTGACACCTATCACATAGCTTGCAGAAATTGTATGCATCCTTAAAGAGAGTGGGCCAGTAGAATCCACACTGAAGTACTTTCTCAGCAGTTTTTCGTGGACCAAAATGTCCACCGCAAGCTAGCTTGTGACAAAATGTCAAAACACTCTGATGTTCATCCTCAGGAAGGCACCTTCGTATTATCTGGTCAGGACAATATTTGAATAAATACGGTTCATCCCAGAAGAAGAACCGCATTTGACGCATGAAACGGTGTTTTTCCTGGCCTGACCAATGAGAAGGTATTTGCCTGGTAACAAGGTAATTCACTATGTCAGCATACCAAGGCTCTCCACACATCACAAAAATGTGTTCGTCAGGAAAATCGTCATTAATTGGTATTCTCTCCTTTGGTGCATTTGGGATCCTAGACAAGTGATCAGCTACCACATTCTCAACGCCCTTTTTATTCTTAATCTCCAGATCAAACTCTTGCAAAAGAAGTATCCATCGAATAAGTCTTGCCTTAGCATCTTTCTTTTGCATTAAGTACTTTAGGGCAGAGTGATCAGTGAAAATAATCGTCCTGGACCCTAGCAGATATTGGCGAAATTTTTCCAACGCAAAGACAACAGCTAAAAATTCCTTTTCAGTAGTTGTATAATTGAGTTGGGCTCCATTCAGCGTTCTGCTAGCATAATAAATTACGTGTTGCCTAGTATCAATACGCTGCCCTAAAACAGCGCCGATAGCAAAGTCCGAGGCATCACACATAATCTCAAAAGGCTTGGTCCAATCAGGTGCAGAAATGATAGGTGCTGAGACAAGTCTACTCTTAAGCTCCTTCCATGATTTTTGACATTCTTCATCAAATATAAAGGGTACATCCTTTCCTAAGAGATTTGTCAAAGGTCTTGCAATGTTGCTAAACCCTTGAATAAATCGTCTATAGAAGCCGGCGTGCCCTAAAAATGATCTAATGTCCTTTAAGCATGTTGGTTCAGTGAGCTTTGTTATGATTTCCACTTTAGACTTGTCCACCTCGATTCCTATATGTGAAACTTTGTGCCCAAGAACGATTCCTTGCTTGACCATAAAGTGACACTTTTCCCAGTTAAGTGTCAAATTTTTCTCCATACAGCGTTGTAGAACCAGCTTCAAATGGTACAAGCATTGTTCAAAGGAATCACCGTAAATCGAAAAATCATCCATGAAAATTTCTAGAAATTTCTCCACCATGTCTGAAAAAAGGCTCAGCATGCAACGTTGAAACGTTGCAGGAGCATTGCATAGGCCGAAGGGCATCCTTCGGTATGCAAATGTTCCAAAAGGACAGGTGAAGGTGGTTTTGTCTTGATCCTCGGGAGCGATCGGGATTTGATTATATCCTGAATATCCATCCAGGAAACAGTAGTACTCATGTCCCGCTAATCTCTCGAGCATTTGGTCAATGAACGGAAGAGGAAAGTGGTCTTTACGTATGGCAGTGTTCAACTTTCTGTAATCGATACAAACTCGAATCTTCGTTGGAAGACGTGTTTGTACCAATTCTTTCTTCTCATTTTCTACCACAGTAAATCCTGCTTTCTTGGGCATAGCGTGAACTGGACTTACCCACTGACTATCAGATATGGGATAGATAATCCCATTATCTAACAGTTTCAAGATCTCGTCTCTAACGGCTTCCTGCATGATTGGGTTTAGTCTACGCTGTGGGTCTCGTTTTGGCTTGGCATCTTCCGTCAAATGAATCCGATGTTGAACTATGGAAGGACTAATCCCCTTGATGTCAGCCATGGTCCAACCAATGGCTTCCCGATTTTCTCTTAACACAGAAAGAAGATCCTCTTCTTGTTGTTTAGTGAGATTGGATGCAATGATTACTGGAAAGGATTCCTTCTCATCCAAGTACTTGTACTTGAGATGGTCGGGAAGAGCCTTAAGCTCAGAAGAAGGGACAGGATCTATCACTGGTTGTTCTTGGTGCAAAGGAAGAAGAGGGGTGGAATTAGTAGCCCATTCAATAGTTGACTCAACAATCTGATCGAGGTTGAAGTCATCAGACTCCAACTCAAATTCCTCTTCAGACTCATACTTAACCTCCTCATCATGTTCACTTGTTAAACCTTCTATCAAGTTTACTTCGAAAGAATCATTGTCCAAATCCCTAGGTTGCTTTCCCAGATGGAAAACATTCACCTCTTTTGTCATATCTCCGAAGGTTAGACGCATCGAGTCATTTCTACAGTTGATGATCGCGTTTGCGATGGCTAAGAAAGGACGTCCGAGAATGACAGGTGTCTGTGCTCTGTGATTTTGTACGGGTTGTGTCTCAAGAACGATGAAGTCTACGGGGTAAATAAATTCCCCGACCCGTATTAACACATCTATAATCTCCCCATTGGGAATCTTTACAGAGCGGTCAGCCAATTGTATCGTCATTTGGGTCGGACGAAGGTTGCCTAACCCTAATTGCTGATACACGGAAAAGGGGAGAAGATTGATGCTAGCGCCCAAGTCAAGCAAAGCCCTATTTATGGTGGTCTGTCCTATGATGCAAGAAATGGGTGGGCTCCCTGGGTCTTTGTATTTCACAGGGATCGGACCATTGAGAAGTTCACTAATGTTGGAAGCCAGGAAGACTTTTTTAGGGACATTTGCTTTTCTCTTCTTGGTGCACATTTTTTTTAGAAATTTGGCGTAGGATGGAACTTGTTGTATAGCATCAAGGAGAGGGACATTGATTTGTACTTGGTTGAATATCTCTCTTATCTTCTCCATGTGAGCATTCATCTTTTGATTTGTAAGCCTATTGGGGAATGGTACAACAGGCTTGTATGTTTGCTCATCAATCTTTTCTTTTCCTTTGGACTGGGAAGTGGATGGTTGTGTGCTTGAAGAAGGATTGTCTTGAATGGGTTGGATTGGAACAGACTGTGGTGGCTTTGACACAGATTTGGGGGGCTGATTTGAAACCTTGTTATCTACATGCTTTCCAGATCTAAGGATTTGAATAGCTTGGCATTGGCTGGGGCCCAAGTCTTCAACTTCGTGCAGGGGAAAGTGAGTTTTTGGATTGGGCACTGGTTGGCTAGGTAGCATTCCTTTTTGTCGTTCATTCAAAGAGTTAGCCAACTGCCCTATCTGGATTTGTAATTTGTTCATGTCCTGCTGCTTATTGTTCATCATTGAAGCTTGGGTCTTAGATAAGGTCTCTATCATTTTCTCCAAATCAGAAATTCTCTTGTCTGAAGGATTTTGTGGTGGATGATGCTGATACGGGGGCTGAAAGTTTGCTGGGTAAGGTACTGGATTTTGGTATGACTGGAATCTTGGTGGACTTTAGAATGAATGGACATTTGGTGGGTTCTGGTGGTAAGTCGGTGGATGAGACTGAGCAGGGTATTGTTGTGGAAATGGTTGCCTCTGCTGCTCAGGACCAGACTGACTCCAAGAAAAGTTTGGATGGTTTCTCCATCCCGGATTGTATGTTTTGGAGTAAGGATTGTAAGTGGGTCTGGTGTATGCGGCATTCGTACTCTCCTGAAACATTTGAGTTTGATATACAGGACACTCCTCAAACAGATGATTAAGATCATGGCAATAGGTACAACCCGGGTTGACCACAGGTGATGGACTGGCCACAGGTGATGGGTTGACTGGTTAACAGCAGAAGATTCCCAAGATTCAAGCAGTTCTATCCTCCTCATCAGTTGTGTTATCTTGGCCTCGGCAGCTATAGAGGACTCGATGGAATGCATACCGGTTCTGGAAGTGGTGGGAGTGGGTTTGTCAGGACATGACTCCCACTGAATCGTTTTTTCGGCTAATGCTTCAAAGAGATCCCACCCCTGGTCTTCATTTTTCTTTAAAAATTCTCCTTGGCACATGGTTTCAAGGAGTGTTTTCATTTGGTAATCCAGTCCATCATAGATAATTTGGCACTGACGCTATTTCTCTATACCATGATGGGGACAAAGGGCTAGAAGGTCTTTGAAGCGTTTGAAATACTTTCAGAATGGTTCATTGGTTTCCTGCTTGAATTGCATTATGTTTTTCCTCATGAGGGCTGTCTTGTGGATGGGATAGAATTTCTTAAGAAAGACTTTTACAAAATCATCCCATGAAGAAATCGAACTGGCGGGAAGATTGTAAAGCCATTTCTTAGCGATGTCTTTTAAAACAAGAGGTATGAACCTTAACCTAACAGCGTCCTCGGTCAATTGGGAAATCCTCATCATTACGCATACTTCTTCAAACTCTCGAATGAAGAAATACGCATCCTCAGATTCTAAGCCATGAAATCGAGGAAGTGTATTTATGAATTGTGGCTTCAGCTCAAATTGATTTCCATTTGTTATGGGGAGAAGAATGCATGATGGAAGTGATGTGCGAATCGGGTAGAACTTGTCTTGCAACGAAGTGTAGTTTTCCATGGTTGGGAATGTGTCGAGTGGTGTATGTGCAAGTGTAGAAATTCTCACTAGCCTAGCAGAATTTGGATCCCGGTACCACTCTTGCATACACAATCACAGTCAACGTGCACCGATCACACAACCGAGGAAAAAAATGAAAATAACAAACAATTAAAGAAAAATCAATCCAAGCTATCTAAGATTCCTGGACCTAGACGACTCCTAACTGATTAGATCGTCCACGGGAGGTTTAGTGTAGACTTTGACTACAAGCTAATCAGCCAGGTCAGGGCAAGGTTGTTGGGAGGTTTTCCGTCAAAGACGTTCCTTAATTAAGTAACCACCAACCTTCGGGCTTTCGGCCCTCAATCCCTTTCCTAGACACTGATTTTGCAAAAGTCAATTTCCAACACTTTTCCCCTTTAGGATAATCTCCTAAGTGAGTTCGGATGTCCCTAGGGCCAACGTCTATCAAATTTTATTACAAGCTTGGGATTGTGAGTGCTTGGAAAATGATTTTCGGGCTAAGGAAAGGGTGATGAAATCCCCCACCTTATCTTATTTATGGGTGATGCCCTTAAAATCAGTTTGGTGCAAGTGTATAGTTATAAGCAGACAAGGTTCACTCAAAGCAATTAAAATCAAATAAGAAGTGAGTCCTATTCAATATGCAATGCACACGTACCTTGCATCCAGCACTCTTCAACAGTAAAGTAAAAGAATTGAAAAGACACGTGCCTAGAAATGCAAATGTCTAATCAATTTTTAACTTTGCAACAAATTTTTTACTGTTGATTATTAGCAGGCATAAGGTGAAGCATATAAGAATTTAAGTATTGCAGCAGCTGTATTTTTCAGAGCAAGCAACCCTGCAGAAATTTGGTCAGTAGTTCACTCCTCCTTGCCGCGGATCCGCGGCTTTGGCCGTGGAATCGCGGCAATTCAGAGGGCAACTGGTTTCTGCTTTCAAGAGCAGAAGCCCAGAGCCACTTATATGTTACTGCAATGCAAATTTTCCTGTTCTCTTCACCTGTAACCTGCAACAGAGAAGAAGATTCGTTTAGTTCTTCACTTGAAATCAAAAACCGTTGCTCTCCCCGGCAACGGCGCCAAAAATTTGATTGGGAAAAAGGATAGTGTGGTAGATTGCACAAATATTCAATAAAAGAAAGAAGGTTTAGAGTCAACCTTAGGTGCTTGATCACTCCACGATGTATTTAAAATGATTGATGTATCCTTTCCAAATCACCGTAGTAGCATAAGCTATACGGGTCGAATCCACAAGGAGAGCTCACGATGGAAGCTTTACGGTTTAATGTGAAGATAGAAAACGAAGATTCTTTTTTGTTTTAAAAGAATGCAAAAGACATGGAAAAAGAAATGAAAGAATTGGTGGTTGGTTTGTACATGAAATGAAAACTATGAAATAAAATGAAAAGAATCGAAGACAAGATTTGCTTTGGAATTAATACTAAAAGAATGAAAACTTGTAGAAGACTTTTAGATGAGAAAGGCCATGACTAGCTAACATTACTAACTTGCTAACTTACTAATCTCCGTTAGGGTGATGCTTGCCTCATGTTGATTCATCGGCATATATTTGTCTTGCGTGTTGGTCTAGTTACTTTCCCACTTGATTGAAGGGTAATCTACTTGGACTTGTCTTGTAGCCTCATTGATGTCATAGGCCTTCAAGATAGACTTTCAATGGTAGAATCAAAAAGAGTTGCCACTCAAGGGATGCTAAGGAAGAAGATACAACATTCATTAATTGAAGTAAAGAAGTTGTACAACAAATAGCATATGTTTGGTGATCCATCTCCATGTTCCATCAAGGCACTTGTTCTAAGACAAGGCTCTAAATGAGGCACACATGAATCATATGGAGAATTACAACAAGAAATTGCCAAGCATGAAAGTAACCCATCATCTTCATCATGGATAAAATAGACTCAACAATTGCAAGATGAAGTAATTGCATTCACCCAAGAGTTAGAAGTTAAGCAAGATTAGTTGTTAGCTAGTCATGTAGAAGAATTTAGCTACTAGCCATTACAAGAAAAGAAAAGCAATTCATGAATAAGAGTGCAATTGAAGTAAAGCTTGAATGAAAGAATGCAAGTAAAGTACTAGAAAATGCTCAAGTAGAGAAAGGAGATTGGATTAAACCTTGCTTCACAAGTTGTCACACCTTGATTTACACAAGCTTTCTCTCTCTCACAATCTCTCTTTTTGCAGAATTTTTAGGGAGGAAGAAGACTAAGAGAAACAAAACCTAGAGAAAAATCAAAATGTAATCTCTTTCTCTATTCTCTACTCTCTCCTCTGTCCTCTGATTTTTGCAAAGGCCCTGGTGGTGTATTTATAGCCTCAGAGAGAAGCCTCTGGAACCCAGGTTGTTGGAGAGAATCTCGGGCTCAACGGCCTTGTAACTGCCGCAGAATCGCGGCAGTTACTGTGGATATGCGGCAGAATCTTGGCCGTTGAGGCTGAGATTTCTGGTGCGAGTTTGTTACAGGTTATTAGCCACGTGGACCTTCTGGAAGTCTGAGCTGACGCGTGGATATCTCTAGATCCTGGCCTCAACCTATGGGCTCTCTTTTGGGCTTTGATTTATTTTCCTTTAATTCTTGATAATTAAAGGGATTTTGGGCCTTTTCTCTATTAGAATATGGATCTGCAAAAATAGAGAGAAAAAGATTAAAAAATCACATTTTTATTTACAATATGCATGGTATGGATGTGGTAAAATATGCAAAAATGAATAACAATCAGCTGCCCGAAGCCAGGAGCGCGCCGCCCTGGCAGGGCCGCGGAAACGCGGCCCAGGCCTCGTTTTCGCTGTACTTTGGGCGCGCGCGCGCCTGCACTTTGGGCCACGTGCTTCCCACGTGGCCCCCTTTCCCCTGGTGCCTATAAATACCCCCCTGGGGTCTTCAGTTTGTAGAGATCGAGAGTTAGAGCAAATTGTGTAGCTTTGTTTTTAGTTTGTAGTTGTTGTTGTTGTTCTTCTTCTAGTTTTAAATTTTAGCCATTAAAGTGAAAGAGAGAGAGTGTGTAAAGTGTTGTATTTGAAGGGTGACAAGATAATACAAGTACTACTTCTCTTTCTTCTTTCCATTTACTTGTCTTTGCCATTTACTTTTACTTCATTGTTGTAGTGTAACTTCTTCTCTTCTTCACCTCTTTTCTTTTACTTGTTGTAGTGTAACTTCCTCTCTTTAACTTTTCTTTTCTTTTGTTTTCTTGTAGTGCAACTCCCTCTTTCCACTTCTTTTCCTTTGTTTTTATAGCTAACTAACTTTTCATTAGCATGGCTAACTAACTACTAACCCACTAATTTCTAACACTTGATTGATAACCCAAATGAGTCAATAGTGTCAAACAAGCCTTGTGCAAACAAGAGCTATGGCATCTTAAGACGAGGGTTCTAACTCTAATTTACCTACAAGTATTTACTTTCTTATACTTCATGCTTAATGAGTTTTGATGATCTATGAGTTGTGTTCTTTACTTGTTATTGTAAGTTAGAGAATTTTCCGTTTAACTTTGCCGATACCAATAGTGCACTCGAGTCTTCCCTTATTCTCGCCTTCTATCGGATCTTGATAAGGGAATGTCCGAGTTTTTGCCATGTAAAGCAAAGTTATAGGAAGAACTTTCACTCGATTTTCACGTGAATAGTTCCAATGCACAAGGGTTGTGTTTGCCTATGATCCATCGTGAGGCTATCTTCAAAAAGTTAGGAATTAGTGGGAGCACTTAGTAGAAAGTTAGCCATGTATTTTTACAACTAAGAAAAGACTCCACTTTTACAAACCACCAAAACATTTTCCAACAATTCTTAAAAACAACTTATTTTCACTTTTCAATTCTTTATTTGGAAACAAGAACTTTCTTTCTTCTTGAACTTCGAAGCCGCATCAAGCTTCCATCGCTCTCCCTCCTTGTGGATACGACCCGTATAGCCACTTTGCTACTACGGAAGAATCGCAAAAGCAGTAACATCAACCCACACTTTCTTCTCTTATTTTAGTACTTGCTTTTTGCCGATCACTAAAACACTTAAGAAGATAGGAATTTTTGCTTTTAGAATTCTTGGTGAAATCAGCCAAGGAGGGGGCTATTTATAACCCTCTAAAAAATCCGCACGTTGGCAGCCAGGAAAGGGCAGAAATGCCCTTCTGGTTGATTGCCCAGTCGACCGGCTAACGGTCATTTTCATGACCGTTGTGCCTTCGGTCGACCGCCCGGTCGACCGGCCCAAAGCCAACGGTCGACCGCCCAGTCGACCGGCCCCCACCCGAGAGTGGGGTGCTTTCAGTCGGTCGACCGCGCGGTCGACCGGCCGAATAGGCTGGCCTTTGTGCACGTCCCGTGCACATCGGTCGACCGTGCCGGTCGACCGAACACTGGGCCAGTCGACCGCCAGTGCAGTCAGGCTGGGTTTTTATATGGATTAAAAACTTGTCTTTTTAACTTCAATTAAATCCCATAAAATCACATAAATTCCACAAAAATAAGTTCTTATAAGATCTTTAAAATACAAATATGTGTGATTAAAATTCAACACATATTACAAACTATTTGAACCATTTTTTTGATATTGAAATTTGGCCTTTAAACGAAAACCGTATTTTCCAAATTTGGATTTTTGAAATGGAAAACCTTTTTCTCTAAAACTCATATGGATACAAAAACATGATATTGAAATGATTTTGAAGCATATTGTATATGGATAGAATCTAATATACATACAAGAATATATATATCTATGTTTTTGACATGAAATCCAAAATCGGTTAAATCAAAAACCAAAACCAATAAACTTTAAAACTTGTGTGTGTTGTGAACTTGAGCATATCAATACTATCTAATCTTTACATAAGATCTAAACATACTAAATTAAACACAAATCGAAGTCTTCTTGTTCCAAGCTGACTCGATCCAAACGCTATTCAACGAGCTTGACTCCAACCGAGTACTAGATGCGATCTTGACGCTCGAGCTCTTGAATCAACACGTGTAAGCTCCAAAACTCTTTTGTTGAAGCTAAACACCTACTAATACCTTGGTCAATCACTGAAACTATTTAAACACAAGATTATTAATAAACTATAACTACATGAGTTAATTATCATCAAAACTAGAGTAATGGGCCTCTGGGCCAACAATCTCCCCCTTTTTGATAATGACAATACTCATGGAGTTATATATGCATGGATTAAAGTTAAGCTTCATAGAAACTCCCCCTTAACTCATGCATAGCAATAAACATATCAAGATATTCAATGAATGCATAAACAAAACATATATGCACTGATACAACTGAAAAATAAACATGCATATAAATGACATAAACATGCATATATAAATCTCCAAATTTCTCTCTCCCTTTTTGTCAAATCATCAACAAAGGGGCATAAATAAACCAAAAAAAAATTCTTCCTCTTTTTGTCAAATCAAAACAAGAAGGATGTCAAATCATCAACAAGGGGCATAAATAAAAAAAATTTATTCCCCTTTTTGTTAAATCAAACAAGAAGGATGAATATGTTATATACATTCATTAAGAGAAGAGACGTAAGGTTAACTCCCTCTGCATACATGCATTACATGAAAAAGAGATGACTAAACCCTAATCACATAAAATAATATACAATGTTTAAAAGGAGATGTGAAGCTCCCCCTACACACGTATAAGACATAGAGAAGAGAGGTCAAGCTACTCAATATGAGATACACTCAACATGAATCTATATATAGAGAAGATGTTAAGCTTCCCTTATATATAAGCAATACATATCAAAATACTATGATACCAATTGAAAATTTTATCAACTTATGATAAAGGTATACATAGAAACATTATGATACCAATTTATGATACCAATTGAAAATAAACAAAACATTTTTGAAGTACCAATTGAAAGTAAACAAAATTTTAAGATACCAAAAGATATCAATTTAAAATATCTTGTAAATTTTGAAACCAATAGAAAATGACACATGATACGTTTTTGATACCAATTGAAATATATATTATAGATATTGATACCAATTGAAAGTAAAAATCAATTGAAAATAGAAGCCATATTTCTTTGAAAATACCCCATTTTACAATAAAGATACAAAATTAAGAATAATACCAATTTAATATTATTGATACCAATATTGAAAATGTTAGCATATACTAAAACAAAATATTTTCATCATAAAGAATGGGAGTAAGATACCAATTGAGAACAAAATCGATTGAAAGATAAAACATGAATTTTCTCCCCCTTTATGAAATACCAATAAAAACAATGCATAAGCTTGTATAGATACCAATTGAAAAATAATTGTCATTAAGGACTAAATCAAGCTTAGCATAAACATGATTTGTGCTTAAAGATATAAAGATGTAGTAAGCACAATCAAATCATAAATATATATATGAAAATGAAAATACCAATCGAAATTGATACTATTTGAAGTTTGAAGCATACATATATAGAAAAACACATATGAGTATACAAACATAAAAATATCAATTGTGATACCAATTGAAAATAAAATAAGGATCAAATGTATAACTCATAACTACCTCCCTATTCATGCACATGCTAAAAAGATATTCAATTTGAGCATACAAGGCATGGTCGCCCATCCATCCACCCTTGGGTTGGTGGGGTTTTCAAAAATAAGTTTGAAAATAATTTTAGTATAATTGAAAACTCTAACAAGATGAAGAAATACGCAACTAGTTTTATGATAATCTAGAAAACTGGTACGAAGTCCTTCAAGTAAGGAATAAACTATGAATATATTTCATGAAAAACATGTAAGTCACATGATGATTGACACTCAAAGTCTATAAAGCATATATAAAGCTCATGAAAACAAAAATCATGAGTAAACAAGAATTAATGTGAGTGTAAGAATCATGTAATCAACAAAATCATGAAAATAGGTAATAAAGCTCATATGAAATTCCTTTGTAAACATGAAAAATTTAATCAAACTAGATAGGCTTCAAGGTATATGTATGTTTAGTTAAAACTAAAGGTAATACATACATATCCCAAACACAAATGAGTCCATGATAGAATTTGTATGAAAAGCAAGTGACTCAAGGGTATACATGTATATCTAAAATTTTAACAAAATTAACATATACATGAAGCTTAAACACAAACAAAAATGTTCAATATCGGGAATACAAGTCAAAATGTAAGAATCATCAAAACTAGACTTTACTAGTACATCTAATAGGGACAATTGAGCGATTAAGCACAAACATACAAAAATCAAATGTGGCTCATTAGTTGTACAAGTATCTCCACAAGTTTTAATGAAAACTACATCTTAAACATGTGATCAAAACATGAAACATAAAATGAAACATAAACCAATATGATCATTAAGAAAATGCACATGTCTTAAACTAGGATATACAGCACAGCTAAACTAAAGTGAGAACACAAAAGTAATGGTCCATATAAATATGGGTGTATCTCAAATACTACATATGTATATCACAAGTTTAATTATCATGGAATTTATATAATAATCATGAAAAACTAAAACATGCTAAAAAATCAATACTATGAAAGCATTGTAAACATAAATAGGAGTTAGAGATAGTTACCAAAACCAATATGACTTATCTCTAGGTCTCCAAACCATAGTGGTCCTCCCACTAAACTTCCCTTGAAAGTAATGCATCCAAAATTGTTACCATATAGCTCGGAACGCATTCACCTCAAGGCATCATTACTCTCACATCAAGTGAGAGCCCACACCTATATCAAATAAAATAGGAGTGGATTTTGGTACCCATACTCTATTGGGTCCTTGGTGGTTAGCACCTTTTCTAACCCAAACAAATTTATTTGTAAAATTTACATTATGTACTCTATCATAACAAAACTTTGTAAGGTGGCCCTTACGTCCACAATGTGTACAAGTGTACACATGAGCATACATGAAATCATGTGTGTAAGCATGATGAACATGTGCATGCCGTGTATGTTGTGCATGCATAGGAGGAGCATGTTTCTTGTAAGACATGGATTCCAACCATGTGTGGTTCATGGCACATTGGCTCAAAGTGGAGCCCAAGCAATAAACACTCTTCTTTAAGATAATTATATCATTTTCAACATAAGAAGAAGAGGTAGAGCATGCAATAGGTAATTTATGATACCAATTGAAAATAAACAAAACATTTTTGAAATACCAATTGAAAGTAAACAAAATTTTAAGATACCAAAAGATATCAATTTAAAATATCTTGTAAATTTTGAAACCAATAGAAAATGACACATGATACGTTTTTGATACCAATTGAAATATATATTATAGATATTGATACCAATTAAAAGTAAAAATCAATTGAAAATAGAAGCGTTATTTCTTTGAAAATACCACATTTTACAATAAAGATTCAAAATTGAGAATAATACCAATTTAATATTATTGATACCAATATTGAAAATGTTAGCATATACTAAAACAAAATATTTTCATCATAAAGAATGGGAGTAAGATACCAATTGAGAACAAAATCGACTGAAAGATAAAACATGAATTTTCTCCCCTTTATGAAATACCAATAAAAACAATGCATAAGCCTGTATAGATACCAATTGAAAAATAATTGTCATTAAGGACTAAATCAAGCTTAGCAAAAACATGATTTGTGCTTAAAGATATAAAGATGTAGTAAGCACAATCAAATCATAAATATATATATGAAAATGAAAATACCAATCGAAATTGATACTATTTGAAGTTTGAAGCATACATATATAGAAAAACACATATGAGTATACAAACATAAAAATATCAATTGTGATACCAATTGAAAATAAAACAAGGATCAAATGTATAACTCATAACTACCTCCCTATTCATGCACATGCTAAAAAGATATTCAATTTGAGCATACAAGGCATGGTCGCCCATCCATCCACCCTTGGGTTGGTGGGGTTTTCAAAAATAAGTTTGAAAATAATTTTAGTATAATTGAAAACTCTAACAAGGTGAAGAAATACGCAACTAGTTTTATGATAATCTAGAAAACTGGTACGAAGTCCTTCAAGTAAGGAATAAACTATGAATATATTCCATGAAAAACATGTAAGTCACATGATGATTGACACTCAAAGTCTATAAAGCATATATAAAGTGAAAGATCACCTAGAGAGGGGGTGAATAGGTGATTATGCTAATCTAGTCAACTCAATGCGGAATTTAAAAACTTAATGCAATACACTCAAGTGCAATCAACAAATGATGCACACACAACCAAGCCAAGCAATTATGAATGCACAATATGAATAGTTGCAAGGCACAAAGTAAAGAGAGAGATAGAGAGAGAGTCAATGGATCAAGCGCAAACAACAAGATGTGTTTCGAGATTCGAGCACCCAGCTCTACATCCCCGCCTTCGACACACGAAGGATTTCCAATCCACTAGTTAGTACACCTAGGACTCTCACAAGGAGTACCCAACTCCTCTCTTTACAACAACAACCTCCCCCTTGAGGCAAGCTCCAATCCAACAAACAATCACCTCACAACCCGAGGGATTAGCACAAAGCAAACACAAGGATCACCTCACAACTTGAGGGATACAACCCAAGGCACAAAGCCAAACAAAGATTGGGTTTTTAACTTGGTGGTCTAAACAACAACCACAAACAATCTCTTTCTCACACACAAAGATCCTATAGAAAAGATAGTAGATTTTTGCTCAAGTGTGGAGAAATCCAAGGGATTTGAAACCAGCAACTCAAAGAAAATCTTTGGGAAATAATAGAAATGAAGATAGTGAAGTTCAATTTGAATCCAAAAACCTCTTTTAATTCCTGTGAAAACACCAGAGAGTAAGGAAAAATTCGCACAAAAAAATCTTGGAGAAAAACTCTTTCCAATGGGGTATTTATAGACCCCAGAAAAATATAGCCGTTGGCAGCAGAAATGCCAGAAATACACTGCCGGTCGACCAGTCCGGTCGACCGTCCAACGGTCAATTTCTGCCCGTTGGCAGCTGCCGGTCGACCGCCCCGGTTGACCCAAACAAACAGAAAGCTCTGCTCTCAGTCCTGGTCGACCCGGCCGGTCGACCGTCCCAGTGTCTCCAAACGTGCACAGATCTGTGCACGTCGGTCGACCGGCCCGGTCAACCGACTTCATCCTAGTCGACTTGGTCAGTTGACTTAGTCGACTGGTGAAGCCCGGAACAGAAAACTGGGTTAGAAACATATTTAAAAATTCTTTTATCATTTCTAAAAATCACCAAAAATAGTTTTATCATTTTGCATTGATATATAAACATGTGGTAAAAAGTTTAGCTCAAATATCAATCAATATGAAATATTTTTGTGTCTTATCATTTTTACCAAAAACCAAAAACTGTATTTTCTAAAACTTAGATTTTGAATAGAAAATACGTTTTGTCCAAAACTCCTCCAAATACAAAAACATGATATTTAAACACTTTGAAGCCTGATGCATATGGATAGAAATCCAATATACATGAAACATATACATATCATAGTTTTTGTCTTTAATTCCAAATTATGTTTTGTCAAAAATACCAAAACATAAAACATATGAATAAGTAAGTCAAAACTAAGTTTGTCTAGGAAATTAAAACATGCATGTATATAGAACAAATCATATATACATTAAACCATGTAAACTTGTTTTGATCTATCTATTCATGAAAATCAAGATCGGTTAAACCTAAAACCGAAAAACTAAAAACCAATATTCAAAACATGAACGTGTGTGTTGTGAACTTGAGCATTATCATACTATTCTAATCTTTACAAATTTGGATCTAAACACAAAACTAAATTATGGTACCGAAGTCTTCTTGTAGAGCGCAATCTCCAAGCCGACTCGATCCCAAAACTCCTTGATCCATCGAGCAAGTGCTATATGTGATCTTTGACGCTCAGGCTCTTGAATCAACTTGTGAAAGCTTCCAAATTATCTTGTTGAAACTAAACACCAACTAATAACTTGATTAATGATCTGAAACTAAAAATACAAGATTATTAATACACATAACTACATGAGTTAATCATCATCAAAACTAGAGTGGAAGGCCTTTGGGCCAACAATCTCCCCCTTTTTGATGATGACAAAACTCATGGAGTTATATATGCATGGATTAAAGTTAAGCTTCAAAGAAGCTCCCCCTTAACTCATGCATAACCAAATAAACATAATGAATATGCAATGAAGGCTCTTAAACATGAAACATGAAACATGCATATCTATGCATAAACAATAAAGGGTTCTAGATACCAATGAAATGTTCAAAAATAAAACATGCTCTAGATAACAATTCCAATGAAATGTTTAAAACAAAACATGCTCTAGATACCAATTACACTCTAGAGATACCAATTACAAAACATCCAATTTACAAAACATGCATTAGATACCAATTAAAATTAAACTAAATTAAACTTAATATATGCAAAACAAAAACATGCATATATAAACCCAAATTCTTCTCCCCCTTTTTGTCAATCATCAACAAAGGGGTAAAAATCAAACCAAAACAAAATCTTCTCTCTTTTTAAGACAAGGAATCAATCTTCAATAAGGGGTAAAAACAAAAACCAAATCAACAAATCTTTCTCCCCTTTTTGTTCGAAATAAAAGGTTGAAAACAATGAGAAACAATATTATCCCTTTTTTTTTTGTCTAAAACAAAAACAAAACCAATTAGTGGTGACAATCAATTAAGGTACCAATTGAAAGGAAACAAACAAACAAAAAATATTGATACCAATTTTAAGCAAAAACACATGAAACATCTTGATATCAATTGAAATTAAACATAATAAATTTTGAATATCTAAACACAAATGTTTTGATACCAATTGTAAATCATTTTCATTTTAAACATATGATACCAATTTAAAATTTTCAGTCATAAAATAAGGGAGTGGGAATCAAATACCAATTTAAAGACAAAATCAAATTTTCTCCCCTTTATGAAATACCAACTAAAATGATGCATAGGCTTGATACCAATTTAAAAGTAATCAATTGAAACAAAGTTAAAGCTCAAGCACTAGCATAAACAAGATTTTGTGCTTAAAGATATAGGGATATAATAAGCACAAATAAAACATATATATGTATGAAAAATAGATACCAATAGAAATTGATATTCTTGGAATGAAGCATACATACACACAAACATATATGAGTATACAAGAAATGTCAAGATTGATACCAATTGAAAGAATTCAATGATACTAATTGAAATAACAATAAGATCAAATGTATACTACATATTACTATACCTCCCAATCATGGTTCAAGTTTTAAATGATTTTCAATATAAGCCATGCATGAACATGATCTCCCATCCATCCTCCCATAGAAGGTAGGGGTTTTCAAAAATAGATTTGAAAATGTAGTATGTTTGAAAATCTCTACCATAGTGAAGAATACGAACTAGTTATAGGAAAAGCTTTTAGAACTAGTACGAAATCCTTCAAGCAAGGAATGAAACAAAATTATTTTTCATGAAACACATGTAAATCACATGATCACTAAACACTCAAAGTCCATAAAGCTCATTCAAATTCTCATGAAACAAATCATGAGTAAACTAATAAAGTGAGTGTACAAGTGTAATGTGACACATATCAATCATGAAAATATTCAATTAGGCTCATATGAAATTTCTTGAAAACATGAAAACTTGAAAAACTAGATTTTCATTACCAAAAGAAATTCATCTAAGATGTGAAATCACCAATTGAAATTATCTTAAAAACAAGAGATTCATTATAAATGTGAAATCACTTAGCAAACATGAAATTCATCCAAACGATTTAAACTTCAAGGCATATGTATGTCATGTACAAACTAAAGTATACATACATATCCTAAACATAATGAGTCCACAAAAGTATATGCATGAAGGCACGTGGCTCAAGGATGTATATGTATAAATGATAGTTTGGACAAGATGGACATATACATGAAGTTAAACAAATAAACACGAAATCAAGAAAAACTAAATTTTCACCAAAACTAATTTCATTTCAAGGTATATGTATGAATTGTCAACACAATAAGTATACATACATATCCCTAAACACAATTGAGTCCATATATATATATATTTGCATGAAAAGCATATGACTCAAAGGGTATACATGTATATCTTAAGGTTTGGCAAAATAAACATATACATGAAATGAAAACTCATACACATAAAACAAATCCAAAAATAGGAATACAAGTTTAAAATGCATGAATCATCAAAACTAGGCTATACTAACACATTTAATGGGTACAAATAAGCATCCAAGCACAAACATATATAAAGATTTATTTGTGTCTCACTACATGTGCAAGTATAAATTCTAGTCTTAATGAAAACTAACATCTAAACAAGTAATCAAATCATTAAGCATAAAACGGGATACAAATCAATCATGAAAGACATAAAAATGATCATGAAGAACATCCACTTGCTATTAGAATCAAGAAATACATAATAGCCTATAAATATCAAAACATGTGGCTAAATTAGAAATCATACAACACAAGTTATTTATCAAAACATGAATCATTAAAACAAAAAGTCATAGTCAACCATATGATTAGCATGACAAAGACATGTGCATTAGATCTATGATAAACATGATAGCAAAACATAAAGAGAACACAAAATATGGGTCCATACTAATCATGGGTGTCTCAACAACTAATCATGTAAAGCATAAGACTAATAAACATGGCAAACATCATACTAATCATAAAACAATGAAACATGGTTCAACAAGAACAAAAATCATAAACATCATAAACATCTAAATGGTCATAATGCATATGCATGTGCATTAGATCTAGGGCATACATGTTAGTTTAAATAAGGTGAGAACACTAAATATAGATCCATATAAGACATGGGTGCTCAAGTAACTAAACATGTATAACACTATTCTAAAGAGCATGGCATAAGCATGATGAACAATAAACCATGGCATGCTATAAATAGATGAACATGAAAAGCATGCAAATAAAAATGGGAGTTAGAGAATGATACCAAAACCGATGAAGGTGCATCTCTAATTCTCCAAACCACGGTGGTCCTCCCACCAAATCTCCTTGAGAGTGAAGCATCCAAATGGTTCTCTTTAGGCACGGAACGCATCCACTCCAAGGCACCAACACTCTCACGTTTTGCGAGAGCACCCACCTACATCAAAAGGTATAGAGGTGGTCTTTGGTACCCATTTCTTTGTGGGTCCACGGGGGTTAGTATCCTTTCTAACCCAAACAAGATTAGTTGCTAAATTTTCATGATAGATACGATCATAACAAAATCTAGCAAGATGGCCTTTTCGGCCACAATGTGTACATGTGTACACATGAGCATACTTGCGATGGTGGTGACCGTGGAAAGCATGTGTATGCCGTGAAGGGTGAGCATGCAAAGATGGACCTTGTTTCTTGCGAACCAAGGTTTCCAAACGTGTATGATTCAATGTGCATTGGCTCAAAGTAGAGCCCAAACATTCAACACTTTTCTTCAAACTATTTATATCATTTTCAATAGTGGAAGACAAAGTGAAGCATGTAATAGGTGTGCAAGAAGAAGAAGCTATACTAGCATGGCACACATGAGAATCAATATCAATTTTTAAATATTCATTTTCTTTAAAACCAAATCCAATTCTTTTGTAATTGAATCAATTTTATTTTTCAAAGCAAGGTTATCTTCTAAAATAAAATCCAATTTTGAAGATAAAATCTCATTGTTTTTCACAACATCATCACAATCATTTTTGTTTTTCAAAATCTCAATCTCATCAAGGGCAAGGTCTAGTTGAGATCTTAGTGAGTCACGTTCACTAGTGATCTCTTCCTTCTCTTGCAAAACCGATTCAAAATTAGAACACAAATCCTTTAATTCATTTTTCAAAATAAGGTTGTCCTTTTTCAAAAGATTGTGTTTTTCCAATAAATTTTCAAGCTTTTGAGCAAGTTCCAAATTTAAAGTTTGAACTTCAAAACAACCATGGCAATAGGAACTAGAGCTATCATCTAATTGAGTGTCCGATTGTACCTCAAGGGAGTTTTTCCCTTGGACCATGAAGCAATGCTCTTCGGACTTTTCTCTCTTAGATCTCCTCATCTTGTTGATAATCCTTGGAAGCTCGGGAGACGTCAATAAGCTCCAAACTGCAAAAGCCGAGTCATATCGGTCAAACACCGGTAAAAGATGTTCACTAAGAGATGCTCTAAGTGTTCTAAGTGCTAATGCATTAGCCTTTTTATGCTTGCTACTATTAGAGAATGATTCCATAGTGGAGGCTTGATAAACTAGATGTCCTAGTCTTTTCAAATGGCTACTCATAATGGCCTTCCAAGCATCAAGTCTAATATGGTCAAACATAAGAGGGCTATCCATGAGTGCAAACTAAATGAGTGCAAATGAATAATGCAAATGAAGATTAGCAAACCAAGATCTCACTCCTAGGTGGTTAAACCTAAATATCAGGAGCACTAGCTCTGATACCAATTGAAAGATCACCTAGAGGGGGGGTGAATAGGTGATTATGCTAATCTAGTCAACTCAATGCGGAATTTAAAAACTTAATGCAATACACTCAAGTGCAATCAACAAATGATGCACACACAACCAAGCCAAGCAATTATGAATGCACAATATGAATAGTTGCAAGGCACAAAGTAAAGAGAGAGATAGAGAGAGTCAATGGATCAAGCGCAAACAACAAGATGTGTTTCGAGGTTCGAGCACCCGGCTCTACATCCCCGCCTTCGACACACGAAGGATTTCCAATCCACTAGTTAGTACACCTAGGACTCTCACAAGGAGTACCCAACTCCTCTCTTTACAACAACAACCTCCTCCTTGAGGCAAGCTCCAATCCAACAAACAATCACCTCACAACACGAGGGATTAGCACAAAGCAAACACAAGGATCACCTCACAACTTGAGGGATACAACCCAAGGCACAAAGCCAAACAAAGATTAGGTTTTTAACTTGGTGGTCTAAACAACAACCACAAACAATCTCTTTCTCACGCACAAAGATCCTATAGAAAAGATAGTAGATTTTTGCTCAAGTGTGGAGAAATCCAAGGGATTTAAAACCAGAAACTCAAAGAAAATCTTTGGGAAATAATAGAAATGAAGATAGTGAAGTTCAAACAAAAACTTTTCCCAAAATCCCTTTTCTTTGGTTTTTCAAACCCTAATAAAAACACCAAAAAGATTGTTCAATTTGAATCCAAAAACCTCTTTTAATTGCTGTGAAAACACCAGAGAGTAAGGAAAAATTCGCACAAAAAAATCTTGGAGAAAAACTCTTTCCAATGGGGTATTTATAGACCCCAGAAAAATATAGCCGTTGGCAGCAGAAATGCCGGAAATACACTGTCGGTCGACCGGTCCGGTCGACCGTCCAACGGTCAATTTCTGCCCGTTGGCAGCTGCCGGTCGACCGCCCCGGTCGACCCGGCCGGTCGACCGTCCCAGTGTCTCCAAACGTGTACAGATTTGTGCACGTCGGTCGACCGGCCCGGTCGACCGACTTCATCCTAGTCGACTTGGTCAGTTGACTTAGTCGACTGGTGAAGCCCAGAACAGAAAACTGGGTTAGAAACATATTTAAAAATTCTTTTATCATTTTTAAAAATCACCAAAAATAGTTTTATCATTTTGCATTGATATATAAACATGTGGTAAAAAGTTTAGCTCAAATATCAATCAATATGAACTATTTTTGTGTCTTATCATTTTTACCAAAAACCAAAAACTGTATTTTCTAAAACTTAAATTTGAATAGAAAATACGTTTTGTCCAAAACTCTTCCAAATACAAAAACATGATATTAAATACTTTGAAGCCTGATGCATATGGATAGAAATCCAATATACATGAAACATATACATATCATAGTTTTTGTCTTTAATTCCAAATTATGTTTTGTCAAAAATACCAAAACATAAAACATATGAATAAGTCAAAACTAAGTTTGTCTAGGAAATTAAAACATGCATGTATATAGAACAAATCATATATACATTAAACCATGTAAACTTGTTTTGATCTATCTATTCATGAAAACCAAGATCGATTAAACCTAAAACCGAAAAACCAAAAACCAATATTCAAAACATGAACGTGTGTGTTGTGAACTTGAGCATTATCATACTATTCTAATCTTTACAAATTTGGATCTAAACACAAAACTAAACTATGGTACCGAAGTCTTCTTGTAGAGCGCAATCTCCAAGCCGACTCGATCCCAAAACTCCTTGATCCATCGAGCAAGTGCTATATGTGATCTTTGACGCTCGGGCTCTTGAATCAACTTGTGAAAGCTTCCAAATTATCTTGTTGAAGCTAAACACCAACTAATAACTTGATTAATGATCTGAAACTAAAAACACAAGATTATTAGTACACATAACTACATGAGTTAATCATCATCAAAACTAGAGTGGAAGGCCTTTGGGCCAACATAAAGCTCATGAAAACAAAAATCATGAGTAAACAAGAATTAATGTGAGTGTAAGAATCATGTAATCAACAAAATCATGAAAATAGGTAATAAAGCTCATATGAAATTCCTTTGTAAACATGAAAAATTTAATCAAACTAGATAGGCTTCAAGGTATATGTATGTTTAGTTAAAACTAAAGGTAATACATACATATCCCAAACACAAATGAGTCCATGATAGAATTTGCATGAAAAGCAAGTGACTCAAGGGTATACATGTATATCTAAAGTTTTAACAAAATTAACATATACATGAAGCTTAAACACACACAAAAATGTCCAATATAGGGAATACAAGTCAAAATGTAAGAATCATCAAAACTAGACTTTACTAGTACATCTAATAGGTACAATTGAGCAATTAAGCACAAACATACAAAAATCAAATGTGGCTCATTAGTTGTACAAGTATCTCCACAAGTTTTAATGAAAACTACATCTTAAACATGTGATCAAAACATGAACCATAAAATGAAACATAAACCAATACGATCATTAAGTAAATGCACATGTCTTAAACTAGGATATACAACACAGCTAAACTAAAGTGAGAACACAAAAGTAATGGTCCATTTAAATATGGGTGTATCTCAAATACTACATATGTATATCACAAGTTTAATTATCATGGCATTTATATAATAATCATGAAAAACTAAAACATGCTAAAAAATCAATACTATGAAAGCATTGTAAACATAAATAGGAGTTAGAGATAGTTACCAAAACCAATATGGCTTATCTCTAGGTCTCCAAACCATAGTGGTCCTCCCACCAAACTTTCCTTGAAAGTAATGCATCCAAAATTGTTACCATATAGCTCGGAACGCATTCACCTCAAGGCATCATTACTCTCACGTCAAGTGAGAGCCCACACCTATATCAAATAAAATAGGAGTGGATTTTGGTACCCATACTCTATTGGGTCCGTGGTGGTTAGCACCTTTCCTAACCCAAATAAATTTATTTGTAAAATTTACATTATGTACTCTATCATAACAAAACTTTGCAAGGTGGCCCTTACGTCCACAATGTGTACAAGTGTACACATGAGCATACATGAAATCATGTGTGTAAGCATGATGAGCATGTGCATGCCGTGTATGTTGTGCATGCATAGGAGGAGCAAGTTTCTTGTAAGACATGGATTCCAACCATGTGTGGTTCATGGCACATTGGCTCAAAGTGGAGCCCAAACAATAAACACTCTTCTTTAAGATAATTATATCATTTTCAACATGAGAAGAAGAGGTAGAGCATGCAATAGGTAATTTATGATACCAATTGAAAATAAACAAAACATTTTTGAAGTACCAATTGAAAGTAAACAAAATTTTAAGATACCAAACGATATCAATTTAAAATATCTTGTAAATTTTGAAACCAATAGAAAATGACACATGATACGTTTTTGATACCAATTGAAATATATATTATAGATATTGATACCAATTGAAAGTAAAAATCAATTGAAAATAGAAGCCATATTTCTTTGAAAATACCCCATTTTACAATAAAGATACAAAATTGAGAATAATACCAATTTAATATTATTGATACCAATATTGAAAATGTTAGCATATACTAAAACAAAATATTTTCATCATAAAGAATGGGAGTAAGATACCAATTGAGAACAAAATCGATTGAAAGATAAAACATGAATTTTCTCCCCCTTTATGAAATACCAATAAAAACAATGCATAAGCTTGTGTAGATACCAATTGAAAAATAATTGTCATTAAGGACTAAATCAAGTTTAGCATAAACATGATTTGTGCTTAAAGATATAAAGATGTAGTAATCACAATCAAATCATAAATATATATATGAAAATGAAAATACCAATCGAAATTGATACTATTTGAAGTTTGAAGCATACATATATAGAAAAACACATATGAGTATACAAACATAAAAATATCAATTGTGATACCAATTGAAAATAAAATAAGGATCAAATGTATAACTCATAACTACCTCCCTATTCATGCACATGCTAAAAAGATATTCAATTTGAGCATACAAGGCATGGTCGCCCATCCATCCACCCTTGGGTTGGTGGGGTTTTCAAAAATAAGTTTTAAAATAATTTTAGTATAATTGAAAACTCTAACAAGATGAAGAAATACGCAACTAGTTTTATGATAATCTAGAAAACTGGTACGAAGTCCTTCAAGTAAGGAATAAACTATGAATATATTCCATGAAAAACATATAAGTCACATGATGATTGACACTCAAAATCTATAAAGCATATATAAAGCTCATGAAAACAAAAATCATGAGTAAACAAGAATTAATGTGAGTGTAAGAATCATGTGATCAACAAAATCATAAAAATAGGTAATAAAGCTCATATGAAATTCCTTTGTAAACATGAAAAATTTAATCAAACTAGATAGGCTTTAAGGTATATGTATGTTTAGTTAAAACTAAAGGTAATACATACATATCCCAAACACAAATGAGTCCATGATAGAATTTGCATGAAAAGCAAGTGACTCAAGGGTATACATGTATATCTAAAGTTTTAACAAAATTAACATATACATGAAGCTTAAACACACACAAAAATGTCCAATATAGGGAATACAAGTCAAAATGTAAGAATCATCAAAACTAGACTTTACTGGTACATCTAATAGGTACAATTGAGCAATTAAGCACAAACATACAAAAATCAAATGTGGCTCATTAGTTGTACAAGTATCTCCACAAGTTTTAATGAAAACTACATCTTAAACATGTGATCAAAACATGAAGCATAAAATGAAACATAAACCAATATGATCATTAAGTAAATGCACATGTCTTAAACTAGGATATACAACACAGCTAAACTAAAGTGAGAACACAAAAGTAATGGTCCATATAAATATGGGTGTATCTCAAATACTACATATGTATATCACAAGTTTAATTATCATGGCATTTATATAATAAACATGAAAAACTAAAACATGCTAAAAAATCAATACTATGAAAGCATTGTAAACATAAATAGGAGTTAGAGATAGTTACCAAAACCAATATGGCTTATCTCTAGGTCTCCAAACCATAGTGGTCCTCCCACCAAACTTCCCTTGAAAGTAATGCATCCAAAATTGTTACCATATAGCTCGGAACGCATTCACCTCAAGGCATCATTACTCTCACGTCAAGTGAGAGCCCACACCTATATCAAATAAAATAGGAGTGGATTTTGGTACCCATACTCTATTTGGTCCGTGGTGGTTAGCACCTTTCCTAACCCAAACAAATTTATTTGTAAAATTTACATTATGTACTCTATCATAACAAAACTTTGCAAGGTGGCCCTTACGTCCACAATGTGTACAAGTGTACACATGAGCATACATGAAATCATGTGTGTAAGCATGATGAGCATGTGCATGCCGTGTATGTTGTGCATGCATAGGAGGAGCAAGTTTCTTGTAAGACATGGATTCCAACCATGTGTGGTTCATGGCACATTGGCTCAAAGTGGAGCCCAAACAATAAACACTCTTCTTTAAGATAATTATATCATTTTCAACATGAGAAGAAGAGGTAGAGCATGCAATAGGTAATTTATGATACCAATTGAAAATAAACAAAACATTTTTGAAGTATCAATTGAAAGTAAACAAAATTTTAAGATACCAAAAGATATCAATTTAAAATATCTTGTAAATTTTGAAACCAATAGAAAATGACACATGATACGTTTTTGATACCAATTGAAATATATATTATAGATATTGATACCAATTGAAAGTAAAAATCAATTGAAAATAGAAGCCATATTTCTTTGAAAATACCCCATTTTACAATAAAGATACAAAATTGAGAATAATACCAATTTAATATTATTGATACCAATATTGAAAATGTTAGCATATACTAAAACAAAATATTTTCATCATAAAGAATGGGAGTAAGATACCAATTGAGAACAAAATCGATTGAAAGATAAAACATGAATTTTCTCCCCCTTTATGAAATACCAATAAAAACAATGCATAAGCTTGTGTAGATACCAATTGAAAAATAATTGTCATTAAGGACTAAATCAAGCTTAGCATAAACATGATTTGTGCTTAAAGATATAAAGATGTAGTAAGCATAATCAAATCATAAATATATATATATATATATATATATATGAAAATGAAAATACCAATCGAAATTGATACTATTTGAAGTTTGAAGCATACATATATAGAAAAACACATATGAGTATACAAACATAAAAATATCAATTGTGATACCAATTAAAATAAAATAAAGATCAAATGTATAACTCATAACTACCTCCCTATTCAGGCACATGCTAAAAAGATATTCAATTTGAGCATACAAGGCATGGTCGCCCATCCATCCACCCTTGGGTTGGTGGGGTTTTCAAAAATAAGTTTGAAAATAATTTTAGTATAATTGAAAACTCTAACAAGATGAAGAAATACGCAACTAGTTTTATGATAATCTAGAAAACTGGTACGAAGTCCTTCAAGTAAGGAATAAACTATGAATATATTCCATGAAAAACATGTAAGTCACATGATGATTGACACTCAAAGTCTATAAAGCATATATAAAGCTCATGAAAACAAAAATCATGAGTAAACAAGAATTAATGTGAGTGTAAGAATCATGTAATCAATAAAATTATGAAAATAGGTAATAAAGCTCATATGAAATTCCTTTGTAAACATGAAAAATTTAATCAAACTAGATAGGCTTCAAGGTATATGTATGTTTAGTTAAAACTAAAGGTAATACATACATATCCCAAACACAAATGAGTCCATGATAGAACATGCATGAAAAGCAAGTGACTCAAGGGTATACATGTATATCTAAAGTTTTAACAAAATTAACATATACATGAAGCTTAAACACACACAAAAATATCCAATATAGGGAATACAAGTCAAAATGTAAGAATCATCAAAACTAGACTTTACTAGTACATCTAATAGGTACAATTGAGCAATTAAGCACAAACATACAAAAATCAAATGTGGCTCATTAGTTGTACAAGTATCTCCACAAGTTTTAATGAAAACTACATCTTAAATATGTGATCAAAACATGAAGCATAAAATGAAACATAAACCAATATGATCATTAAGTAAATGCACATGTCTTAAACTAGGATATACAACACAGCTAAACTAAAGTGAGAACACAAAAGTAATGATCCATATAAATATGGGTGTATCTCAAATACTACATATGTATATTACAAATTTAATTATCATGGAAATTATATAATAATCATGAAAAACTAAAACATGCTAAAAATCAATACTATGAAAGCATTGTAAACATAAATAGAAGTTAGAGATAGTTACCAAAACCAATATGGCTTATCTCTAGGTCTCCAAACCATAGTGGTCCTCCCACCAAACTTCCCTTGAAAGTAATGCATCCAAAATTGTTACCATATAGCTCGGAACGCATTCACCTCAAGGCATCATTACTCTCACGTCAAGTGAGAGCCCACACCTATATCAAATAAAATAGGAGTGGATTTTGATACCCATACTCTATTGGGTCCGTGGTGGTTAGCACATTTCCTAACCCAAACAAATTTATTTGTAAAATTTACATTATGTACTCTATCATAACAAAACTTTGCAAGGTGGCCCTTACGTCCACAATGTGTACAAGTGTACACATGAGCATACATGAAATCATGTGTGTAAGCATAATGAGCATGTGCATGCCATGTATGTTGTGCATGCATAGGAGGAGCATGTTTCTTGTAAGACATGGATTCCAACCATGTGTGGTTCATGGCACATTGGCTCAAAGTGGAGCCCAAACAATAAACACTCTTCTTTAAGATAATTATATCATTTTCAACATGAGAAGAAGAGGTAGAGCATGCAATAGGTACACTAGATGGTGAAGCCATACTAGCATGGCAAACATAAGAAGACAAATCATTTTTCAAAGATTTATTTTCATTAAAATTCAAATCCAATTCTTTTGAAACAGAAATAATTTTATTTTTTAAAGAATCATTTTCTTTTAAAACAAAAACAAGTTTTGAAGATAGAACTTCATTTTTCTTTAAAACTTCATCAGAATTATTTTTACCTTTTAAAATTACATTTTCCTTTAAGGCAAGGTCAAGTTGGGTTTCAATGAGTCCCTTTCGTTTGAAATCTCATCCCTCTCTTGCAAAACCAAGTCAAGTTTAGAAGACAAATTTTTATTTTCTTCTTTTAATTTAAAGTTTTCCTTTTTTAAGAGTTGGTATTTTTCTAATAGGGTTTCACAAATAAGAGATAGTTCTTCATTTAAAGCATTTGCATCAGCATAATCATCACTAGAAGAACTAGCACTATCATCTAGTTGAGTATCCGAGTTTACCTCAAGGAGTCATTCCCTTGGACCATATAGCAATGTTGGTCGAACTCATCCTCACTAGATACCTCCTCCATATATTTTGGTTTTTGAAGCTTTGGAGAGGTCAAAGTGTTCCACACTGCAAAAGCGGAATCACAATGAGAAACAGTCATAATATAATCTTTACTTAGAGTGCTCCTAAGTGCCTCAAGGGCTTATGCATTGCCCTCTATATGCTTGTTATTATCAAGATAAGATTTCTTGGTAGCGATAAGTTAAACATGCATTCCTAGGGTTTTAGGTATATACTTATTCTAAGCTTCCACATATCAATGTTAGAAACATCAAACATAGGAGGGTCAAGGTAATCCATGAGTGTGTGTAAACCAATATGTGTGCAAATTCAAATCTAGATTAGCTAGCCAAGATCTCACTCCTAGGTGGTTAAACCTAATATCAGGAGCGTAGGCTCTAATACCAATTGAAAGTATACCTAGAGGGGGGTGAATAGGTGTATGGCTAATCTAATGACAAATAATGCGGAATTGAAAATAAATTGCAACACACTTAGTGTAACCAAAGAGTGTAGCCGAATTCCCGGTAAAGGGCTCTGGAGTAACTCCTCTAAATTCTTCTAAATAAGAGTTGAGGTGCTATTTGAAGCTCTCTTGGTTCAACACAAGTATGGGCACACACAATTAATACCAAGCATATATGTATGAATGAACAATATGAAATAATGCAAGGTAAATAAGAGAGAGATTAGAGATAGTGGATCAATCGCAAACACAAAGATATGTCTTGAGGTTCGAGCCACTGCTCTACGTCCCCGCCTTCACACAGAAGGATTTTCTCTATATCGTCCACACAGGACTTCCCACACAGGGAACCTCCACTGAGGATTTGGGTAATACAAACTAGAGTACACAACTCCTCTCTCCAACAAACAACAACCTCTATACAAGAGGCAAGGCACAACAACAATCACCTCTATGCTTAGAGGGATGGGTACTTAGCCAAAACAAAATCAACCTCTCAATAGAGAGATAAGGCTCAAAGCCAAACAACAACCTCAATCACCTCTACACTTAGAGGGATACCAACACAACCTCCACAATCACCTCTACACAAGAGGGAACTCAAATAAAAGAAGGTTTACAACTCTTGTGGTCTCACTAAACCGCAAACCAATTTTCCTCACAAAAACAAGATCCTATAGATAGGATAGATATGATAGCTCAAGTTTGAGAAAATAAAGTGTTTGAATAACAAATCACAAAGAAAAATACTTGAGAAAAACTCTAGAATGTAATAGAAATGAAGATCAAAACACTTTCCCAAAGACTCTCCTTTTTCTTTGAATTTCCAACACTTTAAAAACAAATAAAGATAAAATCTTTAAACCCAAAAACACTTTTAAAACTTGTTGCATAGGAATTTTTGCTCTTAGAAATCTTGGTGAAATCAGCCAAGGAGGGGGCTGTTTATAACCCTCCAAAAAATCTGCCTGTTGGTAGCCAGGAAAGGGCAGAAATGCCCTTCCGGTCGACTGCCCGGTCGACCGGCCAACAGTCATTTTTATGACCGTTGTGCCTCCGGTCAACCGCCCGGTCGACCGGCCCCCACCCGAGAGTGGGGTGCTTTCAGTCGGTCGACCGCGCGATCGACCGGCCGAATAGGCTGGCCTTTATGTACGTCCCGTGCACATCGGTCGACCGTGTCGTTCGACCGACCACTGGGCCGATCGACCGTCCGGTCGACCGCCAGTGCAGTTAGGCTGGGTTTTTATAGGGATTAAAAACTTGTCTTTTTAACTTCAATTAGATCCCATAAAATCACATAAATTTCACAAAAATAAGTTCTTATAAGATCTTTGAAATACAAATATGTGTGACTAAAATTCAGCACATATTACAAACTATTTGAACCATTTTTGTGATATTAAAATTTGACCTTTAAACGAAAACCGTATTTTCCAAACTTGGATTTTTGAAATGGAAAACCTTTTTCTCCAAAACTCATATGGATACAAAAACATGATATTGAAACAATTTTGAAGCATATTGTATATGGATAGAATCCAATATACATACAAGAATATATATCTATGTTTTTGATATGAAATCCAAAATCGGTTAAATCGAAAACAAAAACTAATAAACTTTAAAACTTATGTGTGTGTGTTGTGAACTTGAGCATATCAATACTATCTAATCTTTACACGAGATCTAAACATACTAAACTAAACACAAACTGAAGTCTTCTTATCTCCAAGCCGACTCGATCCAAACGCGATCCAACGAACTTGACTCCAACCGAGTACTAGATGCGATCTTGACGCTCGAGCTTTTGAATCAACATGTGTAAGCTCCAAAACTCCTTTGTTGAAGCTAAACACCTACTAATATCTTGGTCAATCACTGAAACTTTTTAAACACAAGATTATTAGTAAACTATAACTACATGAGTTAATCATCATCAAAACTAGAGTAACGGGCCTCTGGGCCAACATGATTCATGGCTTGACAGTAAGTACAGCCCGGAGTTGGAAATTTGTTTGGACTGACTTGATTGACTGGACTTGGTTCCTTAGTTTTTAAAGCTTTCAGTCTTCTAGGTTAGCTAACTTAGCCTCGTTAGTTATGGATGATTCAATAGAATGGAGACCTCCTTTTGAAGAGATAGAGTTTGAGTTCCTCGAGGTTTCACTAGTAGGTTCTCATTGGATGGTCTTTTCAGCTAGACTCTCATATAAATCCCATCCTTCATTCTCATCCTCTGTAAGAATCCCCCTTCGCACATGCTTTCTGAGAGGGTCTTGGTTGAATAGTCTAAACTGTCATAAAGAATTTGGCATTGTCGCCATTTTTCTATTCCACGATGAGAACATTGGACAAGGAGGCTTTGAAGCGTTCAAAATACCTCCAAAATAGTTCACTAGGTTCTTGCTTGAATTGCATGATATTTTCCTAACAAGAGCGGTCTTGTGAATTGGATGGAATTTCTTTAAGAAGATCTTGATGAAACCATCTCAAGATGTAATAGAGCCGGCCGCTAAGCTGTAAAGGCATTTCTTGGCTAAGTCCTTAAGAGAGAAAGGGACAAATCTCAACCTAATAGCATCATCTACAAGGTGTGGAATTTTCATCATTAGACATACGTCCGCAAATTCTCTTATGAAGAAATAAGTATCTTCAGACTCTAAGCCATGAAACTTGGGGAGTGTGTTGATGAACTGAGGCTTGAGCTCAAAATTATATTCACCAACCGATGAAAGTTGGATGCAAGATGGAAGTGAGGTTCTAATGAGATAGAACCTATCCTGCATAATGAGATAGAACCTATCCTGCAAAGATGTCAGTTGAGCCATACCGGATCTGGTCTTAGTTCAAACTTGGGTGACGATGTGTTTCTAGTCAACCTAGATGAATTAGGGTCTCTTGACCACACTTGCATACACAAACACAATCACAAACAAGTTTACCAATAGTCAACAAGAGTAAACAATCAAGTCTAGTCTAAGGTAACCTTGACCTAGACAACTCCTAACTGGTTGGTTGTCCGCAGGAGGTATAATGTAAACTTTGACCACAAGCTAATCAGCCAAGTCATGGCAAGCTTGGTGGGAGGTATCCGCGCAAAAGTGACGGGCCTAATTAAGCCAAACCACCAGCCTTCGAGGTTTCGCCCCTCAATCCCTTTCCTAGACACTGATTTGGCAGGAGTCAAATTCTAACACCTTCCCCCTTAGGATAATCTCCTAGTGAGCTCGAGATGTCCCTGAGGCCAATGTCTATCAGATTTTACTTAGGTTTAGGTTGTGCGTGCTTGGAGATGGTTTGTAGGCTAAGAAAGGGTAATGACTTCCCCAGCTTATCTTGATTTGGGTTTTGCCCTTAGAATTGATTATGCAGAGTGTGCAAGATATAGAAAAGTAACATTCACAAGAAAATATCACTCAAGAATGTTTCCTAACTATATGCTATGCATACGTACCTAGTCTCTAGCTATCTTTAACAGTAATTGTAAAAGAAATATAATTAGACAAATGCCTAGAATGCAAGTCTAAACGTTTTTTTAGGCAATTAACAATCACTTAGATTATTGTAGGATTAAAAATAGGGAGTGTGAATATCAAATATAGCAAGACTAATACACAAAAACTATATTTTTGTAAAGCGGTATGTCCTGCAAAAAAGAGTTTTATAGTAGTCCACAAACATTTAAATTTGCGCTGCAATTTCTTGAAAGTCTGTTTCCTACTTTCGAGAGTAGGGGCACAGAATAGCAAGTCTTCTCCTGCAAAGCTTGAATGCTAAATCTGAATCTTGACGTCCCTGAAACAAGACACCAAACTTGTTAGAAAACAATTACACCGTTCCCTCCCCGGTAACGGTGCCAAAAATTAATCATGAAATGAAAGTGATAAGAATTACAGTCTAGTTTTGGGCTAACGGGTCGTGTCCACGAGGAGGAATGAGATAAAAGCTTTTCGGTATTTTTGTTTAGAAAGTAAAGAATGGTGTTTGTTTTTTAGTTGAAAAGAGAATGAAGAGAAGGAAAGTGATTTAAAGAAAATTTTAAAATTTGGAAAAGGTTTTGAAGAAGATGATCTTTTAGAAAATGATTTTAGAGTGATGTGATTTAAATTATGAAAAAGCATCCAGGCTCACTAATTTTTTACTCAACTACGTGCTTATCTCAAGAACATTTTGATGCATCACTTATCATAGGGAAAAATCTTTAGTTTCTAAACAAATAAGATGGCTTTGGTTTAAATCTTAAGCCCTTTCTTAACACATCATTAAAAAGAGAATGTTAAACCATCAAGCGCGAAGAAGCAAGTATGGAATAAAAACGGTTTAAAAATATTTGTGCTTTGAAAGTCCAAGTTTAAAATAAAGACATCCTCATGTGCTTTCAAGAATGATGTTTAACTCAGGTATTTTTCTGATTCAAAAGAGTTCTTTCATAAAAATCAATCAAGAGAGAGGAGGTAGAAGATATTAATTAGTGAGCCTAAAAGATGATTTAGCTACTCATGATGAAAGGGAAACAAACAAGAGAATGAAAATTAAACATAAACATACCGAATTTAAGTTGAGTTGAATAAGCGAGTTGAAGCTCCTTTGATTGTTACTTCAAAGATGAATTACACACTCAATTCCACTCTTCTCTCTTTGCTGGTCTAAACTGAAAAATAAAGAGGAGATACAACTTCTCCGAACTATCTAACAGTACTCCTAAAATCCTAAAAAATTAACAAGAATTCTAATCCTAGTCCTTTTTCTCTGTCGAAAATGGTATTTATAGGGAAAAATCAGATGGGAGAGGGCGTAAGAAGATTGGGGGCAAATGCTCCCCCAACAACAACAACAAAGACGCGAAAACGCGGCTATGGCCACATTCCGCAGCCCTGGTGTAACAGGTGGCCACACCCAAATGGCGGAGGTCCCATATTTAGCGACTTTATTTTATCTTATTCTGGATTTCCCGTCTCAGCTCCTGGTTTTGACGAAACGACCTTTTATCTCTGGCTTTAAACCGATTGATTTGTAACGATCCATTTTAACCGATGTTCAACCGATTTCATCCTCTCTGATCTGCCTCGATCTGCCCTGATCTTCTAATTTTGAATTAATTCTGATTTAAATCAGAATTTTGATGGGCTTTTGGGCTCGTTTTTCTTCCTTTTCTTTTAGCAATGGGCCTGCATTTAACAAAAAAGAATAAGACTTATTAATAGGATTTATAAGATAAAAAACATGGTAATGTGACAATATATATGCAATATATGTGACCGGTCATTTCTCAATCGGTCATGTCAGTCAATCACCTCTAAATCGATAGATAGCCTAGTCTCACCTATTTCGTTTACTGTTATGTCCAGTTAATCATCTTTGAGCAGTAAACACTCCTCATTTGGTAATCTCTAATCGGTTATATTCAGTTCGTCTCCTCTGAACCGGTGATTACCCAATTTTACCCTTCTTTGTTATTATGTCTAGTGTATCACCTCTAAAGACAAATCCTCAAGTCTGATGATCTCTAATCAGTTATGTCCAATTTATGACCTCTGAACTGATGAGTCACCAGACTTAATATTTTTGGATTTAGTGATTCCCAATGGATTTCTAAATCTACCCTCTTTTAATCCTCAATGAATTTTATATATTTGACTGCTTTATCATGTTCTTAACCTCTGAATAATTTCAGTCACATTTGTAATTTCTTTGGAAATACAACTTGGCGAATTTTTACCCTTTTTAGTTCTGTTGAAAGAACTTGCAGGCTAAGTTCTCTCTACAGGAGTCTTTTATTGCCTATGGGCAATTACATGAATGAACACAGAAGAAGACATGGAGAAGAGCAAATAAGTAAAAAGTAGAAATTTTATTGATTTGAAAAGGAAGATATATTGATGCTACATCAAGATTTTCTCTTATACAATTTAATCTTTACTTCAAAAGCCAGCGACTTGTTGCTCTACATCCAAAACGGTAGATCTACTTTCACTCTTCAGGATAAAGACAGTCCTTGAAGTCGAAATGCGACGGGTCACTCCGATTCCACCAGACAAACTGGACACGAAAGGCCTCCCCCTCACGAGGTCATAATCATTCACTTAATGGAAGATTTTGTCACCAGAAAGTCATCCAATGAGTATGAATTCTTCGTCGCTGTCACTTTTTTGAATAAGATTGGTGAAGGGAGGATCCGAGACCTTACTGGTGATGTCCCCTTTCTTGTGACCTTCAAATATCCTGTGCAGAGACTCAACAAAGGCGAGATATTGGTGAAAGTGATAACACAGTTTCCCATATACATTGAGCTTAAGAATACAAGTCTACAACGAAATGGGCCATCTTGAAAAGGCAAACTATCAGCTGATGCCTGGTGTGAATCTATGTTGGTCCTCTCCTGGAATTATCCCGCTGATAAGTAAAGCCTGAACTTGAAAATGGAGATGCATACTCCCGTCCACCTTTGTCGCCAAGTCGAAGAGATGGCTCAATAGATTGAGAACGCAATGCACTGCAATAACAAAGAAAAGTAAATGGGTTAGCATTAGGTAAAAAGAAAAGTGCTAAGTCGTATGTTCGCTTCCTAAGTGAGACTGATCCAGATCTAGCCTCACTCTGCAAATGAAATTAATTTCAATTTGAGGTTAAGTTTCACTCTACACAGAGGCAAGATACTAAAACCCCAAAAGGCTAGCTTCATGTGGGAGCTTGAAAGGCACTCATGCCTTAGAAAGATCAAGTCTTAGGCTCGCCTCAGAAAAAGCCAAGGCATAACCTCACCTGTATAGCAAGGCCAGCTAGGCCTTAAAAAGGCCAAGGCATAGCCTCGCCTATACGGCAAAGTTAGCCTCGCCTCAGAAAAGGCCAAGGCATAGCTTTGCCTGTATGGCAAGGCCAGCCAGGCCTTAAAAAGGCCAAGGCGTAGCCTCGCCTATGAAAGTACACCTAGAAGGGCGATGAATAGGTGTAAGGCTAATCTAATGACAAATAATGCGGAATTAAAAACAAATTGCAACACACTTAGTGTAACCAAAGAGTGTAGCCGACTTCCCGGTGAAGGGCATTGGACTATCTCCTCTAAATTCCTCTAAATAAGAGTTGAGGTGCTATGTAAAGCTCTCTTGATTGAACACAAGTGAGGCACACAATCAAACCCAAGCATATATATGATATGAACAATATGATGCAATGCACAATATAAGAGAGTTTAGAGATGATGGATCAATCGCAAACACCAAGATATGTTTCGAGGTTCGAGCACCCAGCTCTACGTCCCCACCTTCAAACAGAAGGATTTTCACTATATCGTCCACACAGGACTTCCCACACAGGGAACCTCCACTGAGAATTTGGGTAAATACAACTTGGGAGTACACAACTCCTCTCTCACCGAATACAACCTCTCACTAGAGGCAAGGCACAAAGCCAACACAATATCAACCTCTCACTAGAGGGATACCAACAAACTCAATCACCTCTACACTTAGAGGGATACTAGCAACCCAATTGCACAACCTCCTCTACACTTAGAAGGAGAGGCATAAAGCCAAAGCAAAGGAAAGGGTTTACAATACTTGGTGATCTCAAAAACCACAAACTAATTTTTTCTCACAAAACAATGATCCTAATACATAGGATAGATAGGTAGCTCAAGTGTGAGAAAATAAAGAGTTTGAAAATTAAAATCACAAAGAAAAACTCTAGGAAAAAACTCTAGATAGAAATGTAAATGAAGATCAAACCAATCCTAAAGACTTTTCTTTTCTTATTTTTTCCAACCCTTTAAAACAAATAAAGATAAAATCTTTAAGCCCAAAACTCTTTTAAAATTTGTAGCTAAAACACTTAAGGAGATCAGAATTTTTGCATTTAAAATTGTTAGCTAAAATAGCCTAAAGAAGTGGGTATTTATAACCCCACAAAAATTCTGCCCCTTGGCAGCAGGAAAGGGCAGATTTGCCCTTCCGGTCGACCGCCCGGTCGACCGGCCCAACGGTTATTTTTATGACCGTTGTGTTACCGGTCGACCGCCTGGTTGATCGGGATTGGATACAGAGAGCAGCAGCTCTCTGCCGGTCGACCGGGGCCATTTCTAGAGAGTAAAGCTCTCTGGACGGTCGACCGCCCGGTCGACCGGCCCACCAGCCAATGGCTGCGTGCACGTCAGTCAACTGGACCGGTCAGCCGACTTCTTCTTCGATCGACCGTCCGGTCGACCGGCAGACAGTCATGTCCAACTATATAGGAATTAAAACCTTGAGTTTTACCTTTGATAAAATCTCATAAAATCACATAAATTCCACAAAATCATTTCTTTTATTATCTTAGAAATACAAATATGTGTGACTAAAATTCAACACATATTACAAATTATTTGAACCATTTTTGTGATATGGAAATTTGCCTTTGAAATAAAAATCGTATTTTCCAAACTTTAGATTTTTGAAATGGAAAACTGTTTTCTCCAAAACACATGTAAATACAAAAATATGATATTGAAAAAACTTTGAAGCATATTGTATATGGATAGAATCCAATTTACATATAAAGATATATATCTATTTTTTTGACATTAAATACAAAAATAAGTTTTGTTTAAATACAAAACTCCAAACTCATGAAATAGACTATCAAAATAAGTTTTTCTAAATAGATGAAGCATAGATGTATATAGATTAAATCTAATATACACTAAACCATGTAAACTTGTTTTGATTCTATCTATCCATAAAAACCATATATATGAAAAACTGAAACCGGTTAAACCAAAAAACCAAACACATGAAACTTTAAACAAGTGTGTGTATGTGAACTGGAGCATATCAATACTATCTAACTTTACAATGATCTAAACAAAATATTAAACTAAACAAACTGAAGTCTTCTTGTAGAACTCCTTCTCCAAGTCGACTCGATCCAAACGTGATCCACCGAGCTTGACTCCAACCGAGTACTAGATGTGATATTGACGCTCGAGCTTTTGAATCAACAGTGAAAGCTCCAAAAAACTCCTTTGTTGAAGCTAATCACCTACTAATAACTTGATCAAATATCTGAAACTAAATATCACAAGATTATTAGTAAACTATAACTACAAGAGTTAATCATCATCAAAACTAGAGTGAAGGGCCTCTGGGCCAACAATCTCCCCCTTTTTAATGATGACAGAACTCATGGAGTTATATATGCATGGATTAAAGTTAAGCTTCATCGAAGCTCCCCCTTAACTCATGCATAACAATAAACAAATACATATTCAATGAATGCTCAACTAAAGATGCATAAATGAGGAAATAATCATAAGCAAATCCAAATACTACTTTCCCTTTTGGCATAAACAAAACATATATGCATTTAAACAACAAGGAAATGAAATAAGCATGCATATATAAGCTCAAATACTTCTCCCCCTTTTGTCAATTCATCAACAAAGGAGTAAAAATAAACTCAAAAAAAATTCTCCTCCTTTTCGTCAAACAACAAAAATCAACAAAGGGGCAAAAAAAAAATGTTCCCCCTTTTTGCATAAAACAAACGATAAAGAAGCATATATGCGATATACATTCTTGAAGAGGAAAGACGTGTAGTTAACTCCCCTGCATACATACATTACATGAAAAAGAGATGACTAGACCCTAATCACATAATGCATAATATACAATGTATAAAAGGAGATGTGAAGCTCCTCCTACACACTTGTAAGACATAGAGAAGAGCGATCAAGCTCCTCAATATGAGATACACTCAACATGAATCTATATATAGAGAAGATGTTAAGCTCCCCTTGCATATAAGCAATACATATCAAAACTTTTGATACCAAATTATGATACCAATTGAAAAAAACAAAAATTTTAAGATACCAAAAGATACCAATTGAAAATATCTTGTAAACTTTTGATACCAATTGAAAATGAAACATTGTATGTTTTTGATACCAATAGAAATATATATGTATTTAGAATCTTGATACCAATTGTAAACATCTTGTAATTTTGATACCAAATGAGAATATTTTATAATTTTGATATCAATTGAAAGTGAAAGCCAAATATTTTTATGTAAATATAACTCATTCAATATAGATACTGATTGGTCACTAATGTTGCATATTTAATGTCACATTTTCATACTGATTTTAGAATAAAAGCCTGCATTGTCCTAATTATTTGTTTGATTTATTTGCAGGCCCAATCCTTAAGGAGATGAAGAGAAATGAGCCCAAAAGCCCACCAGAATTCTGAATTAAATCAGAGTTAATTCGCACACATAAAATCAGGACAAAAATCAAGAGGTTGAAACCGGTTGAGAAGAATCCTCTCAGAATCGATCGGTTAAAGCCAAGAATCCAAGGCCATTTCGTCAGAATCCGGAGCTCAAACGAAGAAACCAACAAAGGATAAAGTCAGAAGAAATTCCAGGGATGACCCACCAACAGGGTGGCCGCAGAAACGCGGCTTTTGCCGCGTTTCTGCGGCAATCTTGGGGAGTTACGGGGAGCGTGAACTCCCCTGACCTCCCCGGGATCTTGGTGGTTGGGTTTTCTGCCTATAAAGGCTATATTGTGCACTGAAAATGGACGTGAAGGCATATTAGGATTTAGCTTAGTTTTCATTCCTTAGTTTAGGTTTTTAGTCTTTCTTTTTATGTATGTAATTTGTATGTAACTTAGGGTAGAAGAAGATTCATGTAAGTAAGAGAGAGGGGCTGATGTTGAGAGTGACACCGACGATGTACCCTACTCCTTTCTTTCATTGTCTCAGCAAGTAATAAAGGTAAATGCTTTGTTTGTTTTCTATTTCTGCTTCACTTTACATTTGTTTTGCTTTCCTCTTCCTCTTCTACTTTACCTTGGTTGTGTGTGTTGAGTGTACAAGTGAATTCCAAAGCAAGTAAAACTAAGTTACGTGAGAGCCAGCGATAGTTCATGAAGACGTTCTCCTCTTCCAAGATCCGCATCACTTCGTTCTCGCTAGGCGTGACAATATAATGTGCACGGGGACTGAGCTCGAGCTTATGATCTATGCGTTGAACGCCTCCGAAGCAAAGGTAGAACATGCAACGGTTTCCAGGTAAGTCATCACTCAACCTCGGTAAGTATCTCTTTCCTTTTCTTTCCTTTCTTTTCTTTTCTTTCTTTAGTATAGATCAACACCACCTCCTCCAACTCTTTCTTCTCCACTTCATTGTACATAGCCGCTTTTCTTGTTTTCTGATTTTCCATCTTCTTCATCTCTCGCTTTCTTCTTAACTTTAACCATTAACTTTCTTTTTCTTTTTCATAACATAAAACAGAGAAGAACTTTCGCTTATTTTCTTAACGATTTCAATAAAGAACAGTAACGCTTCCATCGCAACCCCTCCTTGTGGATCACGACCCGCATAGCCACTTGCTATAGCGGAAGAATTGAGCACTTGCACATTTTTATTATAAGTTCTGAAATTTCGTATTTTTTGTGCAGGTTTTGCCTCAATCAGATACCAATTTAATGAAATATGATACCAATTGAAAAATAAACCAACTATTTGGTTAAATAATTCATTTTGCAATAAAGATACCAAATTTTAGAATAACGCCAATTTAAGATTTTTGATACCAATATTGAAAATGTTAGCATAATCCAAATTAAAATATTTTTCATTAAGGCATAGGAAACCAATTGAAAAATAATATACCAAATAATATCATTTTTCATCATAAAGAATGAAAGTAAGATACCAATTGAAAATATAATTGATTGAAAACTAAAACATGAAGTTTTTTCCCCCTTTATGAAATACCAATGAAAATGATGCATAAGCTTATATAAAATACCAATTTGAAAACTAATAGTCATTAAGGAGTAAATCAAGCTTAGCATAAACATAATTTGTGCTTTAAGATGTAAAGATATAGTAAGCACAATCAAATCATATATATGTATGAAAAAGTAAATACCAATAGAAATTGATACTTTTTGAAGTTTTGAAGCATACATGTATAGAAAACCAAAGATGAGTATACAAACCTGAAAATATCAATTGGGATACCAATTGAAAATATGATGAGGATCAAGTGTATAACTCATGCTACCTCCCTTTCATACATATGTTTAAATAGATTTTCAATTAAGAGCATACAAGGCATGGTCGCCCATCCAACCGCCCTTAGAAGGGTAGGGGTTTTCAAAAATAAGTTTGGAAATAAGTTTAGTATATTTAAAAACTCTACCAAAATGAAGAATACGAACTAGTTTAAAATAGTTTGAAATAACTAGTGATAGATTCTTCAAAACATGAAACCAAGTCATACAATTCATGAAGCATGCATTCAACACAAAATTGACACTCAAGATATAGAAAGCTCAACAAAGTACTCATAAGACAATGTAATGAGTAAACATAATTAAAATGAGTGTACAAGAGTCATGTGAAAAGTATAATCATGAATATAGGCAATGAAGCTTATATGAAGTTCCTTAAAACAAATGAAAATTTAATTTTCATCAAAACAATACTAACTCCAAGGCATATGTATGTTTTGTCAAAGCTAAAGGCATACATACATATCCAAACACAATTGAGTCTATAAAGAGATTTTTCATGAAAGGTAAATGACTCAAAGTTATACATGTATATCCAATAGTTTTGGCAAAATTAACATATACATGAAGTTAAACACATATTAATGAAAACATGTACAAAATAGGGAATACAAGTCAAAATGTATGAATCATCAAAACTAGGCTATACTAGTACATCTAATGGGTACAAATGAGCAATCAAGCACAAACATATAATAATCAATTTGTGGCTTATTAGTTGTACAAGCATATGCACAAGTTTTAATAAAAAATTACATCTAAACATGTAATCAAAATATGAAGCATAAAACGAGACATAAATCAATATGATCATTAGGTAAATGCACATGTTGTTAGAGTTATGATATACACAATAGCTAAACTATAATGAGAACACAAAAAGATGAGTCCATAAAAACATGGGTGTATGTCAAATACTATACATGTATGTCAATAGTCTAATTATCATGGCATTTAACATAATAATCATGAAAAACATGAAAATCAATACATGCAAATAATCAATGATATGTAAGCAGTAAACTAAATGGGAGTTAGAGATCGTTACCAAAACCATTAGGACTAATCTCTATATCTCCAAACTATGGTGGTCCTCCCACCCCTTGAAAGTGATGCATCCAAAAAAGTCACCGTTTAGCTCAGAACGCATTCACCTCAAGACACCAATGCTCTCACGTTAAGCGAGAGCCCACACCCACATCAAACAAAATAGGAGTGAATTTTAGTACCGATACTCTATTGGGTCCAAGGGGTTAGCACCTTTCCTAACCTAAACAAATCTATTTGCAAAATTTACATTATGTACTCTATCATAACAAAATCTTGTAAGGTGGCCCTTACGTCCACAATGTGTACATGTGTACACATGAGCATACATTGAATCATGTGTGTGAGCATGATGAACATGTGTATGCCGTGGTTTGTATGCATGCATATTTGGAACTTGTTTTTTTCGAAACATGAATTCCAACTGTGTGTGGTTCATGGCACATTGGCTCAAAGTGGAGCCCAAACAATCAACACTCTTCTTTAACATGGATATATTATTTTCAATAATGGAAGAAGAGGTGGAGCAGCAATAGATATGTTAGATGATGAAGCTACACTAGCATGGCAAACACAAGTATCTAAATCATTTTTTAAAGAAATATTTTCATTCGAAATCAAATCCAAATCCTTTGAAATAGAAATAATTTTGTTTTTTAAAGATTCATTTTCTTTTAACACAAATTCAAGTTTTGAAGATAGAACCTCATTTTTCTTCAAAATATTTTCACTATCATTTTTATTTTTCAAAAATTCATTTTCTTTTAGGGAAAGTTCAAGTTGGGATTTCAAAGAGTCCCTCTCATTTGAAATCTCATCCCTCTCTTGCAAAACAACATTAAGTTTAGAAGACAAATTTTTATTTTCTTCTTTTAATGCAAAACTTTTCTTTTTCAAGAGATTATGTCTTTCTAGCAATTTTTCACAACCTATAGCTAGTTCATTATTTACAGCATATGCATCCATACACTCATTAGAAGAAGAACTAGTACTATCATCTAGTTGAGTGTCCGAATATACCTCAAGGGATTCATTTCCTTGGACCATGAAGCAACGTTGGTCGGACTCTTCTCCACTCTATTTTTCCTCCTCATTGATTGGCGTTTGTAGCTTGAGAGATGTCAATATGTTTCACACTGCAAAGGCGGAGTTACAATGAGAAACCATATTTAAATATTCTTTACTAAGAGATTTTCTAAGTGCCTTTAGGGCTTGTGCATTAGCCTTTTTATGCTTGTTATTACCAAGATAAGATTTCTTAGTAGCGGTAAGGTGAACATACATTCCTAGTGTCTTGAGATACATACTCATTTTAAACTTCCACATATCGATGTTAGAAACATCAAACATGAGAGGGGCAAGGTAATCCATGAGTGTATGTAAACAAATAAGTTTGCAAAATCAAATACTAGATTAGCAACCAAGATCTCACTCCTAGGTGGTTAAACCTAATATCAGGAGCGTAGACTCTGATACCAATTGAAAGTACACCTAGAGGGGGGTGAATAAGTATAAGGCTAATCTAATGGCAAATAATGCAGAATTAAAAACAAATTACAACACACTTAATGTAATAAAAGAGTGTAGCCGAATTTTCGGTGAAGGGCTCTGGACTATCTCCTCTAAATTCCTCTAAATAAGAGTTGAGATGCTATGTAAAGCTCTTTTGGTTGAACACAAGTGAGGCACACAATCAAACCCAAGCATATATATGATATGAATAATATGATGCAATGCACAATATAAGAGAGAGTTTAGAGATAGTGGATCAATCGCAAACACCAAGATATGTTTCGAGGTTCGAGCACCTAGCTCTACATCCCCGCCTTCACACAGAAGAATTTTCACTATATCGTCCACACAGGACTTCCCACACATGGAAACCCCCACTGAGGATTTGGGTAAATACAACACCAAATACAACCTCTCACTAGAGGCAAGGCATAAAGCTAACACAAAATCAACCTCTCACTAGAGGGATATCAACAAACTCAATCACCTCTACACTTAGAGGGATACTAGCAACCTAATTACACAACCTCCTCTACACTAAAAGGGAAAGGCACAAAGCCAAAGAAAAGGAAAGGGTTTACAATACTTGGTGATCTCAAAGACCACAAACCAACTCACAAAACAATGATCCTAATAGATAGGATAGATAGATAGATCAAGTGTGAGAAAATAAAGAGTTTGAAAATTAAAATCACAAAGAAAAACTCTAGGGAAAAACTCTAAATAGAAATGTAAATGAAGATCAAACCAATTCCCAAAGACTTTTCTTTTCATTCCAACCCTTTAACAAATAAAGATAAAATCTTTAAGCCCAAAACTCTTTTAAAACTTGTAGCTAAAATACTTAAGGAGATCAGAATTTTTGCTCAAAAAATTGTTAGCTAAAATAGCCCAAAGAAGTGGGTATTTATAACCCCACAAAAATTATGCCCGTTGGCAGTAGGAAAGGGTAGATTTGCCCTTCCAGTCAACCGCCCGGTCGACGGGCCTAACGGTCATTTTTATAACCGTTGTGCTACCGGTCGACCGCCCGATCGACCGAGACTGGATACAGAGAGCAGCAGCTCTCTGCCGGTCGACCGCCTGGTCAACCAAGGCCATTTTTAGAGAGCAGAGCTCTCTGGACGGTCGACCGCCCGGTCGACCGGCCCACCTGCCCATGACTGCGTGCACGTCTGTGCACGTCGGTCGACTGGACCGGTCGACCGACTTCTTCTTCGGTCGACCGTTCGGTCGACCGGCAGACAGCCAGGTCCAACTATATAGGAATTAAGAACTTGAGTTTTTACCTTTGATAAAATCCCAAAAATAACATAAATTTCACAAAAATCCGTTCTTTTATTATCTTAGAAATAAAAATATGTGTGACTAAAATTCAACACATATTACAATCTATTTGAACCATTTTTGTGATATGAAAATTTGCCTTTGAAACAAAAACCGTATTTTCCAAACTTTGGATTTTTGAAATGGAAAACTGTTTTCTCCAAAAACACATGTAAATACAAAAATATGATATTGAAACAACTTTGAAGCATATTGTATATGGATAGAATCCAATATACATATAAAGATATATATCTATGTTTTTGACATTAAATACAAAAATAAGTTTTGTTTAAATACAAAACTCCAAACTCACGAAATAGACTATCAAAATAAGTTTTTTCTAAATAGATAAAACATAAATGTATATAGATCAAATCAATATACATTAAACCATGTAAACTTATTTTGATTCTATCTATCCATGAAAACCATATATATGAAAAATCGAAACCGGTTAAACCAAAAACCAAACACATGAAACTTTAAAGCAGTGTGTGTATGTGAACTTAGGCATATCAACACTATCTAATCTTTACAATGATCTAAACAAAATCTTAAACTAAACAAACCAAAGTCTTCTTGTAGAACTCCTTCTCCAAGTCGACTCGATACAAACGTGATCCACAGAGCTTGACTCCAACCGAGTGCTAGATGTGATATTGACGCTCGAGCTCTTGAATCAACAGTGAAAGCTCCAAAAAACTCCTTTGTTGAAGCTAATCACCTACTAATGACTTGATCAAATATTTGAAACTAAATATCACAAGATTATTAGTAAACTATAACTATATGAGTTAATCATCATCAAAACTAGAGTGAAGGGTCTCTGGGCCAACAGCCTATACGGCAAAGCTAACCAGGCTCTGAGAAGGCCAAGGCATAGCCTCGCCTATATGACAAGGCTATCCTCGCCTTATAAAGTCCAAGGCGTAAACCTCGCCTGGAGAACATCTTCGCCTAATTAGGCAAGTCATCTTAGCTTCACCAGGAAGCTCCAAAGAACATAAGCCCCACGGTTCCAATTTTGCCAAAAGCAAAGATAAAGAGAATTCAATCCCTGAAATATCTGGTAAAGCTAAAATTGAGGGAGATAAAACTTTCTTAAATCACCAGTTTATTGGTAGAGTCTCTGAACAACATAGGCTCACCGGCTATGAGTCAGGTAACGAATGGAGTAAAGACTTCCATGGATGGTGTGAAGATGTCATAGATCTCAATTTTGGAGAGATAAAGAGGGTGAAGGCCTTGGCATTTTCAAAATCAAAAAAGAGGGAAGAGACGCCCTATTGCAGCCTCAGTAAAGGGAAAAAATGAAGAAAGTAATTTCTTCAAAAAAAGGCTGCAATAGTCTTATTTATAGGCCCCATGGCCTAACGTCACCGCTGCCGCTTCGAATTTTGAGGAGCAGGCGAGGCTAAAACACTTGAGTGCTTAGCCTCGAAAAAGAGAGTAATCTCTCTCATAACACATGCGAAGCTGTTTTAGCCTCTGGAAAGGGAGTAATCTTCCTCTGAATAAAGCGAGGTCGTTTAACCTCGGAAAAGGAACTAATCTCCCTCATAATGAAGGCGAGGCTAAAGTTTAGCACTCGAAGTGCTTAGTTTAGCACTCGAGTGCTTAGCCTCAGAAAAGAAAGTGCCCCCCTCTCATAGTGTATGCGAGGCTACCGCTGACTTGACACTGACAAGCCAACATTACCTTGAAATCGAAGTTGCTTAAAAGAGCCCGAAGGCGAGGCTACTCCAGAAGCTAGGCTCCTCCGAGGCGAGCCTTTTACCTGTAAGCGAGGCTACCCCAGAGTCGAGGCTACCCCAGGGACAAGCCTGTTCTAGCCCAAAAGCGAGGATATTCCAGCCTAGAAGCAAGGCTAAAGTCCAGCCCTAAAGGCAAAGCTGAGTTCAACCATTAAAGCGAAGCTCAATTCCATATATCAGTGATTCTTTTCTTCAACAATTGAAGCAATTCAAAGTATTTCGAAATCTAAACCATCCCATTGCAGATTTATGAAAACTTTAAAGGGGATTTTGTTGACACTCCAAAAAGACAAACTCCCGCAGGTGGCATTTCAACCTGTCTAAACAACATTCCAACTTGTTGATATTTACAAAAGACAAGATGCGGATAAGCTGACGACCAAGATCTACCCATCCCCAAAGACCAAGTGATGCCTTGAAACTTATTGATCCAGTGAAGCAGACAGTAAGCCAAACATCACCTATAATGAGGCCTAAGCATGGTTCAAAGGATAGCTTCGCTTGAAGCTTTATAACGTTATTAAGGGCTAAGCTATTAGCTTCGCCTAAAGCTTCTATTGAGAGCTTCGCTTGAAGCACTACACAGCCCTACAAAGTGCTAATCTTTAGCTTCGCTTGAAGCTTTATAGCCTTGTTAAAAGGTTAAGATATTAGCTTAGCTTGAAGCTTCTCTGCAGAGAGTTAACTTTTAACTTCGCTTGAAGTTATCTACAGCTTCACCTAAAGCTAATGATAGCTTTGCCTGAAGCTTTCTTATAGCTTCACCTGAGGAGCTATGCTAGCCTCACGCAAGACTAAACCCAGCCTCACACGAGGCTTTCCGCACCCTTATGAGAGGGTTGGATAGGTTAAATGTTTGACCTAGTATTTAGTAGGCTAATCAACTACGTTAGTAGGGTTAATGCCACTTTAATTGGGTGGTTTCGCTCGCCCACTTCGCCCCATGATCAATGAAGAGGCCGGGTCAATAGGCCAGTCATAGGCTTGTGCGAACCTGTTTAGTCTCGCATGCGGCTCAGTTTTAGCTTCGCACGGGAGTTGTAGCCTCGAGTGAAGCTCAGATAGCCTCTGGCGTGAGGTTAACTGACTGTTATCAGTCATGACTGAATTCTAGGGGTAGTTATACCCTCTCAAGAACATATAAATAGTTCATCTAGGAATAAGCTCAAGGCATCAAAAGATCAGCCAAGGATCATGCATCAAGGTGAAGACATCAAGAGAGCTACAAGGCTAACTTTTTCTTGTTTTCCAGAAGCTCCAGAGAATTATTTCTCAAAGTTCAGGGTGTTAATACCCTAAGACTTTTCTTCCTTTCAAGGAATCTTTGCAGCCAGGTAAGAAGAAACTCCCAGGCAATAGCATACGAAGATTAATCGATCGCATCATCAACAGAACAATGTGATCGCGCACTTATCAGACTCCCACCGGCACACTTCTCTATAATCTTAGAAGAGATATTTGTAATCTTTTTTTTATCTTTTTGATTACTTGTAACTTTCTCTTCACACTTTTGTAAATTTTCTGATTATCAATTTTCAATGGAAAATAATCTCCAGGTTTGGAGGACATTCTTGTCGAACCTAAAGGGTTCTACGAACATACTCAGACCCGTATGGGAATAATTGCCTTCAGTCGACTATAGTCTACTGGCCAGGGGAATTGAGTTAAACGATGAGCACTCTACCATCGTTGAGTCCCAATCTTCGAATTCTAGTTTGGAGACAGTAGCCTTTGCTTACATGACAAAAACTCCCAAGGAAGTGGTCAGGCAATTCGAAGAGCAGGCTCGAGTCCAAAGGGGACAACTCTAGATGATTCAACCTCAGTAAGAATTATTGATACCCTTAAGCAGATGCTTTCGCAACTACATAAGGAGAAAAAGAAACCAAAGGGCGGAACTCCTTCCAAGAAGTCCAAGGGCAAAAGGAAGGAAAGGGAGAGCTCATCTTCTGCAAACACTAAGAGTGAAGAGCATTCCAAGTCTAAGCCACCCAAATCTTCATCTAAAGAGGAAGATAACTCAGAAAATGGAATCAGTCATTCCAAGAGGATGATTAAATTGGAGTAATGTCTTAAAGCCCAAGCAAAACCGAGGCGGTCTTCAAGACTTGGGGATAATCCAGCCCTACTGAGTAGAATGGGATACAGCTCCTTACCCTCTCAAGTTCAGGGCACTGACCCTTTATACTTTTGACAGTAAAGGGTCACCGAACTAACACATATACTACTTCAAGTCCCAATTATTAGGATTATGATCTAAATATGTTATGAAGGTTGACTAATATCAGATCTGGCAGTTTCTTTTTCTGGATCTGTTTTGAGTCCGAGTTGAATTCAAGTATTTTTATTCTGATTGATGGAGTTTGTTCAGGACTAGAAGAGTTCTATGGTCTATAAATAACCCTTTAGGGGTGACCTTCAATGTATTCCAAGAGAATCCAATAAATTTATAATTCTTAAGGGTGTAATTCATCTAGGTGAGAGATTCGGGAAAGTAGCTTAGCCACAAGGGTTCGCTATTCTTGGCGGCCATCAAGGGCTTGTAATCTTCTCAGTATGAGGCGTAAGTAATCTCATTGTACTCTCCCAAAGTTTTAATAAAGTTTCTCTCGTGGACGTGCACACAATCTGTTTGATCGGTGGAACCACGTTATATTGTTTGTTGGCTTTCTATCTACTTTGGAATATCTTCTTCTTCTCTTCTTCAAGTTATCTTAGTAGAACATGTAGTTTTATTTCCACTGCACCGCCCCAGTTGATCTGGTCATTGGGCGTCCTCTCTTGAAATCACAACAATGAGGTCAAAGAGCATCTGCTCAATAAGAATAAAATTGACACCCAGTTGACGGGTGAGTCTCATCATGATGATTCCGGGCAAGTTCATTATTCAAGGGAGAAGAGTAATAATAGAAGTTCCACGGGTAACTTAAAACACAAGAATTTGACGTGCAACTATAGTCACAAGAAGGGGCACATTAGATCTGAGTGTTGGCTTCAAAAGAAGAAACAACTAGATGCTAATGTTACTGAACTGGAAAGGAGATGAAAAACAGTGCGATGTTCTATCTTTTACAGATAGATCAGTTGGTAACAAAGATAAATGGGTCATAGATTCTAGATGTTCACAGCATATCAGTTCCAATAGGAAGACGTTCTATTCATACACTTCAGTTCAAGGGGGAGAAGTCTTCGTGAAAAATTATGCTACAAGAAAGGTGATTGGCGAAGGAACAATCCAGTTTCTGTCTCATGATTAATGCATTACTACTTTTCAAGGTGTTCGTCATGTTCCCGAATCAAGGTACAATCTCATCTCTCTTGGAGCTCTACAAGGGGAAGAGTTTTGTTTCAGTTTGAAAGGTGATCTTATGGAAGTTTTCAGAGAGGCCAATGTGATGTTTTAAGCCGAACGTGTTGGCAATATGTATATGTTGCTAAATTAGAAAGTCACAGTTGGTGGTTGCAGTTATCCTCGGCTTCGGAAGCAATGGCTGTGGAACAATCAAAGACTACAATGAATTGAGCTCGGATGTTCAGTTGTACCCTAAAGAGAGATTGAGACTAGGCGCGCAACAAAATAGTATAAATCGTCACTCCTATGATGGAGCAAATTCTCATAAATTCTGTGTGAATCAAGGAGATCATTAGGTAATAATGTTCAGGTTGGTCTGAACTTATTCAACCTAATCAAGTTGTGACCCATGAGGGGGTTATGGAAGAGGAAGTTAGATGGAGATGAAGTCAAGTATGTTCAATTGTGCATGAATGTGAGCACATGGAGCATGGTGGCTATTCCTAGACCTAGATGTATTCAAGTCAAGGAGGAGATTGTTAGAATTATGATGTGAATACGTCATGAAGGTCGACTAATGTTGGATCCGATAGTTTTCTTTTTTGGATATGTTTTGAGTCCGAGTTGAATTCAAGTTTTCTTATTCTAATTGATGGAGTTTGTTTAGGACTAGGAGAGTTCTATGGTCTATAAATAACCCTTTAGGTGTGATTAGTCTCTAATTTTGCATAATTTTTATCACATTCACATATTTATTTGGTATAAAACTCTGCTAATAAAGCTTTTCTTCCTTGATTCTAGGTCCATGGTGTGCAATGAAGAAGAAGACCTAAATAACCATTTAATTGTGATTAAAAGCCTATATCATAGGCATTGACCTAGAAGAGCTGATTCGTCAAAATCAGGGGCTGCAAACCAGAAATTGGGCACAGGAACTGACAGGAGACAGACGGGACCGCGCGCTGCTCGAAGCGCCGCGCGCGGTCCCAGTACGGCCGCGTTTTGGGCCAGGGTTTGTCCCCTGGCCCCCTGTTCCCCTGGTGCCTATAAATACCCCCTTGGGGTTCCAGAGTTGAAGATATGTAGAGTTTTAGGATAGTTTTCATTTCTATTTTGTAATTTAGGGTAGTTTAGTTTATGTTAGTTCTTCTTCCTCCCTTGTATTTTCTATTTTGTAGATCTTGTAATAGAGAGAGAGAGTGGTACATATTGGAAGCAAGAATGCTTGTAATAGAAGGTGACAATCTATGAAAGGTGCTCTCTTACCTTATCTTTGTTTTCTTCTCTCTAATCTCTTTTACATGTTTAGCTAAGTTTTTTTCTCATGGCAACTAACTACTAACCACCAACTAGTCTAACTTCTTTTATGATAATTCATATGAATCTAATAGCCTCTACTTGGCCTTACTCTTGCAAGAGCCATTGATGGCTCATGATGATGGATCTAACACTCTAACTTCCTAACTCTCTAACAAGCTAACATTACTTTATTTCATGCTTGCTCTTATTGGGTTTTGATGATTTAAGTGTAGCTTGCACTTGTTTTGTAGAGTTGGGTTGTGATGAGTTACATATGGGTCATACTTTGAAACGCTCTTGAACCAAGGACTAGTGATGGCCAATGATACATGTGAGGCAACTATCACTAAGAGGTTAGCGTGTTGGTGGAGTCATTTGTAGTTAGTAGCCGTGAGTCTTCTTTCTTTTCACTTTATTTTAGATATAAAAATAAAAGTACAAAAATCATTCTTTTCTATGTTTCCCACTTCTTTGTGTTTCACTGTACTTCTCTTTTTCCATTTTTGTTTTTCTTTTTTTATATTCTTTTAAACTCTGAAGAATCTTTAACATACACGTGAACATACTGTGTAAGCTTCTATCGCCTCCCGTCCTTGTGGATTCGACTCGTTTTAGCCTTTATGCTATAACGGAAGTATCGAGGAAGCCAAAGCACACACACTTTAAATTTTAACTTCAAAACATACACTTTTGTGCGTGGTTTTACCCCAATCAAATTTTGGCGCCATTGTCGGGGATGGGAACGATTTGATTTCACATTTTTGTTAACTTTTTCTTCTTTATTTTTTGTGTGCAGGTTAAATTTTTAGCGCTGCAGAAGTCCACACTTGCTCTTGTGTGGTCGGGTAATTCTTGTATATTCTTATTTTCTGCTGCTAATTTTTTTTATATTACCTGTACACTGTAAATAATTTTAAGAATTAAAATACGGTAATTGGATGCTTTAAAATGGTTTAGACATTTGCATCTAGGCACGTGTCAATTTTCATTCCAATATACTGTATTTTATTTTTATGTTGTTGTGATATTGATAGGAGGTGTACATATTGCATTGCATATAGTTAGGACAAACACTTCAGTGATTTACTCGCTTTTTGTGTTCATGCTTATCTATATTGCCCACTTGCACGAATTAAACTTAAGGGCACAATTGATTGGTAGTCAAAAGTGCATTTTTATCATCATATTTACCATCACATTTTCATATTTATTCATTTAATTCTGCATATTTATTAATAATTTGTAATTTATTGTGTGCAGGCCTCGAATTGTTATTTTAGCAATAAATAAAGCCTAAAGAGCCCAAAAGCCCAGATCCAAGCCCATGTTTGAAGCTCAGGTGAAAAAGCGCAAATACAAAGAGTCAAAATGCAAATACAAGGGCTAAAAGTTGCAAATATCAGAGATTAGGGAAGAATAGACTTCTATCCAACCCTAAACACATGCAGGATAAAAGGCCAAGATAAGAAGAAAATTCGTGGGAAGAAGATTTGAAGAAATCTGGATTAAGAGTAACTTGATTACCAAGTTATCTCGAAAATCCAGATTAAAAGGCCAGGATCACACTTCTAGAAGCAGGAGCCCAGAGGAACGGACCAGGAGAGGCCACGCGCCAAAGCGCGCGGCCAGAATCCACTAAAGCGCCGCGGATCCGCGGCAAAAGCCGCGGAAACGCGGCACTTTGATCTCATCCAGATCCCAATTTTCGTGGGCAGTTTCGTCCGGGACTCTGTAGCCTTCTGCACCTATAAATATCACCTGCAGTGCAACGCAAAGGGTGTCGAGCGTCCAGAGAAGAGCCAAGGGCCAAAATTAGGGTTTCTTCTAGGTTTTCTTTTGTAAATTAGGGTTTCTTTTCTTTTTATTTTCAAGAGAGAGAGAGGATTATATTGAGCGTGACACCGATGTATCTTCTTTTCTCTGCCATTGATTAAAGCAATAAAGGTAATTACTTTTCTTTTTGTTCTTTATTCTTATGTGTTATTTTTATTTTGTTTTTCTTTTCTTTTTCTCTGTGATCTTGTGGTTGTTGATGAACATGCAAGTGGATTCCATAAGCACGTATAACTAAGCTCTGTGAGAACCAGCGATAGTTCATGAAGACGTCTCCTCCAAGCTACGCATCACTTCGTACTTGAGTATGCTTGACGATATAATGTGCACAGGGATTGAGATCGATCTTATGATCTATTCGTGGAACGCCTCCTAAAGCAAGGTAGAACATGTAAGGTTTTCACGTTCTTTCTTCAACCAATCTCAAGTAAGTTTTCTTTTCTTTTTGTTTCTTTTCTTTTCTTTTTTGTAGATTAAATCCACATCTTCCACAATTCTTTTCTTCCATCCATTGTAAATACCACCCATTGTAAATACCACCATTTAACTAATAAAAATAAAAGCTTTAGAGTATAACTTGCTTAACGCTTCTATCGCAGTCCCTCCTTGAGGATCACGACCCGCATAGCCCTGCTACCGCGGATTAGAACTGATTCCTCGCACGATCTATTCTTAATCTAATATTCTAATTTTTGTGTGCAGGAAATATCAGTCAACAAATTGGCGCCGTTGCCGGGGAGGGACGGTAAGTTTATCTCTAATAAAAATTTAATTTTTAACTAATTCTTTATTCTTTTCTGTTTGCAGGTTTGGAGAACAGGAAACAGAAACATAGCAGCAGCAGTGGACATATTGCTATTCTGTGCCTCTGCCCTCGAAGGCAGAGCACCAGAACCCACTGTTTTGCCGCGGATCCGCGGCCAGAGCCGCGAAAACGCGGCAACAGTGGTGAATTACTGATCCAATTTTTTGCAGGGTGCTTCAAGTTAAAAATTCTGCTTTCTGCTCTGTTCTGATTTGTTCTGTGATATACCTGTAAATTGCTAATAATTCAACAGTAAATTATTGATTGTTAAAAATAAAATTTGATTAGACGTTTGCATATTAGGCACGTGTCTTTTCAATTATTTTTATTTACTGTTGAAGAGTGTTGGAGACGCAAGGTACGTACGCATTGCATGTAGAATAGGACTCATCTCTTGGTTGATTTTCTGCTTTGAGTGACTCTTATCTGTTTATCTTGTACACTTGCACTAATTCATCTTAAGGGCATAACCCATTAACAAGATAAGGTGGGGATTTCATCACCCTTCCTTAGCCCAAAAATCATATCCCGAGCACTCACTAACCCAAGCCTAACTTAAAAAATTAGTAGACGTTGGCCCTAGGGACATCTCGGACTCAATAGGAGATTATCCTAAGGGGGAACAGTGCTGGAAGTTGACTCTTATCAAATCAGTGTCTAGGAAAGGGATTGAGGGCCGAAAGCCCGAAGATTGGTGGTTATTTAATTAAGGAACGTCTTTGACGGAAAACCTCCCACCACTCTTGCCCTGACCTGGCTGATTAACTTGTGGTCAAAGTCTGCACCCAACCTCCTGTGGACGGTCTAACCAGTTAGGAGTCGTCTACGTCATAGGTCTACCCTAACTTAGGTTAGAATTTTTTTTTTTTGTTTGTTTATTTGTTTGTTGTGTTTGTGTTGGTGTGATATGGCATATAAGAATAATTCCAATTTTAATCCATATTACACCCCTAACTATTATTCGGATATTACCAACCCGGCATACCCTAACTTTGACCAATCTAGTGTGCCGGAATGGTCTTATCCGAATGAATATAACCCACACCCCCCATCTTATGACTATAATTTCCATAATAATTTCAACTCGTCACAGAGTTCATGGGGTTTCGAGTCTCCCGAGTCTAATTCTCAACCAAATTGTCCTCCATATCCATCTAGTCCACATTCTTCCCAAGATTCATACTCAGATCCACCCATTCAGAATAGAAAACCATCTATCGGGGAAATGATGAGTATGCACGAGTCCAAGTAACAACCACCATCAATCTTAGACATGATGATGCGTGAGTCCACCGATTCACAACTTCATCACGATCTCACTTCCTCTTTCCAAATCCAATTCCAAAAGAGGCTTGAAGCCATGACTCAGGCTAGATTAGCTCGCGAGCATGATTTAGATATGATGGTTCAATCTTTGCGTTCTTACAGTTCGGCAAATTCTGATATCGCTGACCACTCTCTTAGAGCCGACGAACCAAGTTGCTTTGGACAACAAGATTCTATTTCAGTACCATCATGTGAACTTGCCGAAACTTCAAAATCTGATAACTTGGCAAGTTTTTCCTTTCATGAATTAGAACTTGAACATGAATATGATCATGATCCCCAACTTGATGATTCAGTTTTATTTCCTGATTCAATAATGACTCCAGTGTCTCCACCTGATTTCACTTTTCCCGAGTCAACATTGGATCCTATTCCAATTCATCATGAAATTGAATCACCCATTTTAGAAGATCATATTAAACTTGACCTAGATTCTCACAATCTCTTTACTTCTGAAACTGATTGTACAATTCTGACGGAAGATGTTGACCTTAGTTTTGAAGAATTGTATGGTGATGAGCTAGAATTCCTTAATATTGGAAGTAAAGAGATATCACCCATATTAGGTCACATTCCATTGTGGGAAGAAGATTGTGGACTTGAGTTTCAATTTCTTGACTTGGACTCAATTCTTGAACCTAGCCCGACTCCTGAGCCCTTATTTGATTTGAGCATCTTCCTTGAGTCGGTATTCGTTCCCGTACCTATAATGTCCAAGTCGATAATTCCATCTTTCCATACTCCATTTTGGGACAAGGCGGTTGACACAATTGACTCTGAAATTTATTATGAAATTTGGAAATTTGATGGGGTGGAAATTTTAAAAAATGATCACACATACATTTTCGTGGGTTATACAAGAAAATTTTTGGTGGGTTCCTCCATGAAATACTATATTATCTTGATTGGGTAGCAACGCTTGGCCCAATTAGACCACCACCGGAACTACCCCCTAAGGTAATTTCTGCCTTCCCTTGTTCTGTTTCATGCATATATGCATTCATTTATACATTGAGGACAATGCATGAGATAAGTGTGGGGGTGGGCTTTACTAACATACTAACATAGGTAGACACTAACAAAATTTGACAAAATTTGCTAAAATTAAAAAAAAATGTTATAAAAAGGACAGTATTTTGACTTATTTTTTGAAAGAAACCTAAGTTAGTTTTAAGGATTAGGAAAATCATGATTAGGATTTCTAAAAACTTGGTCAAAATAAATAAATTGTTTAATTTTTAGGTATAGGAGAGAAATTGAATAAATAATTAGTCTTGATTTTTACCTTAATGAAATATGCATACCAAATGCATATCTAGGATTCTAAGACAAAGACCTTGTGCCTCATAAAAAAAAAAGAGAAAAAAAAAAAGAAAAAAAAAATCACCAATTAAGCTGATATATGTGCCTCAAGAAGTATAAGTATTCATGCCTAAAGGTGAGTAAATAAAATAAAGTCCTTAGTTTTGTGGCCTAGTTCACTCGAATTTGAGTCCGCGGGGTGTTTTCTCACCTGGTGCCCTAAAGCCAACCGGTTTGGGAGTCATCGACTTTAAGTTCGTTACATGGGTGGATTAGAAAGCCTAAGAAGACTAAGAAATATAATATATGTATTAACACATCTAATAAATCAATTAGTTAGGTATGAGGGCCTCAAGAAGCCTTGATACTTATACGAAAGAAAATAAGATGAGTTATACATGCCAAAAAAAAAAAAATTATATTAACACATCTAATAGTCAATTAGTTAGGTATGAGGGCCTCAAGAAGCCTTGATACTTACACGAAAGAAAAATAATAAAGAGGCATGAGAGTCCAAGTTAAGGAATTGCTAGTAAAAATTCATAAGGATGCATATGATTTTTGGTAACGAAAAAGACTATATTGGAAATTCAATTTTAATCCTTATCTAAAATGAATAACAATTGACTTTATAAAGACCAGGTTTGAAGAATGAATAAAAATGATAATCCTAAAACTTATAGACTACTTAGTCTCTTCAAATATAATTCAAATATTTTCCTTTTTATGGATTTTGTGGGTGCAATCCGCTGAAAACCCTCACGAGACAACACTCGTCCTCTAGGGTAACCTAGGGGTTTAACGGCTTGTTGCACGTGCTAAGTGCAATCGTGATTCCTACGAAAGTGAGTTAGGTTAGATTATCTTTTCATTTCTTTTTCTTTTTCTTTGTTTTTACTCGAGGACGAGCAAAAAGATAAGTGTGGGGGTGTGATTGGTAGTCAAAAGTGCATTTTTATCATCATATTTACCATCACATTTTCATATTTATTCATTTAATTCTGCACATTTATTAATAATTTGTAATTTATTGTGTGCAGGCCTCGAATTGTTATTTTAGCAATAAATAAAGCCTAAAGAGCCCAAAAGCCCAGATCCAAGCCCATGTTTGAAGCCCAGGTGAAAAAGCGCAAATACAAAGAGTCAAAATGCAAATACAAGGGCTAAAAGTTGCAAATATCAGAGATTAGGGAAGAATAGACTTCTATCCAACCCTAAACACATGCAGGATAAAAGGCCAAGATAAGAAGAAAATTCGTGGGAAGAAGATTTGAAGAAATCTGGATTAAGAGTAACTTGATTACCAAGTTATCTCGAAAATCCAGATTAAAAGGCCAGGATCACACTTCTAGAAGCAGGAGCCCAGAGGAACGGACCAGGAGAGGCCACGCGCCAAAGCGCGCGGCCAGAAGCCACTAAAGCGCCGCGGAAACGCGGCACTTTGATCTCATCCAGATCCCAATTTTCGTGGGCAGTTTCGTCCGGGACTCTGTAGCCTTCTGCACCTATAAATATCACCTGCAGTGCAACGCAAAGGGTGTCGAGCGTCCAGAGAAGAGCCAAGGGCCAAAATTAGGGTTTCTTCTAGGTTTTCTTTTGTAAATTAGGGTTTCTTTTCTTTTTATTTTCAAGAGAGAGAGAGGATTATATTGAGCGTGACACCGATGTATCTTCTTTTCTCTGCCATTGATTAAAGCAATAAAGGTAATTACTTTTCTTTTGTTCTTTATTCTTATGTGTTATTTTTATTTGTTTTTCTTTTCTTTTTCTCTGTGATCTTGTGGTTGTTGATGAACATGCAAGTGGATTCCATAAGCACGTATAACTAAGCTCTGTGAGAACCAGCGATAGTTCATGAAGACGTCTCCTCCAAGCTACGCATCACTTCGTACTTGAGTATGCTTGACGATATAATGTGCACAGGGATTGAGATCGATCTTATGATCTATTCGTGGAACGCCTCCTAAAGCAAGGTAGAACATGTAAGGTTTTCACGTTCTTTCTTCAACCAATCTCAAGTAAGTTTTCTTTTCTTTTTGTTTCTTTTCTTTTCTTTTTTGTAGATTAAATCCACATCTTCCACAATTCTTTTCTTCCATCCATTGTAAATACCACCCATTGTAAATACCACCATTTAACTAATAAAAATAAAAGCTTTAGAGTATAACTTGCTTAACGCTTCTATCGCAGTCCCTCCTTGAGGATCACGACCCGCATAGCCCTGCTACCGCGGATTAGAACTGATTCCTCGCACGATCTATTCTTAATCTAATATTCTAATTTTTGTGTGCAGGAAATATCAGTCAACAAATTGGCGCCGTTGCCGGGGAGGGACGGTAAGTTTATCTCTAATAAAAATTTAATTTTTAACTAATTCTTTATTCTTTTCTGTTTGCAGGTTTGGAGAACAGGAAACAGAAACATAGCAGCAGCAGTGGACATATTGCTATTCTGTGCCTCTGCCCTCGAAGGCAGAGCACCAGAACCCACTGTTTTGCCGCGGATCCGCGGCCAGAGCCGCGAAAACGCGGCAACAGTGGTGAATTACTGATCCAATTTTTTGCAGGGTGCTTCAAGTTAAAAATTCTGCTTTCTGCTCTGTTCTGATTTGTTCTGTGATATACCTGTAAATTGCTAATAATTCAACAGTAAATTATTGATTGTTAAAAATAAAATTTGATTAGACGTTTGCATATTAGGCACGTGTCTTTTCAATTATTTTTATTTACTGTTGAAGAGTGTTGGAGACGCAAGGTACGTACGCATTGCATGTAGAATAAGACTCATCTCTTGGTTGATTTTCTGCTTTGAGTGACTCTTATCTGTTTATCTTGTACACTTGCACTAATTCATCTTAAGGGCATAACCCATTAACAAGATAAGGTGGGGATTTCATCACCCTTCCTTAGCCCAAAAATCATATCCCGAGCACTCACTAACCCAAGCCTAACTTAAAAAATTAGTAGACGTTGGCCCTAGGGACATCTCGGACTCAATAGGAGATTATCCTAAGGGGGAACAGTGCTGGAAGTTGACTCTTATCAAATCAGTGTCTAGGAAAGGGATTGAGGGCCGAAAGCCCGAAGATTGGTGGTTATTTAATTAAGGAACGTCTTTGACGGAAAACCTCCCACCACTCTTGCCCTGACCTGGCTGATTAACTTGTGGTCAAAGTCTGCACCCAACCTCCTGTGGACGGTCTAACCAGTTAGGAGTCGTCTACGTCATAGGTCTACCCTAACTTAGGTTAGAATTTTTCTTTTTTTGTTTGTTTATTTGTTTGTTGTGTTTGTGTTGGTGTGATATGGCATATAAGAATAATTCCAATTTTAATCCATATTACACCCCTAACTATTATTCGGATATTACCAACCCGGCATACCCTAACTTTGACCAATCTAGTGTGCCGGAATGGTCTTATCCGAATGAATATAACCCACACCCCCATCTTATGACTATAATTTCCATAATAATTTCAACTCGTCACAGAGTTCATGGGGTTTCGAGTCCCCCGAGTCTAATTCTCAACCAAATTGTCCTCCATATCCATCTAGTCCACATTCTTCCCAAGATTCATACTCAGATCCACCCATTCAGAATAGAAAACCATCTATCGGGGAAATGATGAGTATGCACGAGTCCAAGCAACAACCACCATCAATCTTAGACATGATGATGCGTGAGTCCACCGATTCACAACTTCATCACGATCTCACTTCCTCTTTCCAAATCCAATTCCAAAAGAGGCTTGAAGCCATGACTCAGGCTAGATTAGCTCGCGAGCATGATTTAGATATGATGGTTCAATCTTTGCGTTCTTACAGTTCGGCAAATTCTGATATCGCTGACCACTCTCTTAGAGCCGACGAACCAAGTTGCTTTGGACAACAAGATTCTATTTCAGTACCATCATGTGAACTTGCCGAAACTTCAAAATCTGATAACTTGGCAAGTTTTTCCTTTCATGAATTAGAACTTGAACATGAATATGATCATGATCCCCAACTTGATGATTCAGTTTTATTTCCTGATTCAATAATGACTCCAGTGTCTCCACCTGATTTCACTTTTCCCGAGTCAACATTGGATCCTATTCCAATTCATCATGAAATTGAATCACCCATTTTAGAAGATCATATTAAACTTGACCTAGATTCTCACAATCTCTTTACTTCTGAAACTGATTGTACAATTCTGACGGAAGATGTTGACCTTAGTTTTGAAGAATTGTATGGTGATGAGCTAGAATTCCTTAATATTGGAAGTAAAGAGATATCACCCATATTAGGTCACATTCCATTGTGGGAAGAAGATTGTGGACTTGAGTTTCAATTTCTTGACTTGGACTCAATTCTTGAACCTAGCCCGACTCCTGAGCCCTTATTTGATTGAGCATCTTCCTTGAGTCGGTATTCGTTCCCGTACCTATAATGTCCAAGTCGATAATTCCATCTTTCCATACTCCATTTTGGGACAAGGCGGTTGACACAATTGACTCTGAAATTTATTATGAAATTTGGAAATTTGATGGGGTGGAAATTTTAAAAAATGATCACACATACATTTTCGTGGGTTATACAAGAAAATTTTTGGTGGGTTCCTCCATGAAATACTATATTATCTTGATTGGGTAGCAACGCTTGGCCCAATTAGACCACCACCGGAACTACCCCCTAAGGTAATTTTCTGCCTTCCCTTGTTCTGTTTCATGCATATATGCATTCATTTATACATTGAGGACAATGCATGAGATAAGTGTGGGGGTGGGCTTTACTAACATACTAACATAGGTAGACACTAACAAAATTTGACAAAATTTGCTAAAATTAAAAAAAAAATGTTATAAAAAAGGACAGTATTTTGACTTATTTTTTGAAAGAAACCTAAGTTAGTTTTAAGGATTAGGAAAATCATGATTAGGATTTCTAAAAACTTGGTCAAAATAAATAAATTGTTTAATTTTTAGGTATAGGAGAGAAATTGAATAAATAATTAGTCTTGATTTTTACCTTAATGAAATATGCATACCAAATGCATATCTAGGATTCTAAGACAAAGACCTTGTGCCTCATAAAAAAAAAAAGAGAAAAAAAAAGAAAAAAAAAATCACCAATTAAGCTGATATATGTGCCTCAAGAAGTATAAGTATTCATGCCTAAAGGTGAGTAAATAAAATAAAGTCCTTAGTTTTGTGGCCTAGTTCACTCGAATTTGAGTCCGCGGGGTGTTTTCTCACCTGGTGCCCTAAAGCCAACCGGTTTGGGAGTCATCGACTTTAAGTTCGTTACATGGGTGGATTAGAAAGCCTAAGAAGACTAAGAAATATAATATATGTATTAACACATCTAATAAATCAATTAGTTAGGTATGAGGGCCTCAAGAAGCCTTGATACTTATACGAAAGAAAATAAGATGAGTTATACATGCCAAAAAAAAAAAAAAATTATATTAACACATCTAATAGTCAATTAGTTAGGTATGAGGGCCTCAAGAAGCCTTGATACTTACACGAAAGAAAAATAATAAAGAGGCATGAGAGTCCAAGTTAAGGAATTGCTAGTAAAAATTCATAAGGATGCATATGATTTTTGGTAACGAAAAAGACTATATTGGAAATTCAATTTTAATCCTTATCTAAAATGAATAACAATTGACTTTATAAAGACCAGGTTTGAAGAATGAATAAAAATGATAATCCTAAAACTTATAGACTACTTAGTCTCTTCAAATATAATTCAAATATTTTCCTTTTTATGGATTTTGTGGGTGCAATCCGCTGAAAACCCTCACGAGACAACACTCGTCCTCTAGGGTAACCTAGGGGTTTAACGGCTTGTTGCACGTGCTAAGTGCAATCGTGATTCCTACGAAAGTGAGTTAGGTTAGATTATCTTTTCATTTTTTTTTTTTCTTTGTTTTTACTCGAGGACGAGCAAAAAGATAAGTGTGGGGGTGTGATTGGTAGTCAAAAGTGCATTTTTATCATCATATTTACCATCACATTTTCATATTTATTCATTTAATTCTGCACATTTATTAATAATTTGTAATTTATTGTGTGCAGGCCTCGAATTGTTATTTTAGCAATAAATAAAGCCTAAAGAGCCCAAAAGCCCAGATCCAAGCCCATGTTTGAAGCCCAGGTGAAAAAGCGCAAATACAAAGAGTCAAAATGCAAATACAAGGGCTAAAAGTTGCAAATATCAGAGATTAGGGAAGAATAGACTTCTATCCAACCCTAAACACATGCAGGATAAAAGGCCAAGATAAGAAGAAAATTCGTGGGAAGAAGATTTGAAGAAATCTGGATTAAGAGTAACTTGATTACCAAGTTATCTCGAAAATCCAGATTAAAAGGCCAGGATCACACTTCTAGAAGCAGGAGCCCAGAGGAACGGACCAGGAGAGGCCACGCGCCAAAGCGCGCGGCCAGAAGCCACTAAAGCGCCGTGGAAACGCGGCACTTTGATCTCATCCAGATCCCAATTTTCGTGGGCAGTTTCGTCCGGGACTCTGTAGCCTTCTGCACCTATAAATATCACCTGCAGTGCAACGCAAAGGGTGTCGAGCGTCCAGAGAAGAGCCAAGGGCCAAAATTAGGGTTTCTTCTAGGTTTTCTTTTGTAAATTAGGGTTTCTTTTCTTTTTATTTTCAAGAGAGAGAGAGGATTATATTGAGCGTGACACCGATGTATCTTCTTTTCTCTGCCATTGATTAAAGCAATAAAGGTAATTACTTTTCTTTTTGTTCTTTATTCTTATGTGTTATTTTTATTTTGTTTTTCTTTTCTTTTTCTCTGTGATCTTGTGGTTGTTGATGAACATGCAAGTGGATTCCATAAGCACGTATAACTAAGCTCTGTGAGAACCAGCGATAGTTCATGAAGACGTCTCCTCCAAGCTACGCATCACTTCGTACTTGAGTATGCTTGACGATATAATGTGCACAGGGATTGAGATCGATCTTATGATCTATTCGTGGAACGCCTCCTAAAGCAAGGTAGAACATGTAAGGTTTTCACGTTCTTTCTTCAACCAATCTCAAGTAAGTTTTCTTTTCTTTTTGTTTCTTTTCTTTCTTTTTTGTAGATTAAATCCACATCTTCCACAATTCTTTTCTTCCATCCATTGTAAATACCACCCATTGTAAATACCACCATTTAACTAATAAAAATAAAAGCTTTAGAGTATAACTTGCTTAACGCTTCTATCGCAGTCCCTCCTTGAGGATCACGACCCGCATAGCCCTGCTACCGCGGATTAGAACTGATTCCTCGCACGATCTATTCTTAATCTAATATTCTAATTTTTGTGTGCAGGAAATATCAGTCAACAACAATCCAAAACAACATAAGGTGGGGAAGTCATTACCCTCCCTTAGCCCAAAAATCACCTCCCCACTCACACAACCCAAGCCTTAATAAAAATTGCTAGACGTTGGCCCCTAGGGACATCTCGGACTCATTTAAGAGATTGACCTAAGGGAAAAGTTGTTAGAAGTTGATTCTTGAAATCGGTGTCTAAGGTTAGGGATTGAGAGGCAAAACCTCGAAGAACAGTTGTTTGGCATAATTAGGCCCGTTGCTCTGGCACAGATACCTCCCACTGATCTTGCCCCTACCTGGCCGATTAACTTGTGGTCAGCTTCCGACAATATACCCCCCGTGGACAGTCTAACCAGTTAGGAGTCGTCTAGGTCTAAGTCAACCATAGCATAGGCTTGTTTTCTTTTTCTTTGTTTGTTTGTATGTTTGTTTTTATCCTTTTTGTAAATTGTGATATGGATTTTAACAACAATAATACTTTCAATCATAATATAAATCCATATTTCTCTCCGACCCCATTTGACTCGGATAACTCCGACCCATCTATGTACAATATGAACCAACCATATATGCCGAGTTGGGTTATCCGACTCAATATGACCCATATCTCAAATCCTATAACCAAGATTTTCAAAATAATTTCAAATCTTCACAGAGTCAATGGGGATTCACCTCCCCCGAGTCAAATTATCAACCACATTGTCCACAATTTCCACAATATTCATTCCCCGATTCTTCTTCATATTCTCCTTTTTCTGAACCACCAATTGAAGAAAAATCACCATTGCAAAGGACTTTGGAAGAAGCGATAGAGGCCCAAAAATAATTTGAAAACAATATGGCCTCATCATGTCCACAAAATTTCCAACATTCATATAGTTCTTTTCCAGAACCAATCAAAGAAAACTCATTGTGGGAAAAAACTATGGAATTCGTGCAAGAGACCGAGCGAATAATTCAAAATATGAATAAGTTCCCATGTCCATCAGATGTTCATATGACTCAAGAATCTTGCCATTTTGGAAATCTAGCTTCAATTTCATCATACCAACCTGAACTTGACCAACCTCAACCTCTTGATAGTTTGGCCAGTTATCCATTTCTTGAAATTGAACTTGAAGATGAATGTGAACCGCAGCTTCAATTTAGCAATTCGAGTCCAATACTTGAATCAATATCGACTCATGTAGTGTTACCTAAACTTAGTAATGTTCTTGAGCCAGTTTTGATTCCCATACTTCCTGAACTTGAATCAATCATTTTACCCATTCACATTCCTTCCGTGGACGAAAATCAAGATTCAATTTCCTTACATCCTTTTGAACTTGCCCAAAATTTTGAGAACCACCTTGACATTTTAGCAAGTTATCCTTTTTCCGAAATTGAACTTGAGCTTGAAAGTGATCCTGAACCTCAAGTTGGTCATTCTATTTCACTTTTTGATTCAATAATGACTCCGGTATCTTTACCAGATTTTTTCTCTATTCCGGAGTCAACATTGAATCCTGTACCAGTACACCGTGAAATGGAATCACCACTCTCTTATGATCACACTTCACTCATGGGGAAAGTGTGTAAACATCAATTCTTTAGTTTGGACCCTATTTTTGAACCAATTTTGACTCTCATTGTTGACTCTCGACTTGATCTGAGTCAACTTCCCGAGTCGATGTCGGTTTTTATTCCTAATCCATTTGAGTCCAAATCCCTCATCTTTCAAAATCACACTTCATTGTTGGATAAGGATATTGAAGAAAATGACTCAGTAATTATTTTTGAAAATTGGAAATTAGATGGGGATAATTTTTTAAATAAGATTATTCATTCAATCAACATTTTATTGGGTCATATTAGAAAGGTCATTGGTGGGTTCCTTCAAGATCCACGACATCTTGATTGGGTAGCAACGCTTGGCCCAATCAGACCACCACCGGAGCCACCACCATGAGGTAATTTTCCTTTCCTCTCCATTTGTTTCATGTATATACACATTCACGATGCATTGAGGACAATGCATGAGATAAGTGTGGGGGAGGGTTTACTAACATAGTTAGTTTTATGTTTTCTTTCTTTTACACTTCTTTTTAATTTATAAAAAAAAATCTTTTATATAACAACTCTTTTCTTTTCTTTTTACAAAACTTTTTGAAACAAGATAAATAGTTTTGATTTATTTTTAAGAAATTTAAGATTATCTTAGGAATTAGGAAGACCTAAAATTATGAAATTTTAAACTGAGTCAAAATAATAGATCTTGTTTAAATTTTAGGATAAGAAAGTAAAATAGAAAAGATAATTTGATCTTAAATTTTTTGCCTTAGATTTATGCACTCCACACTTACACAATTTTTGGGATTGAAACAAAGACTGAAAATGCCATATATATATATATATATATATATATATATATATATATATATATATATATATATATATATTAAAAAACAAAAAATATATATATATTTATGATAATAAAAATCACTTATTGAAGTTGGGTAATTATGCTTCAGGAAGCATGATTATTCACACCTAAAATGGTGGATAAAAATAAAATAATACCCTTTAGTTTTGTGGCCTTGTTTACTCGAGTCCTTAAGTCCGAGAGATGTTTTCTCATCTGGTATCCTAAGACCATCTGGTTTGGGAGTCACCGGCTAAAGGCTCACTACCCGGGTAAATAAGAAAGCCTAAGGAAACTAAGGGAAGAAAAAGAAAAAAGAAAAAATAATATATATATATATAATAATATAAATAAATGGCATAAAAGTTAGAGTCGATATCCTAAAAATCTTCACGGTCCACAAAATGCATATTTTTCTAAGAGTTTTATGAAAGATCAAAGAGTCAATTCAATTTTAAATTCTTACATTTAATTTATAATAAGATTTTTTTGCATTTTGAGTTAGTTTAAGAAAGAATAATTTCTGGTTAACCTATGACCTTTGATCACTTATATTTTCGCAAAAATACTTCAACACTTTTCTCTATTTCAAAATGCGTTTTCAAAATACTAACATTTGATTTATTTCTTTATGAATTTTGTGGGTATAATCCGCTGAAAACCCTCAGGAGACAAAACTCCTCCTCTAGGGAAAACCTAGAGGTTTAACGGCTTGTTGCACATGCTCAGTGCAATCGTGTCACCTGCGAAAGTGGTGTAATAATTTTCTTAGTTTTTTGTTTTGCTCGGAACGAGAAAAAGATAAGTGTGGGGGTGTGATTAGTCTCTAATTTTGCATAATTTTTATCACATTCACATATTTATTTGGTATAAAATTTTGCTAATAAAGTTTTGCTTCCTTAATTCTAGGTCCATGGTGTGCAATGAAGAAGAAGACCCTAAGTCACCATTTAATTGGTGATTAAAAGCCTATATCATAGTCATTGACCTAGAAGAGCTGATTCGTCAAAATCAAGGGTTGCAAACCAGAAATCGGGCACAGGAACTGACAGGAGACAGACGGGACCGCACGCTGATCGAGCCGCGCGCGCGACCCCAGTATGGCCGCGAAAACGCGGCTTGGGCCGCGTTTTCGCGGCCGCGTTTTGGGCCAGGGTTGCCGCGTTTCCGCGGCCGCGTTTTGGGCCAGGGTTTGTCCCCTGGCCCCCTATTCCCTTGGTGCCTATAAATACCCCCTTGGGGTCCAGAGTTGAAGATATGCAGAGTTTTAGGATAGTTTTCATTTCCATTTTGTAATTTAGGGTAGTTTAATTTAGGTTAGTTCTTCTTCCTCCCTCGTATTTTCCGTTTTGTAGATCTTATAATAGGGAGAGAGAGAGTGGTACATGTTGGGAAGCAAGAGTGCTTGTAATAGAAGGTGACAGTCTATGAAAGATGCTCTCTTACCTTATCTTTGTTTTCTTCTCTCTAATCTATTTTACATGTTTAGCTAAGTTTTTCTCTCATGGAAACTAACTACTAACAACCAACAAGTCTAACTTCTTTTATGATAATCCACATGAATCTAATAGCCTCTACTTGGCCTTGCTCTTGCAAGAGCCATTGATGGCTCATGATGATGGATATAACACTCTAACTTCCTGACTCTCTAACAAGCTAACATTACTTTATTTCATGCTTGCTCTTATTAGGTTTTGTTGATTTAAGTGTAGCTTGCACTTGTTTTGTAGAGTTGGATTGTGATGAGTTATATATGGGTCATACTTTGAAACGCTCTTGAACCAAGGACTGGTGATGGCCAATGATACATGTGAGGCAACTATCACTAAGAGGTTAGCGTGTTGGTGGAGTCATTAGTAGTTAGTAGCTGTGAGTCTTCTTTCTTTTTCACTTTATTTTAAATATAAAACCAAAACTACAAAAATCATTCTTTTCTATGTTTCCCACTTCTTTGTGTTTCACCGTACTTCTCTTTTTCCATTCTTTATTTTTCTTTCTTTTCATTCTTTCAAACTCTGAAGAATCTTTAACATACACGTGAACATACCATGTAATCTTCTATCGCCCCCCGACCTTGTGGGTTCGATTTGTTTTAGCCTCTATGCTATAACGGAAGTATCGAGGAAGCCAAAGCGCGCACACTTTAAATCTTAACTTCAAAACATACACTTTTTGTGCGCGGTTTTACCCCGATCAGGGTGGCTTTCAATGTATTCTGAGAGAATCTAATGAATTTGTAATTCCTAAAGGTGTAATTTTTCTAGGTGAGAGATTCATGGGAGAAGCTTAGCCACAAAGGTTCGCTGTTCTTGATAACCATCAAGGGCTTGTCGTCTTCTCAACGTGAGGTGTAAGTAATTCTCATTGTACTCCCCCAAAGTTTTAATAAAGTTTCTCCCCTTCTCCCGTGGATATACACACAATCTGTTTGAGATCGGTAGAACCATGTTATATTATTTGTTGGCTTTCTATCTACTTTGGAATATCTTCTTCTTCTCTTCTTTAAGTTGCCTTAGCAGATCCTGTGGTTTTGTTTCCGTTGCGCCGCTCTTGTCGATCCGGTCATGGGGCATCCTCCCTTGAAATCACAACAATTGGTATCAGAGCATAATTATTTTCCAACACCAAAGTGGGAATGTAGATATCAAACGATGCCATTATGGCTCATTTATTCATTGACACTCTTAAGGGAGTCACCTTTGAATGGTTCATAAAACTTCCTGCTGGCTCGATCAAGACATCGGCCAACCTCAAAAAGTTGTTTCTGGCGCGTTTCTTTGAAGATGATATAGAAATTTCAGTGCTAAGTCTCCTTGCAACCAAGCAAAAGAAAGGAGAGTCTTTTTAGACTTTCGTCGAAAGATTTTGGAGCATGGAACTCCATTGTCCCAACGGCATGACTCAGTCCACGCTGGTCGAGACATGTCACCACAATCTGCAAATTGCCCTCCTCACTCAAATGGGAGTGGCGGAATGCCCAACTTGAAAGCAGTTGGTGCTTACAAGGCGAACTTGTGGAATATATTGTTGCGAGGGTCGGAGCTAAAGAAAAAGATAGCAAACCAAGACCCGACAAACCAACACGGCGTGCCCTAGAGTCATCCTCTCAACCAAGGAGAAGAGATACTTTGGCAACAGAAGTTAAGTCACCTTCGAAGACCCAGTCAGTCAGACGTGGTATAGCTCCCGGCCAAGCACGTGCCAATAAACTATACTCCTTTAAAGAAGAGCATGTGGTCTCCTTGTTTAAGTTACTCCTAAAGCGTAACAAACTCAAATTACCGGAGGTCAGATATCCCGAAGAGATCAGGAAGACTGATGATCTTAACTACTATTTATATCATAGGATGCTGAGACACCCTACCAAGAATTGCTACATCTTCAAGGATGTTCTTCAGATTCTGATCGATGTAGAGGTACTTAAGATCCATCCAGAACAAAAGAAGGTGACTGCCAACATGACAGCTACATCACCTATTCAGTTCAGCCAGGATCTCCTGCCAACACCAACCGGAGTGGTTCCCATCTCGAAAGAGGAACTAAGAGTGATCAATACTGATCTTCATACCAGAAGGATAAATGTCTTACCCCTATTTCTACTCCTCGAGGAGAGACAATGTGGGCCCATCCTGACATTATTTAAAGCCAGCAGGGGACGACTGTCACAAACAGGAAGTCTAAAGGCAAGGCCAAGGCATCCTTCAACAATGTGGAGGGTATTTCTATAAGAGAAACCGAAGAAGACATCGCCTCTCTCACTAGTTCAGAGAAGAGGAGTCAGTCTTTGTTGCTGACAAAGGTGCACCTCCCACATTGAAGACTCGATATGGCAAGCAGTACTTGAAACAGTATGGTGGGCCATTGGTAGACTCTCCCCAGCAAGCTGAGGAGACAATCGAGCAGTTCACGAAACCATCCGTGGAAAAATAGAAAGAGCTTTGTTATGTTAAAGCTCTCCAAAAAGGCGGTATAGGACCATCAACTCCCTTTCGTTTTGATGTCATGGCTCAATTAGCCAACACTCCTACTCGAATCACTCTTTATGAGCTCTTGAGGCTTTCAAGTCTACAAGGGATGCCTTAAGAGAAGCATTAGCAGATGCTGAGGTTTTCATGACTCGAATTCCTGTTATGTGGAGAGGAAGACGACAACTATTACTAACACACCTCGAAACAGTTACCCTGCATCACCTTCACCCCAGAAGATATGCAAGTTAAAAGGAAATATGATAGACCCCTGTATCACACAGGGTATATTTGATAATCTGAAGTGACTCATATTCAGGTTGATCTAGTATCCATATTGAGCATTATGACCTGCAGGATCATGCAGCATTTAGGGATCCTTACCTACCGATTAAGCGCCACTCACATAACCATCTATGGTTTCAACGCCAATGGTACGCACCCGATGGGAAAAATCAAACTCAGATGTCAAATTGGGGACCTGAGATCCAAAGTGACACAATGTCATTGACGCCAACACCTCATACAATTTGCTACTGGGATGACTTTAGATTCACCGCAACTCCATCGTCTCATCCACTCTTCATCAAGTGATGAAATATGTTAATGAAGATGGAAAAATAGGCACGTTGGTTATCGAAAAGCATCCGTTCAAGGGAGTTGAGAATTACTTTACTAATTTCCTCCTCTATCAAGATTCTCTCGAGATTAATGAGAATCCACACCCAGAAGAATATGACTCTAGCAACAAAGCTGATACGGAGCCAGAAGAAGAGTGCCTCTGGGTAATAAATCCCCTTGTAACGAGCATTGATAAGCTCGATATTAATACCACCGCTAATGTTGAAGGCGAGTGGTTAATCGATAAAAATTTAGATTTGGCTTACTTTTTTGCATTTGCTTCTGATTTTGTACCGTCAGACACTAGTATTGATGTAGATAGTGATCCTTGGTCAGATACCCTAACATCATTGTGTGCATCAATAAAGTCATCCTTATGGTTCGCAAAAAGATCGGAGATGCGCGAAAAGATCAGAGATCCGTACAAAGCTCTCTTTGAAGTAGGAAGGTCAAAAGCAAATTCTATTTGGAGGAGTTGAGTCTGAGGCCATAGCTTAAAGCTCAGGGGTAATTCCAAGACTCCACAATTCTTCCATTATGGACAATAGTCATGTCACATGATGGAAAGAATGGGGTATGATTTTATCAAAAGATCGGGCTTTAATTTTGACAAAGGAAAGCGAGCATTATTTCGTTCGTTTGTACCGAAAAGCAAAGATCCCGACTACTATCATAATACCTGAAAAGGACTTGGTTATGTATCTACGCCAGTCTCATCAGATTTTGAATCTGAAAAGGAGGTCTATTATGACAGCTCATCAGTAACATCATCGTGGGACTCATATATCGTGTTGGTGATATCTTTGAAAGTCTCTCAATGAATATGGTATCAACCAGTCATTTAGAAGATGATAGAGAAGATACCTTTAATCTGAAGAATTGATCCAATTGGACTCTGATCCATGGATTAAACACTTAAATACTCTTTGGGATATACACTATGAACACCGTGAATCACCTACTGAGGATAAAGTGTCTCAGATAAATTTTGGAGATGAGGCTAACCCTAAGACTATTTTCATAAGCGAGAGTTTGTCACGTCCCAAGATAGAGGACTTAATACATCTCATACGAGAGTATAAAGACGTCTTCGCTTGGAATTATGAGGACATACCCAGGCTTGATCCCCAGATTGCTATGCATCGTCTGAACATCAACCCATACGCCAAGCCAGTCAAACAACAACAACGATGGTTCCGTCCCGAGATTGTAGAAGCAATTGAACTAGAAGTTGATCAGTCGCTGATATTGCACATTCATTGTCATATTCTCATACTTATTATATAATAAACTCTATTTTTAATCCTATTTATTATCTAATTTATATGCAGGCACATCGCTAAAGGAGAGGGAAGAGAAACGAGCCCAAAAGCCCATCAAAATTCTGATTTAATTTAGAATTAATTTGAATCAAAAATCAGGGTAGATCAGGGCAAACCAGAGAATATAAAATCGATTGAAAACCAGTTAAAACAAGATCTCTATTAATCAATTGGTTAAAGCTGAAGTAAAAGGAGGTTTCATCAAAATCTCGGACCTAAACAGAAAATCCAGCTGGAGATAAAACCAAAACATCAAAACATCGACCTGTACCTCCCAGGTGTGGCCACTTGGCCACACCCGGGACGCGAAAATGCGGCCAAAGCCGCATTTCCGTGGCTTGGTTGAATTGGTTGGGGGAGCATTTGCTCCCCCTATCTTCGTACTTCCTCCCAATTGGGTTTTTGCCTATAAATACTGGGTTTTTAGAGACTACAGGAAACGATCAAGCAGAGATAGATTCTTAGGCCAGTTTTTCATTCTTTTTAATGTAGGTTTTTATAATCTTAGGCTAGTTTTTTATTCTTTTTAATGTAGGTTTTTATATTTCTTTTCATGTACTTTTTAGTTTTCACTTATGTAATTCAGAGGAGATCAGAGTTTCAAAGGAGAATGAGAGTGAATCTTGTGCTGAGAGTGACACCGGTGTAAGTTGTTCTTCTCTTCTTTTATTGTTACTACGTTAAATGTAAAGTTATATTTTTTATGTTCTTCTTTGCTTCTGTGTTCTTCTTCTTCTTTTCTACTTCTCTTCTTTTGGTATCAAGTGCAATCCACGTGAGTCTTATAGTATCGAAAGAGCCTTGCTTTTGTGAGTGCCACCGATAGCTTATGACGATGGATTTTAGTCTCAATCTATATCATTTCATACTTGTATCATCTTGATGATGTAATCTGAAAGAGACAGGAATCAACTCTTATGGGCTATGTGTTGATTGCCTCCACTTCAAGGTAACATCGTCGCCACAGATTCAAGGTAAGTATTTGGCCAAAAGAGGTAAGTATTTCTTTTAGGTTTTCTTTCTTTTCTTTTAAATCTTTAGTTTAGATCACCTCCGTCACCAAATCTCTACTATTTTTCACTTTCTTTGTACAAAATCACCATCTCCTTCTATCTACCATTTTCACAATTTAACATAACTTATTTTCTTTTTCTTTTCAAAGAATTAAAAGAAAAACTTTAACCATTATTTGTAACTTAAAGGAGAACTTGCAAAAAAGCTTCCATTACTAGTCCCTCCTTGTGGATCACGACCCACATAGCCATTTGCTATCGCGGTAGCATTGAGTACTTGCACTATTGTTATAAAGTTCTAAAATTCTGTACTTTTATGTGCAGGTTCTAACTCAATCAAATTTTAGCGTCGTTGTTGGGAAGGGACGGTAAGTAATTCTCTTTTTAAGTTTACAGTTTTGGTTAACTTTCTTTTTTGTTCTTGGTGTGTAGTGATAGATATCAAGAAGATTTTTGCTGCATTGGACATATAAGTGGCCCTAGACTCTGCTCAAGAAAGCAGAGCCCAGAAGCCTTCAGATTTGCTACATTCCAGTAGCAATCTGAGTGAACTACTAACCAATATTTTTGCAGATTTGTTGAATTGCAAAGCTAATTTCTGCAGCTATTTATTTTCTTGATTAACTCACTGTACATACTTTCTAACCTCAATAGTAAAATGATGTTTGTTAAATACTAAAAACGGATTAGACTTTGTATTTAGGTACGTGTCTAATTCGTTTACATTTTACATTACTGTTGAAGAGTGCTGGAGCAAAGATACGTGTGCATAGCATGTAGTATAGGTACACTTTTGAATCATTTACATTGCTTAAGTGTTGCTTTTCATGTACACATTGCACTAAATTGATTTAAGGGCTTGTCCTATAAACAAGATAAGGTGGAGAAGTCATTACCCTCCCTTAGCCCACAAATAATCTCCTCACTAACTAACCCAAGTCTAACTAAAACTGAGTAGACGGTGGCCCTAGGGACATCTCGGAGTCATATAGGAGACTGACCTAGGGGAAAGTTGATTAAAATTTGACTCTTACCAAATCGGTATTTAAGGTTGGGGATTGAGTGGTGAAACCCTGAAGGTTGGTAGTTTTGCATAATTAGGTTCGTTGCTTATGCATGGATACCTCCCACTGATCTTGCCCCTACCTGGCCGATTAACTTGTGGTCAAATTCGGTAATATATCCCCCGTGGACAGTCTAACCAATTAGGAGTCGTCAAGGTCTAAGGTTTACCCTAACTTAGGTTAGATTTTTTTTCTTTTTGTGTGTTTATTTGTTTATTTTTCTTTGTTTGATTTTGACATTTCTTGTGTGATATGACTTTAACAACAATTTTTTCAACTTTAATGGTAATCCATGTTACACCGCGACCTCTTTTTTGGATGTTACCAACCCGGCATATCATAACTTTAACCAACCTAGTGTGCCGGATTGGTCTTATCCGAATCAATACATGCCCCAGTCCCAATACTATAAACAAGACTGGAATAATCATCACTACTCTTCGCAAAGTCATGGGGATACAACTCCCCCGAGTCATATTGTCAACCATCTTACCAACATCCAGCTTCAAATACTTCTTTTCCCGAACAACCATTCGAAGAATTAATTGACTGGGAAAAGATGATGGAAGCCTTAGCGAGCTTGAATGATTAATTCAAATTTTAGAAGACTCAAAATCCTGTCAAAATTTTCAAATCACAAATCCTTACTCTATTTTTCAAGAAGAATGTACCAACTTAGAAAAGAGTATGAAATCCATGATTCATTCCACAGTGATCCGCTCGATATGATAGAAGCAAAACTTAGTAGATTGGAAGACATGCGTAGGAATAAGGAAACTCTTCTTACCCAATCTTTGACTATTCCCAACACTTCTAGCCATATTGATAAAAATCAAGAATCATGGTACCTTGAAGACTCTGACCAAGATTCAATTTCACCACAAAATCTTGAACTTGACCAATATCAACCCATTGACGAATTGGCAAGTTTTCATTTTCATGAGATTGAACTTGATTATGAATGTGAACCCGATCTTTAACTTTGTGATTGAGTTTCCATCTTCGAATTTATGTTGACTCCGGTTTTCTTACCCAATTTGGACCAATTTCCCGAGCCAACATTTATTCCCGTACCCATATATCTAGAAATGGAATCACCAATTTTGGATAGTTACATTTCATTGATGGGAAAAGAATGTGAATTTCAATTATTAGATTTGGACTCAACTCTTGAACCAAAACTAACTTTCGAACCCAAAGTTGATTTTTCCGAGTTAGTATTGGTTCCTGAACCTATCATTATTGAGCCCAAGTTAGCCATTCCACCAAGTCACATTCTTTTGTTATACATAAGTATAGATTATGATGACTCCGTGATGATTTTCTAAGACTGGTCATGTAAAGGTAGTAAGTTTCACGATAGGATCTTTCATGATCCTATTTATAATAGGGATTGTAAATATGTAAATAGAAAAGAGGTCAATAAAGATAGATTCCGTGAACCACTACATTATCTTGATTGGGTAGCAACGCTTGACCCAATCAGACCAATGCCGGAACCATCACCATAAGGTAATATTTTCCTTCCCTTTCTTCTTTTTCATGCATCTATGTATTAATCCATACATTGAGGACAATGCATGAGATAGGTGTGGGGGAGGGCTCTAACATAACTTAGGTTTTTCTTTTATTATTTAAAAAAAATTACTAACATTTTCTTTACTTTTAAAAAACTTTTTAAAAATAGAAACAATATTTTGACATATTCTTTGTAAGAAATTAAGTCAATTTTAAGGAATAGGAAAATCATAATTAGGATTTCATATACTTTGTCAAAATAAGATTATTTGTTTGATTTTTAAGGTTAGGAAGAAAATTTGAAAAGGTAATTTAGTCTTGATTTTTACCTTGATGATATATGCATGCTTTATACACTTAGACACTTAGGGTTCAAAAATAAATATTCTTATGCCTCACTAAAAAGAAAAAAGAAAAAGAAAAAAAGAAATATATATATATAAATCCTCTGATTAAGCTGGGTATTTGCGCCTCATAAAGCATAAAGTATTCACGCCTAAAAGCGGTTCATATAATAAAATCCTTAGTTTTGTGGCATTGTTTGCTCGAGTTCTTAAGTCCTCAGGGTGTCTTTCTCACTCGGTGCCCTAAGACTATTCGGTTTGGAAGTCACCGATTAAAGGCTCAATCCATGGGCAGATTAGAAAGCCTAATAAAACTAAGGAATAATACCACCAAAAATAAATAAATAAATAAGGCATAAGAGTTAGAGTTAAAGAATCCTTAGTCAAAATTTCACGGTCATGAAGGTGCATATGACTTAGGGTAAAGTAATAGAATTCAGAATTAATTTGAATAAAAAATCAGGGCAAATCAGAGAAGATAAAATTGGTTGAAAACTAGTTAAAACAAGATCTCTACAAATTAATTGATTAAAGCTAAAGATAAAAGGAGGTTTCATCAAAATCCCAGACCCAAACAGAAAATCCAGCTGGAGATAAAACCAAAACATCAAAACATCGATCTGTACCTCTCGGGTGTGGCCACTTGGCCACACCCTGGCCACGAAAACACAGCTAAAGCCTCGCTATCGTGGCTTGGTTGAATTGGTTGTGGGAGCGTTTGCTCTCTCCATCTTCATACGCTCCCCCCGTTGGGTTTTTGCCTATAAATACTGGGTTTTCAAAGACTACAGGCAACGATCAAGCAGAGATAGATTCTTAGGCCAGTTTTTCATTCTTTTTAATGTAGATTTTTATTTTTCTTTTCATGTAATTTTTAGTTTTCACTTATGTAATTCAGAGGAGATTAGAGTTTCATAGGAGAATAAGAGTGAATCTTGTGCTGAGAGTGACACCGGTGTGAGTTGTTCTTCTCTTCTTTAATTATTATCATGTTGAATCTAAAGTTATATTTTTATGTTCTTCTTTGCTTCTGTGTTCTTCTTCTTCTTTTCTACTTCTTTTCTTTTGGTACCAAGTGCAATCCACGCGAGTCTTATAGTATCGAAAGAGCCTTGCTTTTGCGAGTGCCACCGATAGCTTATGACGATAGATTTTAGTCTCAATCTGTATCATTTCATACTTGTATCATCTTGATGATGTAATGTGAAAGAGACGGGAATCAATTCTTATAGGCTATGCGCTGATTGCTCCACTTCAAGGTAACATCGTCGCCACATATTCAAGGTAAGTATTTGGCCAAAAGGGGTAAGTATTTCTTTTAGTTTTTCTTTACTTTCTTTTAATCTTTAGTTTAGATCACCTCCATCACCAAATCTTTACTATTTTTCACTATCTTTGTACAAAATCACCATCTCCTTCTATCTACTATTTTCACAATTTAACATAACTTATTTTCTTTTTCTTTTCAAAGAACTAAAAGAAGAATGTTAACCATTCTTTATAACTTAAAAGAGAACTTGCAAAAAAAGCTTCCATCGCTATTGCCTCTTTATGGATCACGACCCGCATAGCCACTTGCTATCGCGATAGCATTGAGTACTTGCACTACTGTTATAAAATTCTGAAATTCTATATTTTTGTGTGCAGGTTCTTACACAATCAGAAGTCAAGAAGCTCATAGACTCTAGTTTTCTCAGGGAAGAGCAACATCCTGATTGGGTGGCTAATATAGTTTCTGTTCCTAAGAAGAATGGAAAAATCTAAATTTATATCGACTTTCGAGGTCTAAATTCTACTTGCCCTAAAGACGAATTCCCTCTCCCGATCACGGATGTTATGATTGACAATACGTGCGATTTTGAGAGGATATCTTTCATGGATGGCTTCTCAGGGTATAATCAAATAAAGATGTACCCTAAAGATGAAACGCACACATCTTTCAGGGCGCCTCTGGGAGCATATTGCTACACAGTGATGCCCTTTGGCTTGAAAAATGCTAGTGCAACTTATCAACGCGTTATGAATGTGATCTTCCAGGAGCATATACGTGACGATATCGCTGTGAAAAGCCATAGCAAAGGCGATCATCTCGCAGACCTGAGAAGAATGTTCGACATCATGCAGGCTCACCAGTTGAAGATGAACCTAACCACGTCCTTTCTGGGGGTAACTAGATGCAAATTCCTTGGATTTGTCGTTACATCCAAAGGAATTCACCTGGATCCAGAGAAAATCCGCGCCATCCAAGAGATGCAACCTCCGAGAAATCTTAAGGAACTCAGAGACTTACAAGGACGATTGGCATATATCCGGAGGTTTATATCAAATTTTTCAGGACACTGCCAATCCTTCACCAAATTAATGAAGAAGGGAGTCTCAATTGCTTGGCACAGTTCTTGCCAACAAGCATTTGAAGAGATCAAGGAGTATCTCATACACCCTTCCGTTCCGGTAGCTCCAGTATTAGGAAAATCTTTTATGTTATATGTTCGAGTTATAGATCATTCTCAAGGAGCTTTACTAGCTCAAAACAATAATCAAAACCATGAACAAGCAATCTACTACTTGAGTAAAACAATGATTAGGGCGGAGCATCGTGACAACCTGATCAAGAAAGAATGCTTAGCCTTAGTCTTCGCCATCCAGAAGATGCGACACTATCTTTTGGGGCAATGCATTCACGTCATTTTCAGAGTTAATCTCTTGCGATTACACATGACAATACCATCTTTGCTGAACTGCAGATTAGAGAAATGGACCATATTGCTCTTACAATACGAGATGCACTTCATGCCACAAAAGGCGATCAAAGGTCAAGTTGTGGCAGATTTCTTGGTCGATCATCCAGTTCCAAGAAGTTCAAAATTTTATGACGATCTACCATATGAGATTGCAGAAATTAATGCGACACATGTCTCCACAGAAGAACAAGTGTAGTAACTATTCTTCGACGATGCATCAAGAACAAATCCTGAGGGAAATATCATCGCAGCTTTGGGGGTAGTACTTATTTCCCCACATAATCACGTGATCCCTCGTGTATTCTCATTAACTGAGTCGTGTTCCAGCAATGTTTCAGAATATAACACTCTCTTAATTGGGATGCAACTTGCTGAAGAGATTACAGTCAAAAATCTCGAAGCGTACGGTGATTCAAAGCTCATCATCAACCAACGGGGAGTATGAAGTCCGACATGAATACTTGGTGCCCTATCACAACACGACCATTGACATGGCAGAGAAGTTTAAAAGCTTCTACTGCATCAGCAAAATGCGCATGCAGATACATTGACATCTTTCGCTACTTCATTAGCCCTTCTAGCTGGAGCAGAAGAGAGAGATCTTGTCTACAGTCATGATTTGGACTATTGCAAATTCACCATTGAAGACAGTAAAACTCCAAGAGGAGACTTTTAAGTTAAAGAGGTTCTTGAGACTTCAACAAGTCTCGAACCTAGGGATTGGAGATTCTCTTACATTGACTTTGTCTTGTACGGCATATTGCCTAATGACCCCAAAGAGGCAGCTTCAGTCAGAAGGAAGGTTCCTCGGTTCTATTACAATGCAATCAGTGAACATTGTATCGCTGGCGTATGATAGAATCTTACTCCGATGCCTTTCACACAAAGAGGCACAGGAAGTGCCCAAAGATGCACATGATGGTACATGTCGAGCTTACCAACCCGGACCTGAGCTCAGAGATCAGCTTAAAAGACTTGGCTACTACTAGCCAAAGATGATCGCTGACGCCATCGCTTATGCTAAGCGATGCCATGCCTGTCAGATCCACGGTGACTTCATCCATCAAACATCGGGACATATTAATCCAATGTCCTCTTCATGGCCTATTGAGATGTGGGCAATGGATGTTATCGGACCCATCAGCTCTCCAACATCCAAAGGACATCGCTTCATTTCGGCAATAACTGATTACTTCTCTAAATGGGCGGAAGTCGTTCCCTGAAGGAGGTAAAGACATCAAACGTGATCAAGTTCATCAAGTATCACGTGCGCTAACACTTTGGTGTACCCTAACGAATTGTCCACGATAATGGACCCCAATTCGTCTGCCAAACATTCCAGAGGTTCTGTAATAAATTTAGAATCCAAAGTGTGTCATCAACAGCATACTATCCAGCTGCCAACGGTCTTGCAGAAGCCTTCAACAAGACTATTGAAAGCTACTCAAGAAATTATTCTCAAAAAGCCAATATGACTGGGACGACAAATTAGGTGAATGCTCATGGACTTACCACACAACAGTGAGAACTCTGACAAAAGCAACGCATTTTTTTTGTGTACGGATGTGAAGTTGTACTTCCACTAAAAATCTAAATCCCATCCCTCCGAGTTGCCTTGACAACTAGGATGACAGACAAATAGAAGCATCGATTGCGCCCCAAGAGTTGAAAGCTTTAGATGACAAACATCTGCAAGCCCAACAGCAAATCGAGCTCTATCAAGCCCGAATTTCCAGAGCTTTCAATAAGAAAGTCAGAGAATGGGTTTTCAAGAAAGATAACCTTGTCTTAGCTGTCAGAAGACCCATGGTTATGAACATAATATGAAAGAAAAATTTCAACCCAAATGGGAAGGACCATTTGTAGTAGAGTCAGACTACTCAAATGGAGTATACTGCCTCATAACTCCGGACACTGGTACGTTCATGATGCCGATCAATGGCAAATTCTTAACGAAGTACCATCCTTAAAGGCACTCTTCTTATGATCAAGCTAACACTACACCTATGATCGAAGATTCACCTTGATCAATCAGATGGATTAGGGTTTGAAATTCAAGAGTTAGGAAGAGCGTCAAAGAAGAACTTCCTCCTTCAACATCATGGTCGATCGACGTCGAGCCGACCAAACATTATTGACATCATGATGCATGATGTTAATATTGAAGAAACAAAGTTAAAAACTTCAGTTTTAGCTTTGTCATTCTTCTCATGATCAAGTTAATAGTACACCTCTGATTGAAGTTTCACTCTGATCAATCAGATAGATTTGGGTTTAAAATCCAAGATGTTTGAAAGAGCGCCAAAGAAGAACTTTCTCCTTCAACGGATCACATCACGGTTGATTGACGCCAAGCCGATCGAGCATAGGCGATATTATGATGCATGATGTAAACATTTAAGAAAAGACAAAGGAAAAATGTCATTTTTTAGCTTTGTCACTTTTCTCTAGTATATAGACATGCACCCACCTTCAACTTAGAAGAATAAGTCATATTTTGAAGTCAAACATCTAAGCAACAGTTTTAGGCACTCTTCTTTCTGATCATTCCTCTCTATCTAGAAGGATTGCTTATCTAGCCTAACTTTTTCATATGTAATGGTGGCATCCTCCCTGCTCTTGTTCAATCATTTGAAGCTCGACCCAATGACAAAGGATCCGAACAATCAGATGGGGGATCGAATGAGTTTATCTGACGGCTTATCAAGCCAAACTCATTGAAGAAGGTTCGTGATGCATTTTTGCAGAATCTTTCCACTATTTTCACATTCATATCAAGATGTCGTGATTGATCGACTCTCATAGAAGATCGAATGAGTTTATCTGATGACTTATCAAGCCAACTCATTGAAGAAGGTTCGTGATGCATCTTTGCAGAATCTTTTCATTGTTTCCACATTCATATCACAATATGACAACCAAATGAGGATCAAAGAGGACTCCACGAAGAGGCTAATATCTAGATAAAACCCTCGCGGAATTCATATCTATCTCTATAGCCCCTAACTGACTGGCAGGATGCACACTACACTACATCCAACGCCTCCGATGGCTAAAGGATAGACGAAACAGTTGGCATTTAAGCCCAACAAAAAATCCTCGATAACTCATCATACTGAGAGGAATAGTATGGCTAGCCCAACTCAAACGGTAGTTAGTAAAGGCATACCAAATCCATTAATAGTTGAGGGTTTGCTAATAATCCTAAGGGACCTGATCCCACCTTCCCCTCCAAAATTGCTTACCAATTCCTGTCTGTGGAATGGTAAGACCACAAAAAGTTGTAATTATTTCCCCAGTGAAATAATCACAGATCGAACATGTCATGTTAACATTATACCTCTGGCATACCCTACTGTTAGGTTAACATTATACCTCTAGCAGTGATTTTTCTCAAATTCTCCAGCGGATAAAATTTTAACTTGTCAATTCTCTTTAATATAATGATGAGTCCACCAAATTGCTTAATCGCAAAAATTCTCGGTTAAGTTAATATCACACCTCTGATCAAAATTTCTCATGTCGCAATATAAATCCCTGTTAAGATAATATTATACCTATGTCAGTGATTTTCTCGATTTTCCCAACGAGAACGAGACATTCGATGCTAAGTTAAATATCACATCTCTAACATCCATTTCATTGTTAAGTTAAATACTACACCAATGACAATGATCTTCTCTCGAGCTTTCTCATCGAAGTCAAGATGTCTGAAGCTAAATTAATATCACATCTCTAGCATTCCTCCTGCTATCAAGTTAATACTAAATCTATGACAGTGATTTTTCCAGTTTTCTCAATGAAAATAAGATCTTCTTGCTGCTAAGTTAATATTATACCTCAAGCACACATCTTGTCAAGTTATTATCACACCTCTGACAATTCAATTTGCCCAAACTGCAAATTCAAACCGTCATGTTAATATTATGCTTCTGACAGTAAAACTTTTTATAAATCCCCAGTGGATCAAACTCCATTTATTATTCTCATAAATAGAATAGCAAGTCCACAAAATTTATTCAAATCAAGAATTCGATCTCTGTCAAGATAACATCACACCTCTGACAGTAACTTTCTCAATATATTGAAGATAGTGAAATTACATTATGTCTTGGAGTTCAGACGCGGGGCTCAACACATGAGACCCGCGTGTTGTGACTAAAACGCGAGGCTCACATGGAGCCCGCGTCTAGACTCCACACTTAGAAATTTTCTAAGTCTTGAGGCTCAAACGTAAGTCTCACAAACGAGATTCGCGTTCAGAAGTCTCAAGACGTGGACTCCCCTGGACTCGTGTTCAATTCCCAAATGCAAAGGTCGCATTGATAAAACAGAAGAATGCCAGGATCACCAGACCCGTGTTCTGCTCATCAATGCGAGAACCGCTTTCACAAATCAAACGCAGACCAGCGAGATCCGCGTTGACTGTTCAACTTCAACAGAAGTTTCAAAAAACTTCAAGAAGAAGTTAAGAGACAGTGTCTCTGCGTATTCTTAATTGCGGAAGCCATTCCACTTACCAGAAATAGGGGCTTTCTGAGGAAGAGAACCACCCATAGCGGTTGGCGCAGCGGTGACGCTTGACGAAGCAACAGTTTGCTTACCTTTTGGGGCCATCTCGACGGTGAAAATCTATGAAATGATTAAAACAGCTCGAAGCTTTATGGGTTCTAAGAAAGCTTAAAAGCTTTTAATCTTCAGATACGGGTCTAATCGAAACAGAAGCAATCAAGTGAATTGATTGTTGAAAGGTTCGGGTCTTTTATAGGCCCTTCTGTGGCCGAGATACGCGGGGCATATCTCGAGCTCAATCTGAGCCAAGCATGCGTCCAACGCAGTACTCGCATCCTTAACTGGAAGCATCCAACGCGATCTTCGTGTTTTGAGAGTCGCGTCTCAATAACAACTGAGAGTCGCATCTCAAAGTCGCGTCTCAACACCAATTGAGAGTCGCGTCTCTATAGCAACTGAGAATCGTATTTCAACTTCATTGGAGTTCACGTCTGCATGGCGATCACGTCTACAAGGGCCGCGTTCTCTCACACACAAGGAGTATGTCCCTAGTTCTGTAATCAGTTCAACAGTACACTGGAAAAAGTAATCGACAACTTTATCAGTTCAATAGTACACTGATTAACAAATCAGAGCTCATACAAGTGCTAAACTGAGTTTGTAAGACACTCATGATGATCTTTCCTAGAGGATTCAAGCAGTTCAACAGTACATCCACGGAGACCAGAATCCAGACCGGATCAGGCGCAGAGCATCTCAAAGGATTGCCAGTCCAATCATGGGAGCCTAAATTAACTGAAGTCCAAAGTATTCTGAAATCCGTCCCAATCAACCGCAGAGGGTCAAAAACTTTGGAGAGGGTTATGTAGGCTGTCTAAAAATCCTTAAGGACAAGTCATCAGACGCAGACCTCACTTAAACGCGAAGGTCACATTTTAACTAAAACGTGGACCTCACGTCTAAAAGAAAACAAAGACTTCAACACAGGTCTGAGAAACTCCGTGTTTAACATAGGTCTAAGTAACTCTGTGTCTCCCGCGAGTTTGAGTAACTCCGCGTCCTACTTCAAGCGCAGGTCTGAGCAACTCCGCATTCCACTTCAAACGCGGGCCTGAGCAACTTCGCTTTTTGCGCCTCACGTGGGTCTGAGCAACTCCGCATTCTACTGAGACACCGCGTCTACAACAAATAATGTGAGGTCTGTATCCAGCATGAGACCCACGTTTTTGTTATAATTGATCCCCATTACTGTTGGCCCAAAGGCCCATCGCTCTAGTTTTGATGATGATTAACTCATGTAGTTATAGTACTAATGATCTTGTGTTTATTTAGTCTCAGATATTTGATCATGATCTTAGTAGGTGTTTAGCTTCAACAAAGGATTCAAAGTCAAGTTTTGAAGCTAGTACGTGTTGATTCAAGAACTCACACATCAAGATTGCATCAAGTACTCAAGAGGAGTCTAGCTCATGGATCAAGGTTTGGACCAAGTCAAAGAGGAGAAGAAGATTTTCGAGAGAAGTTTTCAAGAAGACTTGTGTCGGTTTGTAAGTATCAAGATTTTGTTTTTAGATAAAAATTAAAGGATATATTAGTTGGTGGATTGCTCAAGTTCATTTACACACAAAATTTATATGTGTTTTAGAAAATACCGTTTTGGTTTTTCAGTTTCAAAATATATATGTGTTTTATCAAAACTTATCTTAGAGCTTAATTTCAAAAACATAGATATTTTATCTCATATGTGTAGTGGATCATATCCATACACACTAAGCTTCAAAATTGTTTAGAATATCTTAATTTTGTATTTGGAGAAGTTTTGAAAAAATCATTTTTCAATGTGAAGATTGTTTTTTTGAAAAATACGGTTTTTGTTTAAGGCCAAAATTTCTATGCCACAAAAATAGTTCAAAATGTTTGTAATATACTTTGATTTTTTATCAAATATGTTTGTATATCAAAGTATATTAATGACCTTATTTTTGTGAAATTTATGAGAATTTATGGGATTTTATTAAAGGTAAAAAGATCAAGTTTTTATCCCTAAAAAGATGTGACCAGGCCTTCTGCTGGTCGACCGGACGGTCGACCGAGACAGAAGTCGGTCGACCGGACAGGTCGACCGATATGCACAAACGTGCACAGCTAGCTTGGTTGGAGGGCCGGTCGACCGCCAGAGAGCTCTGCTCTCTGGATCTGGCCCTGGTCGACCGGGCGGTGACCGGTAGAGAGCTCTGCTCTCTGTATCCAGGCCTCGGTCGACCGGTGGCACAACGGTCAAAAACCCGGCCATTGGCGGTCGACCGGGCGGTCGACCGATAGCAGCGTCAGCTGCTGATTTGGCCTCCAACAGCCATATTTTGGGAGCCTATAAATTGGGATTCCCATGGACTATTTTCAATAAGATTTTAAATGGGTTTTCAAGATAGTTTTTCCTACATCTTTTAGTGTTTATCTCCACTTGTTTTAGAGCAAATACTTCCACATCAAAAGGAGAGTTTTCAAGAGTGTTTTGAAAAAGAGATTTCTTGAGTTTTTCACCACAAAATCCATCCTAGTTTTCTCACATATACTTGAGCTTTCCATTGCTATATCAATCCTATAGGAGAGTTGTTGTGAGAGTGCTTTAGGTGATCAAAGTGTTTAGATCATCAAGTATTTCATCTTGTATTTGAGGAGGTGAACTTGCGGGTTCGTGTTGTTTCGAGTTCTTGTGGGAGCTCGGAGTAGATGTGCGACGTCGGCAAGCTAGTGTGCTTGCGTGTGTTGCTCTTGCGGGAACAAGAGAGGGACTAGTGAGTCCAAGGAGTTCTAGTGTAAACTCATTGTAGGTGTTGCGGTACCGAGTGATCCGGTGGGATCGGTTTTTAGTGAAAATCCTTCATAGTATTGAAGGCGGGGACGTAGAACAAGGGTGCTCGAATCTCGAAACAAATCTCCCGTGTTTGCGATTGCTCTCTCTATCTCTCACTTGTGTTTGTATCTTGCATGCTTATATTGTCTATCTCTTTTATATGCTTGATATACTTGTGCTCCATTGATACATGCTTGGGATTGTTTGCTCACACTTGTATTCAACCAAGAGAGCCATAGCAGCACCTCAACTCTGATTTAGAGGAATCTTGAGGAGATAGTCCAGAGCCCTTCACCGGAAATTCGGCTACACTCTTGTGTTATACTTGGTGTATTTTGCATAATAGTTTTTGGTTTGCTAAAATAGTTTTTAATTCCGCATTAATTCATCATTAGATTAGCTATTCACCTATTCACCCCCTATCTAGGTGAACTTCAATTACTGGGTTAATTAACTTCCCACGTAATGAGAAAGTTAATCCCCATTATGGACAGAGTCTAGGGGACAATTATACCCTTATGCCTCCCTATAAATAGCCTAAGGAGTTATGACTGAGAGAGGACTTTTGGGAGGCCAGAGAAGAGAAAGAGAGACTTTTAAAATTGAGAGCTGAGAATTCTCAAGCTAAAAGCTTCTTACTTTCCTCTTGCTTTTCTTTTCAAAGGTCCAAGGAGAGAGAAAAGGAGAAATCAGTGGGTTATAAACACTTAGTGTGTTAAAAATAGAGTTCCATTCTAATTATTTTTTGAGAGCACCCTGGAGAAAAGCTTGTCGTTCAGCCGGTCAACGGAGAACAAGAATCACTCTCCATCACCACACAAAAGAACTCAACTTTAAATAAAGAGAAGAACTAGTTATTTTCTCCTCTTTTGTAATAGGAATCATTCTATTGTAATATTTCATTCACTCTAATAAATTTACTTCTCACCATTTTTCTGACCAAACAGTAACCACGCCGAGCGTGATGACATCTAGTGTTGTACGTAACTTCGCTCCAGCTTGCTTAGCTTCACTTGGATGTATGCTTGCTTGCATGCCCACTTGTCTACTTGATAATTCAAGTATTATTCTTATCTTAGAGGTTGTGTAAAGTTTAAAACCTGTGCTTGAACTGTTTTCCAAAATTGTATTATTTTTTGTATTTGTACGATTTCTTGTATCGGTACTGTTTTCCTGTATTCGTATTGAACTCCTATATCAGTATCATTTTCTTGTATTTGTATCGATCTCCTAAATCGGTACTATTTTCTTGTATTGTGATTTACGATAGTGATATCTAATGTGCTTATTACTTGACATGCTATTACTTGACCCTGGCTCCTGCATGTTATCACCTGATACTTGTTTGATGTCACTTATCACCTGCCACCTGTTACATTACCGCTTGACTTGTGATTATCATATTTCAGGAATCCTGTCCTGCTATCCTGCATTATATACAGTGACCTGTATTTCTAGTACTTATGTACGCCTATTACTCATGTAACTCTTGAACCTATCCTGCTCTTGCTATTCTCGTTATATGATAATTACATGATAATAGACTATAAAAAGGACAGCCTACATCGGGTAAGAGAGAAACTGATAGACCTTAAGTGATGAATATGTTACAGTGGTATTAGTTATGTTGTGCAATTAAAACTTTCAGTTCTATTGAAGGGCCTCCAGGTGACCAAAGAGAGCGTTGTCTCCCCACCTCCCGTTACATTCTTGAATGGGCATAATATAAGACCCACTTCCTGTAGGTCTTGCGGGCAGTTCCGTACACCAACAACGAACACCCTGGGTCGTGGTCCCGGGCATGTACGCGACCCACTGTAAACATAACCCATTGATCTCATCATCAGTTTTTAATATCAACCTCGACTTACTCATATATGGATGTATGTGGGATGAAACATACACCAGTACACATACTTAGATATATGGGTCAGACGAGTAATAATAACAAGATGCTAATAAACAATTCTTTGTGTTGTTTTACAATTCAGGTTGTATATATTCAGATTATGATAAAGTAAGGTAAATGGTATATATAGATGAGGGTTTTCTTGTTTGGATTATTCCTTCGACGTACTTATCTTATGAAGTCGTAATCTGGGTTTTTCTGCTGGTTTTGTCATATTTGCTTTCATCGGGTTTTAATTCAGATTTTCTGTTTATATTATTATTATTATATTATGTATGTCTGATTTTACTACATGTGTAGTACTCCACTGATCTCCTGCTGTTACCATACTGTACACAGTCAGTCTCTTGCTTGACATTGCACTTTACTACTATACTTAACCTGCTGACTTACTACTCTTGGTTTTATACGGATTCTTTAGTTACCGTATATCACTACTTCTTAATGGTTCATACTTTTCTCTTCAGCTGTTATTGTAGAGAGCTCGAGTTATGCATACTCAGTTGATTTAGACATGAGGTATATGGTATATAGATGAGGGTTTTCTTATTTAGATTATCCCTTTGAGGTATCAATCTTACGAACCTATCTACTGAGCTCGTACAGTTAGTATATCTATGAAATTAGTAAGTACACTCAACTCCTATAAACTTAATTCTTTTTCAACCTCAAAACTCTCTATAATCTTGTGTTTTTTCTGTCCAAAGTGAATATCAACCCTTCATTTCAATAGAAAATATCTCATCCCTCAGTTAGCTTTGCATTAAAATTCTAATTAGTAATTGTAATTGGTTTCCCCTTCTCAAGCTGAATCACATCTCTCTATGTTCCCGCCCCGCCATCGACTTCTCCCTCTCTCTCTCTCCAGCCGTAAAAGAATTGCATATGCATATGCAAGTGTGGGTGTTCATTTGAGTAGAACTAATTTGAGATTGAATTGGTCCAACTACAGTCAACAAAGTCATGGATATGTAAGTATGCATGCACTATGACTTCAACAATAACATAAAAAGGCCTGTATAAAATTTCCCATGCTTTTTTTCACTCTGGAAACTTTTTATAATTTCCATAGATTTTAACTCTATGTATTGCATCGGTTCCCGTCCATATACATTTTGAAACTACATCTGTCCACAACCTCACGCTTTGAAAAAAATCTGCAGCTGTAGGAGCTATTCAAATATCCAATTATTGGTGCCTAGATCACTCTTATAACTGTTGACTGATCAATAATACAAATGATTCCACAAAAAATGACCAAGAAAATTTTGAGGAATAATTTTTTAATTTGGTGAGCTATGGCTTCCTCCGCCAGTTAGCAAAAGAAGAAAACATTTGTGGTTTCAATTTATCATACATAATTGGATGTTTGTTGTTTGGACACACATTGCATAAACATTATTATATTCCTACACATATTCTGTAATAAATCATTACAAACTCACTTGTCTTAATGTCCTAATCCTTGCAGGATGATAAAGAGAAAATAAACATGAATCCTATCCAAACAAACCTAAAAGTTCAAATCAAAAAGGGATCGACTCAAATTCAGAGAATCTTTAGTCTATCTTGTCTGAGGATTGGATTTACCAGGTAAGATAATACTATAAAAATTCAAAGAAAAAATGAATTTTTGAAGACACTATTGGGTTTGCTGAGGATAAATGGATAGAGGGAAGATCAACGGATGAGATGAAGCAATTTAGATTCGGATTCAGATTGGATATAGTTTAGCATTTTAATCATAACTTTCGTTGACGAATCTCAAATTTGATGATTCAAGATGATCCAGAAAGAATATTTAAAGGGCTACAACTCTTATGTTAATCACTGTTTTGAATTCTATCATCTGATAAGTAATATTCAGAAATCAACATGGCAATAAGTTGCAGATCAGAATTCTGAATAAATCAAGTTTGGAGATAAGGGGAAGCTTGAAATTCAAAAGTAGCCAACTCTTCCTATCTCCCTACGCTCTCCCTTATCACTATTTTCCTATAAATACCTGTATTCATTGAGAGAGAGAGGGTACACGAGAGAGCTGAAAAGCCAGAAAAAGGGAGTTTTGAGCGTTGTAATACGAGATTGGAGAGGATCAAGGGCTTTGTATTTGATGCTTATTGAATAAAATTCAGAATTCTTCTTCACGATCTTGCAGCGTTTAGTCTAAGTCTTTCTTTAATTTTCTCTTAATTTTTTTATGCTATTCTTTTCTTGCATATTTGATTCCATGAAGTCATCTCTTTTCTTTTATTAGCTTCTTTGTTTTCAGCATCGCTTGGAGGAGGGAAACAACAAGGCGACGATAAGAAACAAGTTCACTAGTTCATCTTCCTCTTCCCTTCGTACCAATCTCTTAATTTCTTTTTTTACTTTGGTTATTCAAATCTTCGCAAAAAGGTTAGTATTTCTTTTTTTTTTGCTTTTGTCATATTTTTATTTTTCTTTTACTTTATTCATATTTTTATTTTGCTTTTACTTTCTTCTACATCTTTATTTATTTTTTTTAAAAAAAACAAAATTCAAACCTTGATCCAAGGGATTTCTCAACTAGAATAAGATAAAAAGTGAGATTTTTAATAACTAAATTTTCAAGAACAAGTCTCTGTGGATTCGATCCTATACTTGCCACTACACACTTTGTTAAAAAGATTCTACCAAGTTTAGCTTTCATAATTTGTACATGATTCAACAACGATGGAGTTTTTCATGAACTTCGAAATGCGAACAGTTTTTGGCACCGTTGCCGGGGACTTGTGAAAATTTTTAGTTTTGAAAATCAACATCTAATCTTTTTCTAGTTTAATATTAAAAAAATTAAAAAAATTAAGAAAGTTAAATCTTAAAAAAAAAATTCAAAATTCTTTTCTTTTTTTTATTATTTTTCTTTCCATTCATAAGATTTAATTTTAAATTTTCTTTTGCAGAGATATTGCATGAACAAAGGAAGACTTGCACAACAACAAGAAGTTTGCTTGCTTATGACATATTGCTTTGCTAAAATAAAAATAAATAAAAACTTGCTTGCTTCAGAGTCGCCGGAAAGGTTAGTATTTTCTAACTCTACCCACAAATCTCTTGTCAGTAGGGTTTTGGAGGTGCTTATTGATTGAATTTTGTGCTGCATTAGTGCATACTTGCATAAAAAGATCTTAAGAGTTGTCTCCCCACATAAGGTCGGGATTTCATCACCCGTTCCTTGGCTCAAAAATCACAACCGCATATAAGTTTTTTTTTTCAAGCTTGAACTAATTTAAAATCAATTAGAACTCAGCCACTAGGATTTCGAGCTCATTTAAGTAAAACTATTTTGGGAAGACTCAGGTGAATAATTTCAAGCTTTCGAAGAGGAACTTTCTTGTCTAGAAAAGGTGACTTACCCATTGCGGCGGTGCCTGCCTGGAGGAAGAACTAAATCGCTTGTTTGACAGGTTTAATCGGTAAACCCACTATCCTTCCAACACAGTTAGAAGCTGTCTAACTAGGGAGAATTCTATTCTCTTAAGATTAGTGGTTGAAAAAAAAATGATTACCTTTAAATTAAATTCAAGATAAAAAAAAACTTGATTGCAATTGATTGGTTGAGTCATCTTGTGTGTAATCTTATTTAGGATTTAGAAAATCCTTCATCAGGGCAGTACCATGGCTCATGCGAAAGTGGCTTCGTATTAAGGGTCGATTAGAATCCATTATTGTTTCTGACCCTACTGCAATAATGGGTGACGCTAATGAAACCAAACAAATGACCTTAAAGGATTACATGTATCCTACAAGGTCCACCCAACCTTCCTGTATCACCTTGCCAGCCCTTACGACAAATTTTGAGATTAAATCCGGGATGATACAGATGCTTTCAGTCTTTTGGGGATTGGTAAATGAGAACTCATATCAACACGTTAAGGAATTTGAGGATATTTGTGGGACCATGAAGTATCATCAAATGACAGAGGAATCCCTAAAACTTAGGTTATTCCCCTTTTCTCTAAAAGAAAGAGCCAAATCTTGGCTTCTTTCTCTCCAACTGGGTTCAATTTCTACTTGGGTAGGATTAGCCGAAGCCTTCTATAGGAAGTTCTATTTTAAGCAGAAAATTGCTACCATAGGTCAAGGCCTCAATACCTTCCATCAACTACAAGGGGAGACGTTCTTCACATATTTTGAAAGATTTAAGGATCTTTTACTTGAGTGTCCCCACCACGGATTCGAAAAGATCCATTTGATTCAAATTCTTTACGAAGGGTTAGACTACTCGAATAAGATCATGATTGAGTCCCTTTGCAATGGAACATTCACGAGCAAAATGGCCGATGATGCATGGTAATTCTTTGAAGAGGTAACAGAAAATACTCTAGAATGGGAGTCTGTTAGTGTTGATAATAAGCAAATTACCACCTCAACTCCACTAACAAGGGTGGTATACATAAAGTCAACTCTAATTTTGAGAGTGATGCCAAATTAACATCAGTAGTACGTGTTGGCCCAGAGGCCTTCCACTCTAGTTTTGATGATGATTAACTCATGTAGTTATGTGTACTAATAATCTTGTGATGTTTAGTTTCAGATCATTAACCAAGATATTAGTTGGTGATTAGCTTCAACAAAGATGGTTTAGAAGCTTTCACATGGTGATTCAAGAGCCCGAGCATCAAGGTCATATATAGCACTCATAGGAGTCAAGCTCGGTGAATCAAGTTTTGGATCGAGTCTGCTTGGAGACGGCGCTCTACAAGAAGACATCGGTACCTATTTTAGTTTTGTGTTTAGATCCAATTTGTAAAGATTAGAATAGTATGATATGCTCAAGTTCACATTACACACGTTTCATGTTTTGGTTTTCGGTTGTTTGGTTTAACCGATCTTGGTTTTCATGAATAGATATTATATCAAAATAAGTTTACATGGTTTAATGTATATTAGATTTGTTCTATATACATGCATGCTTCAACTATTTAAACAAACTTAGCTTGATAGTCTATTTCATGTGTTTTATGTTTTGGTATTTCTAACAAAACATATTTTTAGAATTAAAGTCAAAAACATGGATATATATATGTTTCTTGTATATTGGATTTCTATCCATATACAACATGCTTCAAAGTGTTAAATATCATGTTTTTGTATTTGAATGAGTTTTGAAAAAATCAGATTTTCATTTGGAAAATTCAAGTTTGGAAAAATACAGGTTTTGGTTTTCGGCAAAATTTGTAAGACACAAAAACAGTTCAAAATGTTTGAAATTTGTGTTGAAATTTTTAACACAAGTTTATATTTCAATATAAAATGATAAAACTATTTTTTTGTATTTTTAGAGATTTTATGGGAATTTTTAGGATTAAAAATTACATGTTTTTCTGACCAGAACTGCTGCTGCCAGGCTAGGTCGGTCGACCGGACGGTCGACCGGACCAAGTAGCCGGTCGACCGTAGCGGTCGATCGACGTGCACGGATACGTGCACGCTGGCTTACCCATAAGCTGGTCGACCGCACGGTCGACCGACTGAGAGCAGGTTGCTCTCGGGTTGCCCCCGGTCGACCGAGCGGTCTACCGGACAGAGAGCTGTTGCTCTCTGTATCTGGGTCCGGTCGACCGCGCGGTCGACCGGTAGCTGCCAGCGGTCAAATGTGACCGTTGGCCGGTCGACCGATCGGTCGACCGGTAGTTCATTTTTGGCAGTTTCAGCTGCCAACGGCTATAATTTTCTGGGGGCTATAAATACCCCATTAGTGGCCAGTTTTCTCTAAGATTTCAAGAGCTAATTTTTCCCTACTCTCCAGTGTTTTCACAGCAATCAAAAGAAGTTTTTGGACTTTAATTGAACAATCTATTTGGTGTTTTTGCTAGGGTTTGGAAAATCAAAGAAAAGGGTTTTTGGGAAAAGTGTTTGATTAAACTTCTTCATCTTGTTTTCTAGTTTTTCCCAAGAATTTTCTTTGAGATTTTGATTTCCATTCCTTTGATTTTCTCCAAACTTGAGCTACATCTACTATCTCATTCTATAGGATCCTTGTGTGAAAAGAAATTGTTTGTGGTTGTTTGTTAGACCACCAAGTTGTAAACCCCCAAATTTGCTTGGCTTTGTGCCATTCCCTTATTGTGTTGAGGAGGTTGTGCAAGTGGGTTGTATCCCTCAAGTTGTGAGGTGATCCTTGTGTTGCTTTGTGCTAATCCCTCAAGTTGTGAGGTGATTGTTTGTTGGCTTGGTGCTTTGCCTCTAGAAGGAGGTTGTGGTTGTAAAGAGAGGAGTTGGGTACTCCTTATAATTGTTATTGCCCCAAATCCTCGGTGGAGGTTCCCTTTGTGGGAGTCCTGTGTGGACAAGCTAGTGGAGTTGAAATCCTTCTGGGTGAAGGCGGGGACGTAGAGCTGAGTGCTCGAGCCTCGAAACAAATCTTGTTGTTTGCGCTTGATCCATTGACTCTCTCTCTCTCTCTCTCTCTCTCTCTCTTTGTATTTACTTTGTGCATTGATCATATTGCTATATCATATGCTTGCTTGTGTGTTATTGCAATTAGTTTTAAATTCCGCATTTAGTTCACTAGATTAGCATTATCACCTATTCACCCCCCCACCTCTAGGTGATTTCAATTGGTATCAGAGCCTACGCTCCTGATATTTAGGTTTAACCACCTAGGAGTGAGATCTTGGTTTGCTGATCTTCATTTGCATTGTTCATTTGCACACATATAGTTGCACTCATGGATAACCCTCCTATGTTTGATTTTTCTAGACATGATATTTGGAAGGCCAAGATGAGTTGTCATTTAAAAAGCCTAGGACATCTAGTTTATCAAGCCACTACTCAAGAATCCTACCCAAATGCTAGCAAGTATAAAAAGGCTAATGCATTAGCACTTAAGAAACTTAGAGCATCTCTTAATGAAGATCTTTTACATGTTTTTGCTCATTATGATTCGGCTTTTGCAATTTGGAGCATATTGACTTCTCCCGAGCTACCAAGGATTATCAACAAGTTGAGAAGATCTAGGAGAGACAAGTCCGACGAGCATTGCCTCATGGTCCAAGGGAAAGACTTCCTTGAGGTACAATCGGACACTCAACTAGATGCTAGTTCTAGTTCCTATTGCTATGGTTGTTTAGAAGCTCAAACCTTAAATATGGAACTTGCTACTAAGTTTGAAAAATTTTTAGAAAAACATGAACTTTTGAAAAAGAAGAGCCTTGATTTAAAAGAAGAAATGAAGGATTTGTGCTCAACTTTTGAATTGGTTTTGCAAGAGAAGGAAGAGATTACTAGTGAACGTGATTCACTAAGATCTCAACTAGACCTTGCCCTAAAAGAGATTGATGTTTTGAAAAGCAAAAATGATTGTGATGATGTTGTGAAGAACAATGAGGTTTTATCTTCAAAATTAGATTTTGTTTTAAATGATAACCTTGCTTTGAAAAATGAAATTGATTTCATCACAAAAGAATTAGATTTAGTTTTAAATAAAAATAAATCTTTACAAAATGATTTAGATACTTATGTTTGCCATGCTAGTGTAGCTTCTCCTTCTAGCACACCTATTGCTTGCTCCACTTTATCTTCAAGTATTGAAAAAGATATAAATGTTTTGAAGAAAAGTGTTGATTGTTTGGGCTCCACTTTGAGCCAATGTGCTTTGGATCATACACGCTTGGAATCCTTGGTTCGTAAGAAACAAGTTCCATCTTTGCATGCACACCCTCCACAGCATACACATGCTTCCCACGGTCACCACCATCACACATTATATGCTCATGTGTACACTTGTACACATTGTGGTCGTAAGGGCCACCTTGCTAGATTTTGTTATGATCGTATTTATGATGAAAATTTTGCAACTAATTTTGTTTGGGTTAGGAAAGATACTAACCCCCGTGGACCCAAAAGAAAATGGGTACCAAAGACCACCCCTTTGATTTTTGATGTAGGAGTGGGCTCTCGCATAACGTGAGAGTGTTGGTGCCTTGAAGTGGATGCGTTCCGTGCTTAAAGGAAACATTTTGGATGCATCACTTTCAAGGGGAGTTTGATGGAGAGGACCACCATTGGTTTGGAGAACTAGAGAGGTGCCCTCATCGGTTTTGGTATCAATCTCTAACTCCCGTTTATATTTGCATGTTTTTCATGTTCATCAATTTATAGCATGCCATGGTTTATTATTCATTATGCTTATACCATGTTTATTAGATTAGTAATATACATGTTTAGTTTCTTGAGACACTTCTTGCTTATATGGATTTATATCTATGTGTTCTCACCTCGTTTTTAACTAATATGTATGCTCTAGATCTAATGCACATGCATATACATAATGACCATATGGACGTTTGTGATTTTTTGTTTTTGATGCTTCATGTTTTGATTAGTATGTTAAATGTCATGATTCTTAGATCTTTGACATGCATGTATAGCTTTTGAGATCACCCATATTTAGATGGACCCATATGTTGTGTTCTCACCATTGTTTAGCTATTATGTATATCATCGCTCTAATAGCATGTGAATTTACATAATGATCATTTTTATGATTATCATGTTGATTTATGTCTAGTTTTATGCCTCATGTTTTAGATATACGTTTAGATGTTAGTTTTCATTAAGATTAGGATTTATACTTGTACATATAGTGGGTCACAAATAAATCTTTATATATATTTGTGCTTGAATGCTTATTTGTACCCATTAGATGTGCTAGTATAGTCTAGTTTTGATGATTCATGTATTTTAACTTGTATTCCCAATTTGGATATGTTTTTATGATTATGTGTTTTAACTTCATGTATATGTCCATCTTGTCTAAACTATTGATTATACATATACATCCTTTGAGCCACGTGCCTTAATGCATATACATTTGTGGACTCGTTATGTTTTGGATATGTATGTATACTTTAGTTTGTACATGACATACATATGCCTTGAAGATTAACTCGTTTTGATGATTCACTTGTGTTTCATGTTTTAAGGAATTCATTATTGAGCTTAATTGACATTTTCATGATTGTGTGTTTCACATTACACTTGTTCACTCACTTTATTATGTTTCTCATGATTGTGTTTTCATGAGTATGATATGGGCTTTATGGATTTTCAGTGTTTAGTGATCATGTGATTTACATGTGTTTCATGAAAAACAATTTTGTTTTATTCCTTACTTGAAGGATTTCGTACTAGTTTAAAAGTTTTTCCATTTAACTAGTTCGTATTCTTCACTATGGTAGAGATTTTCAAACATACTACATTTTCAAACCTATTTTTGAAAACCCTACCTTCTACGGGCGGTTGGTTGGGCGATCATGCTCATGTATGCTTTATAGTGAAAATCATTTTTAACTTGAACATGATTGGGAGGATAGGAATATGAGATATACACTTGATCTTATTGTTGTTTCAATTGGTATCATTGGATTCTTTCAATTGGTATCAATATTGACATTTTTGTATACTCATATATTTGTATGTATGTATTCTTTCATTTTCAAATTGTATCAATTTCGATTGGTATCAAACTTTTCATACATATGTGTTTTAGTTGTGCTTACTATATTTCTATATCTTGAAGCACAAATTTTGAGTTTTGCTAAAGCTTGAACTTTTAATGACTATCATGTTTCAATTGATTTAGTTTTCAATTGGTATCTTAATTCAAGCCTATGCATTGTTTTAATTGGTATTTCATAAAGGGGGAGAAAATCTTGAATTTCATCTTTCAATTGGTATTTTGTATTCCACTCCCTTACTTTATGATAGAAAATAATAATTTCGATTGGTATCTTATGCTTTAAAGAATAATAATTCATCTGGTATCAAGATTTATGTTTAGAAATTCAAAATTTGTAATGTTTAATTTTAATTGATATCAAAATTGTTTACTTACAATTGGTATGTTGTTTGTTTACTTATCAATTGGTATCAAGATTTTTATTTTTTAAATTGGTATAGTTTCACTTTTAATTGGTATCAATATGCACTTCATTGACACATTTTTTTTAATTGGTATCATATTTGATTTGACTCCTTATTGATATCGTTTTTGTTTTAGACAAAAAAAGGGGGAGAACATCCCTTTATTGATTCTTTGTTTTGAACAAAAAGGGGAGAAGAATATGTTTTTTTTTTATTTGTTTTATTTTTAACCCCTTTGTTGATGAGTGACAAAAAGGGGGAGAAGAATTTGAGTTTATATATGCTTGTTTGTATGCATGTTTTATGTTTTTATTAAGTTCAATTGGTATTATCAAAAGCATTATTTAAAGAAGTTATGGTGTATGCATGTTTTATGTTTTTATTAAGTTCAATTGGTATTATCAAAAGCATTATTTAAAGAACATGTTTATTTTTGATATCAAGAACTTTAATTAGTTTTGTTTTGCAATTGGTATCAAGGGTTTGTTTTGAAAATTTATTTGTTTTATTTAATTGATATCAAGAGCATGTTTAGTATTCATTGCATATTTGATTGTTTATTGACATGCATGAGTTAAGGGGGAGCTTCTTGGAAGCTTAACTTTAATCCATGCATATATAACTCATGAGTTTTGTCATCATCAAAAAGGGGGAGATTGTTGGCCCAGAGGCCTTCCACTCTAGTTTTGATGATGATTAACTCATGTAGTTATGTGTACTAATAATCTTGTGATGTTTAGTTTCAGATCATTAACCAAGATATTAGTTGGTGATTAGCTTCAACAAAGATGGTTTAGAAGTTTTCACATGGTGATTCAAGAGCCCGAGCATCAAGGTCATATATAGCACTCATAGGAGTCAAACTCGGTAAATCAAGTTTTGGATCGAGTCGGCTTGGAGACGGCGCTCTACAAGAAGACATCGGTACCTATTTTAGTTTTGTGTTTAGATCCAATTTGTAAAGATTAGAATCGTATGATATGCTCAAGTTCACATCACACATGTTTCATGTTTTGGTTTTCGGTTTGTTTGGTTTAACCGATCTTGATTTTCATGAATAGATATTATATCAAAACAAGTTTACATGGTTTAATGTATTAGATTTGTTCTATATACATGCATGCTTCAACTATTTAAACAAACTTAGCTTGATAGTCTATTTCATGTGTTTTATGTTTTGGTATTTCTAACAAAACGTATTTTTGGAATTAAAGTCAAAAACATGGATATATATATATATGTTTCTTGTATATTGGATTTCTATCCATATACAACATGCTTCAAAGTGTTTAAATATCATATTTTTATATTTGAATGAGTTTTGAAAAAATCGGATTTTCATTTGGAAAATTCAAGTTTGAAAAATACAGGTTTTGATTTTCGGCAAAATTTGTAAGACACAAAAACAGTTCAAAATGTTTGAAATTTGTGTTGAAATTTTTAACACAAGTTTATATTTCAATATAAAATGATAAAACTATTTTTTTGTATTTTTAGAGATTTTATGGGAATTTTTAGGATTAAAAATTACATGTTTTTCTGACCAGAACTGCTGCTGCCAGGCTAGGTCGGTCGACCGGACGGTCGACCGGACCAAGTAGCCGGTCGACCGTAGCGGTCGACCGACGTGCACGGATACGTGCACGCTGGCTTACCCATAAGCCGATCGACCGTACGGTCGACCGACTGAGAGTAGGTTGCTCTCGGGTTGCCCCCGGTCGACCGAGCGGTCCACCGGACAGAGAGCTGTTGCTCTCTGTATCTGGGTCCGATCGATCGCGCGGTCGACCGGTAGCTGCCAGCGGTCAAATGTGACCGTTGGCCGGTCGACCGATCGGTCGACCGGTAGTTCATTTTTGACAGTTTCAGCTGCCAACGGCTATAATTTTCTGGGGCTATAAATACCCCATTAGTGGCCAGTTTTCTCTAAGATTTCAAGAGCTAATTTTTTCCTACTCTCCAGTGTTTTCACAGCAATCAAAAGAAGTTTTTGGACTTTAATTGAACAATCTATTTGGTGTTTTTGCTAGGGTTTGGAAATTCAAAGAAAAGGGTTTTTGGAAAAAGTGTTTGATTAAACTTCTTCATCTTGTTTTCTAGTTTTTCCTAAGAATTTTCTTTGATATTTTGATTTCCATTCCTTTGATTTTCTCCAAACTTGAGCTACATCTACTATCTCATTCTATAGGATCCTTGTGTGAAAAAGAAATTGTTTGTGGTTGTTTGTTAGACCACCAAGTTGTAAACCCCCAAATTTGCTTGGCTTTGTGTCATTCCCTTATTGTGTTGAGGAGGTTGTGCAAGTGGGTTGTATCCCTCAAGTTGTGAGGTGATCCTTGTGTTGCTTTGTGCTAATCCCTCAAGTTGTGAGGTGATTGTTTGTTGGCTTGGTGCTTTGCCTCTAGAAGGAGGTTGTGGTTGTAAAGAGAGGAGTTGGGTACTCCTTGTAATTGTTATTGCCCCAAATCCTCGGTGGAGGTTCCCTTTATGGGAGTCCTGTGTGGACAAGCTAGTGGAGTTGAAATCCTTCTGGGTGAAGGCGGGGACGTAGAGCTGGGTGCTCGAACCTCGAAACAAATCTTGTTGTTTGCGCTTGATCCATTGACTCTCTCTCTCTTCTCTCTCTCTCTCTCTCTTTGTATTTACTTTGTGCATTGATCATATTGCTATATCATATACTTGCTTGTGTGTTATTGCAATTAGTTTTTAAATTCCGCATTTAGTTCACTAGATTAGCATTATCACCTATTCACCCCCCCTCTAGGTGATTTCAGTACGAAGACTTAAAACATTAGAATTGAGCAAGGGAGCACAATCTTCAGCTCCCGAACCATCCAAGCCAGTGGTGTCTCCCGTTTGTGTCCTTTGTGACAGCCAAGACCACTTGGTTGAACAATACCCCGAGTTGCCAATTATCAAAGCGGAGCAAGCAAATGTACTCAATACATTTCGCAAGCCCAATCCCAACAACAACCCATTTAGTGAAACATACAATCTGAGATGGCGGAATCATCCCAACCTTTCATGGAAGTCTCCTCAAGGACAAGGATATGGTGGATCATCATCTCAAGGATCATCTTCTAATAATCAATTTCACAAGGGAAATCAATTCAATGCAACACCATCTGTTCCTCCATATGTCCCTCCCAATCAAAGAAAAACATCTTTAGAGGACACTCTCCAACAATTCATGCAGAGCCAACTAATAACTAATCAAACTCAAGTCCAAATATGTCACAATCAGTATCAGACGATAACCAGACTCGAGGTTCAGATAGAACAATTAGCTGCAACTGTTAGGGAGAGAGAGAAAGGACATTTCCGTCAAACTGTGCCCAACCTGAGAGGACAATATGCTCCTCAAAATACTCCAACAGGCCAGTTTGAAATTAGTTCTGATTCAAACCTTCGAGTCCAAGCTATCCACACTTTATGGTCAGGCAAGAGAGTGGACAACCAAGTCCAAGATCCACCAAACAATCCTAATATTATAAAAGAAAAAGAAAAAAAAAGGAACCAAAGGAGTCAACAAAGAAAGATAATCAAGTTATTGTTGACAATCAAGATAAATCTTTTGTGCCCAAAGTCCCATTTCCTCAATGTCTTCAACGAATTATGAAGAAAAATCACTGTGAGGGAATTTTGAAAGTTTTCAAAAATGTCCAAATCAACATTCCCTTCTTGAATGCCATTAATCAGATACCTTCATGTGCTAAATTTCTAAAGGGCCTAACAACGGTCAAGAGGAAAAGTTATGTGCTTTGTGAAGCTGCATTTGCTACACAAGCATCATGTCTCATCCAGCAACCCATTGCACCCAAATATGAGAATCCAGGGAGTCTAACATTTCTGTTAGGATAGGAGATCAGGTTATGGATCGGTATCTACTAGATTTAGGGGCATGTGTAAACCTTTTACCCTATTCTGTGTACAAACAATTGTGTTTAGGGGAGTTACAACCCACTAACTTTACATTACTTCTACCAGATAGGTCAGTTAAGGTCCCCAAGGGAATTATTGAGGATGTTATTTTGAAGGTCGACGAATTCTATTTTCCTGCTGACTTTGTGCTCTTAGACACTGAATCAGTTAGAGATCCAAGCAATCACTCCCCTGTGATTTTAGGGAGACCATTCCTTACTATCGCTGATGTTGTTATTAGATATAGGAATGGAGTCATGACCTTGTCATTTGGGAATATGACAGTTGAGCTAAACGTTTTCCATACTAGTTCCTAACCACATGTCGACGATCATGAGGAGGTCAATATGATTGATATGTCGATCAATCACACCTTTGAGGAGTCTTTCTATGAAGACCCCTTGGAGAAATGCGTAACCCATTTTGGAATGAATTTTGATATTGAGGAGTCGATAGAAGAGGTGAACGCATTGTTAGATTCTGTCCCCATCATGGACACCAACCTATGGAGACCTAAGGTAGAACCCTCATCATTGTCAACATCTGTTCCTGTTCCATCAATCGTTGAGCCTCTCAAGTTGAAACTCAAACCTTTACCCGACACATTGAAGTATGCCTTCCTAAGTGAGTCAGAGACCTTGCCTGTAATCATATCATCTCATTTAGATAAGAACCAAGAAAAAAGGTTGCTAGATGTTCTTGAGGAACATGAGGAAGCCATAGGATGGTCCATAGCAGACATCAAGGGAATTAGCCCCTCTGTGGTAATGCACCAAATTCATCTTGAAGAGAATGCTAAGACCTCGAGAGAACCACAGAGGCGCTTAAACCCTGTTTTGAAAGAGGTGGTAAGAGCAGAGATAATAAAATTGTTAGATGCGGATATCATTTACCCTATCTCTGATAGTCAGTGGGTTAGTCTGATACTAGTTGTACCCAAAAAGTCCGGAGTCACAGTTGTTACTAATGAGAACAATGGTTGGTTCCAACTCGTGTTCAAACTGGTTGGCGAGTGTGCATAGACTATAGGAAACTCAACTCCATGACTAGGAAAGATCATTTTCCTCTGCCTTTCATCGACTAAATGTTAGAACGTATTGCCGGTCACGCTTATTATTCCTTCCTAGATGGTTATTCAGGATATAACCAAATCCACATTGCTCGTGAGGACCAAGAGAAAACGACATTCACATGTCCGTTTGGCACATTTGTATATCGTCGCATGCCCTTTGGGCTATGTAATACACCGGCTACTTTTCAGCGGTGTATGTTGAGCATCTTTTCTAGAGGTTTTCATGGATAACTTCTCTGTCTTTGGGTCTACTTTTGATGAGGGTTTATATCATCTATCATTGGTATTGATAAGATGCAAAGAGAAGAACCTAGTTCTTAATTGGGAAAAATGCTATTTCATGGTGAAATCCTGGATTGTCTTAGGACACATTGTTTCTGATAGAGGTATAGAGGTTAATAAAGTAAAGGTAGAGCTAATCGCCAAATTGCCACCTCATAGAACTATTCGGGAGGTGCGATCTTTCTTAGGCCATGCTGGATTTTACCGCCGCTTTATCAAAGATTTTTTCAAAATCTCCAAACTTCTTTGTAATCTTCTAGCAAAGGATGTTCCCTTTGAGTTCACCCCTTCTTGTTTGGAAGCCTTTGAAAGGCTAAAGACCGAGTTAACCTCAGCATTCATCATCCAACCACCTGATTGGAATCTCCCATTTGAGGTGATGTGTGACGCTTCCGACTATGCTGTAGGGGTTGTCCTAGGCCAACGGGTGAATAAACTTCCTCATGTCATTTGCTATGCCAGTAAGACTCTTAACGACGCTCAACTGAACTATTCCACCACTGAAAAAGAGTTGTTGGCAGTCATTTTCGCTCTTGACAAATTCCGTCCATACCTTATAGGTTCTAAGATCCTAATCTACACCGATCATGCAGCTTTAAAGTACCTTCTCACGAAAAAGATGCTAAAGCCCGTTTAATCCGTTGGATCTTACTCTTACAGGAATTCGACTTACAAATCCATGATAAAAAGGGAGCTGAGAATGTTGTAGCAGATCATTTGTCTAGGATTGTGGTCGAATCTGTGTCCGACTCACTACCTGTCCTTGAGACATTTTCGGATAAGCAGTTAGTGCCCATCTCCTCTTCAATTGTTCCGTGGTATACTGACATTGTGAATTATCTTGTCACGGAATAAATGCCCGATTCATGGACCAAGCAAGAACGATTGTGTTTCATAGCTAGGGTCAAATGGTTCTTCTGGGATGAACCATACTTGTTCAAGTACTGTCCCGATCATATCATTCGACGCTGCGATCCTGACTCAGAATTTAGGAGCATCCTTTCATTTGCCATGACCAAGCATGTGGAGGCCATTTTAGTGGGAAAAAAACTACTGCAAAAATTTTACAATGTGGTTTTTATTGCCCCACTCTATTTCGTGACGCTCATGTCTACTGTCAATCATGTGATCGTTGTCAAAGATTAGGGAAGACTGCACGCCAGAATGAAATGCCGTTAAACCCGATCTTAGTTGTCGAAATCTTTGATGTTTGGGGCATTGACTTCATGGGTCCCTTTCCTATATCCCATAGATACTAATATATCCTTGTAGCAGTTGACTACGTCTTTAAATGGATAGAGGCAGTAGCATGTAAACCAATGACCACAAAGTTGTGGTAAACTTCTTGAAAGAGAATGTATTCTCTCGTTTTGGCTTTCCTCGTGCAAACATCAGTGATGGCGGAAAACATTTCTGCAATCGTACATTTGAAGCCTTAATGAGAAAATATTGCATCAACCATAGAGTAACCACCTTACCACCCACAGACTAGTGGCCAAGTAGAAGTTTCTAATCGAGCCATCAAGACCATTCTAGAGAAACTATGAACACCACTAAAAAAGATTGGTCTCCTCTCCAGACTGATGCCTTATGGGCATATAGAACTGCATTCAAAACTCCTATTGGAATGTCCATATAGGTTAGTTTATGGCAAGGCTTGCCATCTTCCTGTCAAGTTCCTGTTGAGTTAGAACATAAAGCATACTGGGCAATCAAACGCCTAAATTGAGATCTAGACAAGGCAGAGAGTCTAGGAAACTTCAACTGGGTGAGCTTGAAGAGATAAGGAATGATGCATATGACTGTTCAAAACGGTACCAGGATCGTATGAAGATTATACATGATAGGACCATAACTCGGAAGGAATTTCAGCCAGGACAAAAAGTCTTGTTGTACAATTCCCGTCTACATCTCTTTCTAGGAAAACTGAAATCCCGTTGGACCGGTTCGTACATTGTTCATAAGGTACACCCACATGGTGCAGTTTATAATCACCTAGAGGGGGGTGAATAGGTGACTAGCTAATCTAATTATAAATTAATGCAGATTAAAACTATTTATGCAAACTATAACTTCTTATGCTAAACACACCAAGTATAACACAAGAGTGTAGCCGGATTCCCCGTGAAGGGCTCTGGACTAACTCCTCAAGATTCCTCTAGATAAGAGTTGAGGTGCCGCTTTGGCTCTCTTGGTTGAATACAAGTGTTAGAAAACAATTCCCAAGCATATAACAATTAAGCACACAATATATCAAGCATATAAAGATAAAAACAATATAAGCATGTAAGATATAAAGATAAGTAAGAGATAGAGAGAGCAATCGCAAACACGGGAGAATTGTTTCGAGGTTCAAGCACACTTGCTCTACGTCCCCGCCTTCAACACTATGAAGAATTTCCAATATAATCGATCCCACCGGATCACTCGGTGCCGCAACACCTCTAAGGAGTTACCACTAGAACACTTGGACTCTCTAGTCCCTTCACTCGTTCCTGCAAGAACTACACACCGCAAGCACGTAAGCTTGCCGAAGCCGCACCTCTACAATGAGCTCTCAATAGAACTCGAAACAATCGCGAACACCCAAGTCCGCCTCCTCAAAGCAAAGATGAAGTCTTTGGTGATCACAACACTTTGATCACCTAAAAACAATCTCACAACAACTCTCCTATAGGATGGATATATTAATGGAAAGCTCAAGTGTTTGTGAGAAAACAAGGATTGAAGTTGTGGTGGAAAACACAAGAAATCACTTTTGAAAACTCTTGATAAACTCTCATTTTGAATGGAAGTATTTGGCTCTTAAACAAGTGGAGAAAAACCTCTTAATAGAGTAGGAAAAACTGGTGCAAAAACCCATTTAAAATCTTGTTTAAAACAGTCCATAAGAGCCCCCTTTTATAGGATAGGAAAAACTAGCCGTTGGGGCAAACTGTAGCCTGGACGGCTGTTGGTCGACCGCCAACGGTCAGATTTCTGACCGTTGAGCCAGCGGTCGACTGGCCCGGTCGACCGTGGCCTAGAACAGAGAGCAGAGCTCTCTGCCGGTCGATCGACCCGGTCGACCGGGGCTCTCCAGAGAGCAGAGCTCTCTGGCGGTCGACCAGGTCGGTCGACCGGCCCTCTAGCCAAACTGGCGTGCACGTTCTGTGCACGTCGGTCGATCGACTCTTGGCTCGGTCGACCAGCCCGGTCGACCGGCAGAAGCTAGAAAACAATTTTTCAGGATTTAAAAACTTGGTTTTATTTTTAAAAAAATCCCATAAATCCTCTAAAAATCTATAAAAATAAGTTTAGTATAATACTTTGATATACAAATATGTTTGAGTAAAATCAAGACATGTTACAGACATTTTGAACTATTTTTGTAACTTAGAAATTTTGGCATAAAACAAAATCTGTATTTTTTCAAATAGATTTTTCCAAAACTTCTCCAAATACAAAAACAAGATATTTTAAACACTTTTAAAGCATAGAGTGTATGGATATGATCCACTACACAAACATGATGTTTTTGTCAATAAGCACTAAAATAGTTTTAGTTAAAACACATGTATATATTAAACTCCAAAAACCAAAACGGTATTTTTCTAAAATGAAAACTCTTTTGTATTTTTTCAAAATAAAACTCTTTTATGAAAACACATCTAAATCTTGTGTGTGAGTGTATATGGTATACTTAGCAATCCACCAACTATTCTATCCTTTACATTTTATCTAAAAACAAAATCTTAACAAAACAAACCTAGACTCAAGTCTTCTCTTGAAGTCTTCACTTGAAGTCTTCTTCTCCTTCTTAACTTGGTCCAAACTTTGATCCAAAGAGTTAGATTCCTCTTAAGTACTTGATGTGGTCTTGATGCATAGGCTCTTGAATCAAACCGTATTAGTTCCAAAACTTGACATTAAATCCTTTGTTGAAGCTAAACACCTACTAAGATCTTGATCACAAATCTGAGACTAATTAAACACAAGATCATTAGTACTATAACTACATGAGTTATTCATCATCAAAACTAGAGTGATGGGCCTTTGGGCCAACAATCTCCCCCTTTTTGATGATGACAAAACTCATGAAGTTATATATGCATGGATTAAAGTAAAGCTTCAAAGAAGCTCCCCCTTAACTCATGCATAACAATAAAAGATAAGATATGGCAATGAAGTACATGAAACTAAACAAACATATATGCATCAATAAGGTGAGAGACAAAATATAAATCCAAAATCCTTTTTCCAAAAACTTTTCTCCCGCTTTTTGTTTAAACTTTCAAAAACATTCTCCCATTTTGTAAAACATAAGATGCGTAAACTCAATATATGCAAGAACTCAAATATGCATATATAAACTCAAATATGCATATATGCAAGAACTCAAATATGCATATATAAACTCAAAATCTTTCTCCCCCTTTTTGTCAATCATCAACAAAGGGGTTAAAGTAAACACAAAATAATGTTCTCCCCCTTTTTGTCCGAAACAAAAATCAACAAAGGGTGAAATCAAATCAACCAATAAAGAGATATATGCGATATACATTCATAAAGAGGAAGACGCTAAGTTAACTTCCCTACATACTTGCAATATATGAAGAAGGGATGACAAGCCCTAATTCACATAACGCATAATATGCAATGCATAAGAGGAGATGTGAAGCTCCCCCTACACACGTGTATCGCATAAAGAAGAGTTGTCAAGCTCCTCAATTTAAGATACACTCAACATGAATCTATATGTAGAAGAGATGTTAAGCTCCCCTTGCATATAGGCAATACATATCAAAACATTTTAAGAAATTTTTTTTTAATACTAAAACAAATTTTAAGATATCATTTGTACATAAACAAAATTTTATGATACCAATTGTAAATAAACAATAAAAATTTTGAATTCTTCAACAAATCAAATTGAGATATCACAAGATATAGATACCATATGAAATAGGGAATTTGTGATACCAATTGAAATTGAAAAATTGAAATCGAAACATGTTTACATTTTGATACTAATGAAAGAAAATATTTTGATACCAATTTAAATTTACATCAAATTTTGATATCAATGGAAATACATGATAAATTTTGATACCAAGTGGGTAAAACATATTGATACCAAATGAAATTTAAACCCAATTATAAATCGAAACATATTGATACCAATTGAAATATATGGATACCAATTGAAATAAATAGATACCAATTGAAGTATATTGTAAATTATGATATCAATAAAAATACCAATTGAAAATAATGCATAAACTTATACAAAGTACTAATTGAGAAGTCAATTGAAATCAAGATTTAATTCAGCTTAGCATAAACATACGTTGTGCTTTAAATATGTAATTATCTTGTAACTCAAGCACAAACAAATCATATATATGTATGAAAAGAGAATACCAATAGAAATTGATATTATTTGAAATGAGAAGGCATACATATATAGAAAACAAAATATGAGTATATACAAAAAAAAAATATCAATTGTGATATCAGTTGAAAATATGATGTGAAACAAGTATAGGATTGGCTAGATTTTGATAAAATCTGAAAAATCTTAGAAAAAGTATTTAGATAAAAAATATGATTTTAAGAAGTTATGGGAAAACTGTTTTTTAGAATTTCAACTCCGTTTGTAAATTAAAAATCCGAGAATCGAGCAGCGGTATTGGTCGACCCTGGTTTTGAAGATTTACAACTTAATTCAGGAAAATTCCAGAAAATCATGAAAAATCTAGAATATTGGAAAACGATATTTGAAACTGAAATCGGTCAAATCAGAATAGCAAAAAGATCAAATTTGAGTAAAACACTAGGATCGGGTCCTCGGTTCAGACTAGGACTGACTCCGAGTCCACGAATCCAGATTCAAGGCAAAACGATCATATAAATAATTCATAATACAAAATAAATACAGGAAGTAAATCAAAAAATATGATCGAAAATCTGGATACGCAACTAAGTACGTATTCCGGGAGCGGGGTGTTACATTCCATCCACCTTACAAAAAAATTGCGTCCTCGCAATTTCGATAAGGGGTAAAATGAACACAAAAGGGACATGGACGGGAATTATACCAATCAAGATATGAATTACTACAGGTAAGGATCTCAAGTTGGCTGAACAATAATCAGAATATAGATATCTTCTTCACTTCATGTTGTATAAATCTTCGAACGATGCCGAATAATACTGATCTGATATCATTTCTTTGTAATAGAATTTCAGCTGTACTGCATACTTGATAGCTCTCCGAGAATGAGCCAGAATACTGAAGATAAAGAAAACCCTGATAATGCTGAGCATAATAAAAAGATCGATAATTGAGAATTCCGAATACCAGGCCTCGATCACTCTGAAAGATATAACCAAGAATATAGAGTAACCGTAGAAAATCCGATACCACCTTCTGAAAGATAACTCGATCGTTGATTAATGTCGAGAATGCCCGAGCACCATAGAGTTAACCGAAGAGATCATATAATAGCTTCATTCAGAACCAACCACTACCTCTCTATAATAACCATATCTTAAGTTGGTATAAAGGCTATGAAAACCCAAACAGTGGAAAGATGGAAGGGACTAGAAATCAAAGGAAGGATGATCAAATAACTCTGCACTTGTAGTTGGATTGTATAATCGGGACTCATGCATTCCAGCTGCAAATTTTTTTACCATTAATTTGCCATCTGGACGTACTGAGGATGTGAGAGCCTAAGCTCTGATACCACCCTGTAACGCCCCGATCCTGCGGATACGGAGACGTTACTGTGACATATATATGCAGGTCAGAAATACCCTCACGTATATACGCTAAGCATCAGTACAGGCAAGAATCAGAGTACGGAAGCACGTGGTGCATTATACATTCCATATATGAGTCCAATTACAAAGTTATCACCAGAGGTGACAAATATTACAAGAATATTACATCACTGATAGGCGCAAATGCGAGAATACAAAGAGATGTACATGTATGAATAGTACAATATGGAGGCTCAAAGTCATGACAGAAAAACTCTAGAACCGAACAGGGAGGCCTGGAAGGATAAGACTCTGGACGGTCTGCTGGGGATCCACGCTTCAGCTGCGCCACTCTGATAAGCAACTGAGAGAATCCGCGAGCTCCAAGCTCCAAAACCTGGACATGAGGATCCAGAGGAGTCAGAACTCCCCGGCGAGTGGTGATGCGAAAGCTAGATGGCGAGCATAGATAAGCACACATGTATCGATAAATCCAAGTCATAACTATGCATTGAAAATTGTGTCGTGAGTACCAGCATGCAGGGGCAAGTAGAGAGACAGTAATTGATATGAAGCAGGAAATACTCATGGTATGATAAAATAAGAGCAGGAGACTGGTGGAATAGAATATAAGTGGAAAGGCAGACATGAACAGGTATAGTATAATGATCATAAAACCGAAAATCCGAAGTAAAACCTGATGAATGCAATTGTGGCGAAACAAGTGGTATAACCAAGTTTGTAGAGCAACATAACAAGTTATTATCTTGGCATTTTATTATTATTACTCGTCTGACCCACATATCTAGGTATGTGTCCTGGTGTACATCTCAACACACATACATCCATATATAAGCAAGTCGAGGTTGGTTATTGGAAGCTGATGAAGAACTGATAGCTCATACTTATAGTAGTTCCGTCCGCCCGGGACACAGCCATTTGGGGCCTGAAATCCCCCTAACACGCATCTTCTGAGGGCCTGAAATCCTCCTAACACGAATCATCAGTTTAGTATTCCACTACTATAAGCAAGGCACCATACCGACATCCATCACTTCCTCCCATATCCCGTGTAGGTTGTCATCTTTATGGCTTATTAACAATATTATCAGATTATAGGAATGAGTAGGATAATAACTGGTCATAACAGGAATACATAACACGCATAACGGGAGTTCATAACAGGCATAACTGGAGTACATAACAAGAGATCAGGTACTACATTCCCATAATGTTATAATCATGAGTAGAGAGTTAATCATAACAGGTATCAGGTTTTAACATGACAGTGATAAGTGATCGGGCAGGTGACAGGTAATAAGTCATGTCATAATAAGGGACAAGTGTCAAGTAGCAGCATATCAGGTGTCATGTGTTATATGCCTTAGAGGTGATATTAGACAGGTGACAAGTCATGTCATAACAGGAGACAAGTGATAAGAGATAACATAACAGGAATATGTATCAAGTAGTAGCATGTTAAGTGATACATAATGCCAATACAAGTCAACCCGACGAAGCGGAGAAAATCAAATGGAGGCGCGGACACTCGCCTAAATACGAAAAATACTGTGAAATCCCCGATCTCCGAATCCAGGAACCAAACGCGTAAACGTGTTCCAATAAAAAGGAGGAGAGAGAATGAAGAGGAGAGAGAATGAAGACGCGGGAATCGCAGACGCGGGAGCGCGTTGCGTAGATGTCACAAACGCGGGGTTCGAGACTCGCATTTAAGTCAGATCATAAGAAGAACGCAGACACGAGCATGAGCTCCGCGTCACGTTAACACAAGAACGCGAGGATCGCGTTAAACAAATATCAAGAACGCGAAGATCGCGTTAAGAAATTACTTGGACGCAAGAGGTAAAATCCGCGTCTAGTAATCACACAACGAGAGAAAGATAAAGACAGGGAAATAAAAGGGAGACGCAGGAAAAGGGTGAGAGGGACGCAGGTTTTGGGAGAAAATAAAGGGGAGACGCAAGGATGAGGGGAAAACAGAGAATGAAAGAAAAAGGAAAGGGAAAGGAAAAAGAAAGGAAAGAAAGAAAGAAGAAAGGAAGGGGGATGGTCGGTCATGTTGTCGGCGGCGACCGGAGGTGGCCAGAGACGGCCGGAAGTGGGCGGCCAAAGCCCCAAGCCCAAGGCAAGAATGGGAGTGCAAGTCTAGTTAAAAATGAAAGATTGGAGTTTTGGAAACGAGGCTTCGGAGAACGAAGCTATAGCTCGTTGGAAAGAGCACGACGTGGAGAAGAAGATGGTATGGTTGGTAGTGGCTAAGTGTAGGTGGTGATGGAAATGGTGGTGAATTTATGGAGGTTAATGGGTTTCTTGGTGGAAAAGAGGAAGAAGAAGATGATGGACATGGTGTTGTTGTTGTTGGAATGGTGGAGGAGATGGAGGAGAAAAAGGTGGAGGAGTTGGTGGTGAAATGGAGGGGAGAGTGGCCAGCCATGGGAAGGCAAGGGGGCGGCTACCGTTTGCTGCTTGCTGGAAGAAGAAAGAAGAAAGAAAATGAAAGAGAAGGAAAGAAAGGGGGTGGTTATATAAGGGGGGAATGATTATTACTAGTTTGCCATTGTTATGACTTGATTTAATGAGACTTGCGTCTCCATTCATCCGGACTTGCGTCTAGGCCAAAGAGAGCCTGACGCGGAGATTAGCTCTGTGTCCAGGAAAAAAACGCAAGATCGCGTTTATCAGAAAGACAAAAGTCATAATGACTTGGTCAGAATTTATCAGAAGTGCATTAAATGCAGAATGAATGTGAATCTTCGCATTAAATACTAGATCTGAGTCTGGTGAGACTTGCGTCTAAGGAGGGAGAGAAAAATGAGAAAAAGGAAAAAATAAAATATCAGGATAAGATTCCGGTATCTGGGGAAAATACCGAAAACTCTAGAAAAGCCCGAAAATTGAAATAACTCGGAAAGCTTCTCAAAAATTCTCAATAATAATAAATATTATTTTAAGATTTTTGGTGAAATCGGTTTTCAGAGATTCAATCCCGTTTTTAAAATAAAAATTCTGAAATTAACCGTCAATACCGGTCTACAACGGATTGGCTGGATTTTGATAAATCTGAAAACTCTCAGAAAAAGTATTTAGATAAAAAAAATGTGATTTTAAGAAGTTATGTGAAAGCTGTTTTTTAGAATTTCAATTACGTTTATAAATTAAAAATCCGAGAATCGAGCAGCGGTATTGGTCGACCCCATTTTTGACGATTTACAACTTAATTCAGGAAAATTCCAGAAAATCATGAAAATCTAGAATATTGGAAAACGATATTTGAAATTGAAATCGGTCAAATCAGAATAGCAGAAAGATCAAATTTGAGTAAAACACTAGGATCGGGTCCTCGGTTCAGACTAGGGCTGACTCCGAGTCCACGAATCCAGATTCAAGGCAAAACGATCATATAAATAATTCATAATACAAAACAAATACATGAAGTAAATCAAAAAATACGATCGAAAAATCTGGATACGCAACTAAGTACGTATTCCGGGAGCGGGGTGTTACATTACAAGTTGCTTAAATACTTGTAACAACACTTCAAATATTTCCTCTTCTTTTCAAAATATATTTTCAAAACTATTAACAAATTGTTTCTTTTCTTTATGGATTTTGTGGGTGTAATACACTGAAAACCCTCAGGAGACTACAACTCCTCCTCTAGGGTAACCTAGAGGTTTAAAGGCTTATTGCATATGCTAAGTGCAATCGCGTGACCTGCGAAAGTGGTCCAATAAAAACCTTAGGTTAGTTTTGTTTTGCTCGAGGACGAGCAAAAGATAAGTGCGGGGGTGTGTTTGGACACACATATTGCATAAATATTATTACATTCCTACACATATTCTGTAATAAATCATTATAAACTCACTTGTCTTAATGTCCTAATCCTTGCAGAATGATAAAGAGAAGATAAGCATGAATCCTATCTAAACAAACCCAAAGTTCAAATCAAACAGGGATCGACTCAAATTCAGATAATCTTTAGTCATATTATCTGAGGATTGGATTTACCATATAAGATAATACTATAAAAATTCAAAGAAAAAATGAATTTTTGAAGACGCTATTGGGTTTGCTGAGGATAAATGGATAGAGAGAAGATCAACGGATGAGATGAACCAATTTAGATTCGGATTTAGATTGGATACAATTTAGCATTTTAATCATAACTTTCGCTATCGAATCTCAAATTTGATGATTCATGATGATTCAGAAAGAAGATTTAAAGGGCTACAACTCTTATGTTGATCACTGTTTCAAATTATATCATCTGATAAGCAATATTCAAAAATCAACACGCCAATAAGCTGCAGATCAGAATTCTGGATAAATCAAGTTTGGAGATAAGGGGAAGCTTGAAATTTAAAAATAGCCAACTCTTCCTATCTCCCTACGCTCTCCCTTATCACTATTTTCCTATAAATATCTGTATTCATTGAAAGAGAGGGTACACGAGAGAGCTGAAAAGTCAGAAAAAGAGAGTTTTGAGGGTTGTAATGTGAGATTGGAGAGGATCAAGGGCTTTGTATTTGATGCTTATTGAATAAAATTCAGAATTCTTCTTCACGATCTTGCAGCGTTCAGTCTAAGTCTTTCTTTAATTTTCTCTTAATTTTTTTATGCTATTCTTTTCTTGCATATTTGATTCCATGAAGTCATCTCTTTTCTTTTATTAGCTTCTTTTGTTTTCAGCATCGCTTGGAGGAGGAAGACAACAAGGCGACGACAAGAAACAAGTTCACTGGTTCATCTTCCTCTTCCCTTCGTACCAATCTCTTAATTTCTTTTTTTTACTTTGGTTATTTAAATCTTCGCAAAAAGGTTAGTATTTATTTCTTCTTTTGCATTCTTCATATTTTTATTTTTCTTTTACTTTATTCATATTTTTATTTTGCTTTTGCTTTCTTCTACAAGATCTTTATTTATTTATTTATTTTTACAAAATAAAATTCAAACCTTCATCCAAGGGATTTCTCAACTAGAATAAGATAAAAGTGAGATTTTTAATAAGTAAAATTTTAAGAATAAGTCTCTGTGGATTGGATTCTATACTTCCCACTACACACTTTGTTAAAAAGATTCTAACAAGTTTAGGTTTCATAACTTGTACGTGATTCAACAATTTCAAGAACTTCGAAATGCGAACAATTGTTCAGGCTATTCAAGCACTAACATGACACTATTGAAATCAAAATAATTTGCTGGGTTTTAACACTCTAATCCAGTGAAGTAAGTTGTTTGTGAATTCAGTTATATCCCTTATTAGATCTTTCTCATAACATATCATCTCCTTGAGATTTTCTAAACTAAAATAATATGTCAAAAATATCACATACTAAAAATGCTAATTTTATTAGATCCAATAATGCAAATTTAATAGTAATCAAAGCATAAGATTATTGATTAATACGACACAACTATTTTTTAAACAGTAATCAAAATTGAGGACAAAAAAAGTACAAATTCAGATCATATTTTAAACTACAAATTCTACTCATGTCGGGCCTATTTTCTACGAGGAGGGCTGTGTAGGAGGCAGGAGAAAGAGTGAGGGGGGAGGGAGAGGAGAGGGAGGAACTAGGGTTTGAGATGGGAAAAGAGAGAGGAGAGAGAGGGAATAATTTCAAATTGAGAGTATAACTGGATTTTTTTATACTTAAATTTGAAGTGTAGAATATAAAGGTATTTAGGGTAATTTGGAGATGGATCTATTTATTAATTTACTGAGTGTATTGACTAATGGGTCTACTTATCACTGCACTGGGTTTAAAAAACTGCACTCCCTCGTGATGAGCCAAAGCCTCTACAAATTGGGGTTGTTTGGATTTAAGAAAGTGGGTGGAAAGTTACGAAGTGGGGAAGTGTCATTTTTCACTTTCGTTGTCCAACCAAAATTCGGAAAAGAAAAATAAAAAAACTCCTTTTTCTTTTTTCTTTTTCCTTTTACACAACAGTTTCCTCACTTCCAGAATGTTACAGTTAATTTTGTGGTTATGTAAATCTCATTTGTAACAAGTTGTATCTTAAAACAGTTAGTTTTGTGTTCATGTAAATCTCACTTGCATTCTAATTTGAATTTTTTCATAATTAATTTTATTTTAATATTATTTTACAATCAATTTTATAACTAAAATTTTCGCTTACACATTACTAACCAAACACCAAAAAGCATAATATATTTTTCACTACTGGTTTCTAATCACCAAACAAAAAAAAAAAAAAAAAAAATACAAACAAATTCTCAATAAAAAAAAAAAAACTACTTCTCGCATGCCCACTTTGGCCTGCCTCCTTGAATTCAAACGGCCTCAAACTTAAACAAAATCGGTATTAAAAAAAAAGAATCAGCCGAGAAAATCTTCGAGAAAAAATAAAAATCAAAGAAATCCAAAGTCCAGATGGTCTCGGACGCCGAGCTCAGCGACTTCGAGAGTTCCTTCGGACCTCCGACCTCACCACCACTACCCCGGCACTGTCCGCCGCCAGCTCGAATCGGACTTCAATGTCGATCTCAGCGAGAAGAAGGCGTTCATCGGGGAGCAGGTTGATCTGTTCCTGAGCGAGCTTGCGAACGAGAAGAAGGAAGAAGAGCCGGAGGAGGAGGAGGAGCACGAAGTAAAAGAAGAGGAGGAAGAAGAAGAGGAGAGCGAGGCTGAGGAAGAGGAGGAGGAGAGCAGTGGTGGGAGCATCAGGAAGAGCGGGTGAGTTTTTTGAATTTTTTGATTCTCGGTTTCGTTTCAGGTTGCTCCTTTTTGCATTTTTGTGCTGTGGATGGGTCTCTATTTCGGCTAATTAGGGTTTAGTCCCACCCTAATTTGGGATTTTGGTGATTGTGCATGTCATTTACTTTGCTTGCATGTTGAAGTTTTGTGCATTTCTGTGGAATTTGAGATTGCCCGCATAGTATATTCATTTACATGTTTCGCTTGCAACCTATGCTGCTGAAAGAAAGTTTTTTGTGTTGGTGAACAGTAATGCTCATCTTTCTCTACATTATTTCTCTTTTTTACGAAAGAAAAAAAATGGAATTCTAGTTAGGTTTCTATGTACCATTAAGTGCATATTCCTAATTAGAGTTAGTTCCACTAATTGGTGATCTGATGATTGTCACCGCTGTTTCTTTAGAACCTATAAGTCTTTTACATTATACATAAAAACTTGGTTCTGAAATGATGTTGGATTAAGTGATGTTCTAGAAGCTTTGAGGCTAAATACAGTTTAGAGACATGGGGAATCTGAGATTTTTGAAACATTTTATCTTGCAAGCGTCTCTTTAGGGTCATATATTGTTTTAGCAGCTCTCTACAGTTACGTTGATGACAATATGTTAGTTTGAGTCACTTTCCCTAAGTTGTGTTTTTGACATTACAATGGATTATATGATAACACAACATCTCTGTAGCTAAATATAGTGATAAAGAATAAAAATGTTATGCAAGATGTCTTTTTTCCTCAGCGGACACCACACATCTTCCGCAGTTCCACCCTCAGCTGTTTCTTCCTCAGGTTTTTCTATTGTCTCGTCAATTGAATAGGTTACTATAATTTCCCTACTTTATTATTCCAGGAATTATTATTATTTTTTGAGTCCCTATGGCTTTATACATTTGGATGAGATATGAGCTGCCTGGTTTTTAGGTGTCACATTACACCATATGCTATGGTCTTCCATTAGGCTGGACATGGAGGAAGTGGGCTAATAGATTTCTGTGTGAGGTTTGTTTCTGTTGCCTTGTTAAGAGATTTGGGATCATTAGAGCTAGTTTTCTGGAATTTGGTCTTTCTTCTGACGGCTTTCATTTTGTATCATTCTAGCTATATCATCTTTTGAATCTTCACCGCCTTTTCATTTGGAGACATATGAAACTGCTGGAATTGTTAGTTTACAGGTTACCTTTTCAGGTGCATTATATGTTTTAAGGATGAATGTTGGTTTCCAATATACTCACACTAGATTTTTGACACGGGCAAATGCGCATGCAAATACCTTTCTAAATACTAAAAATGCGAATTAATTCTAGCACAATCTTTTAAGAGAAAAATATGACTCTCGTTCTCCAAGGCAACACATTTAAACAACTTTAATAGCAGCATGACTCACTTCCTTCAAGAACGATACATTTAATCTTTCTAATGAAAACTTAATAATCTGATTGGATTTTATTACTCTTTAAGACATGAGGCCGTGAGGCGAACGTGAGACCAAATTAATTTAAACCCCCCCGGATATTTTAATTGTAATAGTAGATATTTACTAGACTGATGCGTCGAATGTTCCATTAGAGTTTGACGAGTAATGTGAACCTCACAAAGTACAATGTTATATTGAGGCAAGTAACAATGGATTAGTATGAAAAAGAAAATAAAGAGTGTTTTCTTTCTTTTCTTTATGTGAAGGGATGACAGAGAATAAGTGAAAAAAGGACAATGAGGATTGTTATTCTTTTTATTATTTTTTTAAAGGCCGCAACATGTTCTTGAACCTGGAACCTCCTATACTGCAATCACAATCCTTGCTTTAGTACTACTAAGGCAAGTTTTAGCGGGGAGGATAGATATTTGTTAAATTCAAATTGATGTAACCTTGGGTTGTGAGTCAAAATAGGAGCAGAAATAAGGCCTAGAGAATCTAGGATTATGTTTTTAAATAAACTGTGGGCGCTTCCAAGATATTAGGAAAGTTGAAAGTTATGTTTAGGGTTTAATTGGCAGGTGTTGATATACTTGAGGTTTTTTCTTTTTGTGTACCACCTGGCACCACTGCTACTAATCGAGGTGAAATAGTCGAGTTTAGGTTGTTTGTGTTTGTTCCTTCAAGCTTGATTTGTTTAGGTTATCACACGAGCCCCGAGTTAGCTCTCAATGACTTCTAAACAAATACTAGTAAATAGTTTATAAAATTATATGCAAAAATAATATTTTGCATTAATTTCTTTAAAAATTAATTTTGTGAAAATAGTATAAGCATTAATTTCTTAGGACTTTAGCAGTGAAATTTAGAGGCAGGTAATACCACTGAATAGTAGAATCTTAATATAGTGTTTGAAAAGATGAAAGCAAGACAAAATTTTGGACCCCTTTCGGAGGCGAGGCGAGGTGTAAGCCTTATGAATTTTGTAAGTTTATTTTATAAAATTTATAGATATTATAAAAATATATGAAATGATATAGTACTTTACAAATGGATAAAACCATGTCAAGACACTAATAAAAAATTGAATTTAGCTTAGTATAGCAACAAGAATACAATAAAGAACAAGTTGCATGCCACCTGTTCTATATATAGCCACATGGTCTTACTCAACAGCACATGGCTAAAGAACTCATATGAAAACAAAACATTGAACACAGATTACATAAGAGATGAAAGATGCAAATTAAAAAAACATATATAATACTGAGTTTGAAAGATTGATAATTCAACAGGAAATAAAAATGATGTAAAGAAACCAGAAATCAACTGTAAATTCAAATTCACTGGAATACAAGTTGACTACAATAGAAAATCACCGGAAAACACAAGGAAGATGCTGACCCGCGATAACAGAAGAAAACATAGTTGCTTGCAACACCAGATAGTGTAGATGTGAAAGTGGTGGATGATGGAAGCATCTCCAAGATTTAGAGGAAAAGAAAAGAAGAGGCGTGGGATTTCTGTTTTTCAAGTTTAACATGTTAAATTCTTTATTTTTTCCATTCTAGACATTCCCCCCCTAAAGTTTGCATTTCAACAAACAAGCACTTCATGGGGCGCGAAACACATGCTTTAGGTACACTTCAACAAATGAGGCGTACGCCTCATAAGACAAATCGCTGTTCTGTTGCACCTTGAGGCAATTTGCCTTAAAAAGCGCCTAGAGGCGTGTCTCAAATACATCTTTCAAACATATGTATATATGCTAAAGGTATATAGTTTTGCTTACAATCTAAGCGACAATTTTGGCCTCAAGCATATTTGTTATTTTATTGATGAATAGACATATTTCCAAAGTTTCAATTTAACGCCAAATAATTCATAGAACATCTATATTATTTTTATTCTTTAATTACGAAAATGAACTACCTTGTCAATAGAAAAGGAAAGGCAAGAAATTTTTTAGGTGAGGAAGTATGTGATACAATAAGAATAATAATAACAATAATAACAAGAGAGAAGGTTATCTGCTTTCTATGATTTGGCAGGCCAGCTAAAACTGCACAGGAAGAAAAGAAGCCAAAAAAAGAGAGAAGGTTAGAGCAAGTAATGCTCCTGTCATGGTACTAGTCTCAATTGCAATTTAGTAATATTCATTTCTTATGCTTAACAGCTTCAGATGAATCTCCAAGGAAAATGAAGAAGCAAAAAGTCGCGAAGGGTTTTCTTGGCCCCCTCCAACTTTCGGATGCTCTGGTGAAGTTTATAGGTACTGGTGAAAATGAATTACCGCGATATGATGTTGTGAAGAGAATGTGGAATTACATTCAACAAAACAATCTGCAGGTATCCCAACTCTCTTTTCTTAGGCTGCCTTGTCTTGGATGGAAATCCGTATTGTTGCCAGTATGGGGTTGCTTGCATGGGGAACAAAACAGTTCTCTAATATATAATTAGCTAAGTAATGTTTTGCCTGTCTACTAGTTAATAAAGGATAATATAATTATGGGATACTGACACATTGTTCCTAAACTTTAGTTAAAGCACAAAATAATCCTCTTTTTAATGTTAATGCTAAATAAGTCCTTTAGGAGAGAATATTCTTTTGTGGTTTCATTCCGTTAGAGAAAATTTTAGGAACACCTAATACGACAATTGTGCCCTTTAGAAAATGTTCACTATTTCAGATGTTTTAGCAGTCTCTAAAATTATAATTTTTGCAGGAAAAGTCAAAAAAACTTGAAGTTAAAATCGTCTAGGCAGGCTTCCAAGTCTGTTCATTTCACTTCACTTTTATAAATTGAAGCAAAATAATTCTTAGCAATCTTTTTCCAGAAGTAAAAAATTAAACTTGAGGCATACATTATTATTTCAATTCACCGTCTAACTCTCACAGGTTTATCAAAGATTGAAAACGTACTGAAGAGGATATTTCTTTGAGTTATTTTTTTAAAAATTTCCTAAAGTTAATTGAGAAAGTACATCCAATTATCAATTCTAAAATTAACATGCGTGGGTCTTCTTTTGCTGTGTAAAGTTACTTCCTTGTTTTTGGAGTTCTTTCCACCAAACTAGATTATTTATACACCTTATTCCCCCCCCCCCCCCGATCCACAATTTTCTTGATATCAAATCAAAAACATTTGCTTACTTCTTTGAGTTAACTGAGCTTTTCTACTTCAAGCAAATTATATTTTGATGAGCTCACTTATTGCATTAATTAATTGAGATAATATTTCTGATATAATTTTCATTTTTAACCTTTTGCTTTTGTAGTTACAAACAATTTACAACTAAATAAATCCATCTGCTACAAACGATACAAACCATTGCATTGCTTAGTTATGGACAAGTAGATAATATTAATACCATCAAAGCTATCTAAACAAGTTTAGTAAAATGATGCATTCACTTACTGATCGCTTTAAATTGGTTGTTGTTAAATTTGCAAAATGATACAAATCTAAAAGTTTAATTTGACCTACTAAACACGAGTAAAGAAGCAAGACCAAGTTGAATCTCTAGAGAGATTTGTGTTAAAATTTTAAATAAAGATTTTTGAAAACTAATCCAATTATAACAATTATCAAGTAGTTGGGAGATTAATCAATTAAAACAATCTTGGTTTTAGAATCCACTTGAATCTCTGGCTTGGAATTTTGAAATCATGCTAATTAGTTTAACTTACCTAGGTATACCCTATCTACTGTGATCGAGCCAAACCTGCACAGAAAAATACAGAAGTTTAAAACAGTGCTAGGTCCTCGATGCTACCATGTAGCCTAGGGCTAACGGGTCGTGATCCATAGGGATGACAGTGATGGAAGCGTTGTATAAGTTTCTTCTTTTAATTTACAAAAACTAGATAATACTTATTTTCTCAGTTTTATAAAAAGAAATTAAAAATGTTAGGTTAAGTTAAGAAAGAGATGGTGGTGGTGATGTTGTTCAAACGAAAAGAAAAGACTAAATAATGAGGAGAATTGTGATTCTAAACTAATAAAATGAAAAAGAAAATAAAAAAAGTACTTATGTTGTTGAATCGTATTGAAGAATTACCTTGAAATAAAGCAAAGCAGTAGAAAAGAATAAATAAAAGCAGGGCTTCGGCGAGATCAAGCACAATGAAAAAAGTGGGAAACTTTCATTGATTGTCACCTTCAATTTAAGTCTCTTAAGAAAGGATTACAATAGTGTCACTCTATAACAACTCTTAGGTGTTCTTAAAATCAAGTAACTTTATCTAAGCTAAGCTATAAAGAAAATAAAAGTACATTGAAGAAGAAAATAAAATCTAAATAAAGCTCTCTCTGGAGTAGTGCCTCTCTGCCTTCGAGGTTACAGATATTATAAGAGAAAAAGGAGAAAAGAGAGAGCGTTAGAAGATACGGGGAGCAAACGCTCCCCCTAATTCAAATACCCAGTCGCAGATTCCGGCCGCGTTTCCGCGGCCATTGGGTAGGATCAAGGGTGCATGTGTCCGTCCATGTATCCTCTATCTTTTTATCCTCTTGGATATTGAATTTCTGTTCTGAAATTGACGATACGTCCCTTTATCTTCAGTGAAACTGTTAGGGTCTTCAAAAAATCCGTGTTCCCCTTGAATTTGGATGATATTATCTCATCTGATATACCCGGTCTTCAGATAAGATGGCTCTTAGAACTTATGGATTTGAATCGAACCCCTTCTTTTGAACTTTTGGATTTAATTGGATAAATCTGGTAAACTCTCTTTTCTTCCTAATTACCTGCATGTCACTAAACATGAAAATACATTAATTAGCAAGATTTATTTAAATATAAACGTAGAAATGTGACACATACGATATGAAAACATGTAATACACGTGTATGATCACACCCCCACACTTATCTTTTACTCGTCCCGAGCAAAACAAAAAGAAAAGAAAAACTAAGCTGGCCTAACCTAACTCACTTTCGTAGGAATCATGATTGCAATCATGATTGCACTTAACACGTGTAACAAGTCGTTAAACCTCTAGGTTACCCCTAAAGGATGAGTTTTTATCTCGTGAGGGTTTTCAGTGGATTACACCCACAAAATTCATAAAGAAAAGAAATAAATTGTTAGTATTTTGAAAACGCATTTTGAAGGAAAAATAATTTGAAGTATTAATGTAAGAATTCAAGTAATCTATAAGTCATGGGATTTTCCTCATTCCTATGCATGTTTTCCAATCGATTAAGCTTTGTTTCTATCATATCGATAGACTGGGTAAAAGAATCTTTGCTCAAAATCATAGATTGCACTCTCTCTTCGAAGTCAACAGGTTCTTGTTGTGGTTGGACTTGAAAATTAAGTAAGGATCTTGGATTTGGGAATTGTTTGGGAGCATTGAGTCTGCTATGATTTGTATTTGTCGTGTGGACTCAAGGAAGGCTTCAAAACTCTTTTCTAAATAAGATTTTTCTTCTATAGTTTGGTCTTTATATGGAGTATATGAAGCTGTTTGTTGGTAAGGTTGTTGATAGTAAGACTCGGGAGTTGTATCCCCACTGACTCGATGAAGGGTCGTGATGATTATTACAATTTTGTTCATAATACTGGGATTAGGGCATGTATTGATTCGGATTAGACCACTGGCATACTTTGTTGGAGTTATGTAATGCTGGGTTGGTGATATCCAAATTGAAAGAGGTTAGGGTGATGTATGGATCACTATATGCATTGGAAAAATTATAATTGTAATCCATATCTAAAAGATATCAAAAACAAAAACAAACAAAAGAAAGAAAAATCTAGCCTAAGTTAGGGTAGACCTTTAGACCTAGACGACTCCTAACTGTTGATTATCCACAGGAGGTATATTACAGAACCTGACTACAAGTTAATCGGCCAGGAAGGGGTAAGACTAGTGGGAGGTATCCGTGCCCAAGCAGCGGGCCTAATTATGTCAAACCACCAGCTTTCGGGGTTTCGCCCCTCAATCTCCAATCTTTAACACCAATTTGAAAATAGTCAACTTCTAACAACTTTCCCTTTAGATCAATCCCTATTTGAGTCTGAGATGTCCCTAGGACCAACACTACTCAATTTTAAGTTAAGATGGGTAAGTGAGTGAGGAGATGGTTTTTGGGCTAAGGAAGGGTAATGACTTTCCCACCTTATCTTATTTAAGGATATGCCCTTAATCTTTTTAGCGTAGTGTACAAGTATAGAGTAAAAGGTAACACTCTAGTAATATAAATCACTCAAAATATGTTTCTTAAACTATATGTAATGCACACATACTTTTGCTCCAGCACTTTTCAACAATAATGTAAAAGGTAAACGAATTAGACACGTGGCCTAAGATGCAAGAGTCTAAATTTTTTAGTATTTACAAAGTAACCACGTTACTGTTGATATTAGAAACATGTACAGAGTGAGTTAAACAGATAAAGTAATAACTGCAGAGAGCTAATCTCTGAAAATCAAGCAACATGCAAGAAAATACAGTTAGTAGTTCACCACAGTTGTGAGCTCTGATGCTTTGCATTCTTAGACAGAGGCACAAAGTAGCAATATGTTCACTGCAACTTCTAGTTTTCTGAAATTAGCCCTGTACACCAAAACAGAGAAAGAAAAAGTGATTAATTCGTTAAAGTAAATCAAAAAGAAAGAAAACTTACCGTCTCTTCCCGGCAACGACGCCAAATTTTGATCGAGCCAAACCTGTACAGAAAAATACAGAAGTTTAAACAGTGCTAGGTTCTCGATGCTACTGTGTAGCCTAGGGCTAATAGGTCGTAATCCACTGGGAGGGACAACGATGAAAGCGTTATGTAAGTTTCTTCTTTTAATTTATCAAAACTAGTTAATACTTATTTTCTCAGTTTTATAAAAAAATAAAAATGTTAGGTTAAGTTAAGAAGAAGATGATAGAAGAAGAGATGGTGATGGTGTTGTTTGGCCCAAAGGCCATTACCCCGAAGTTTTGATGATAACAAACCATATGTAGTTATGTTTTTAACAAGTTTGTTTAAATGAGTTTTAGGTAAAAATTATAGTTTGATTAACGGCTCCAACACAAGACTCACACATTTGGAAGCTGTGAAGATTTGGATCTCAGAGCCCAGCACAATAGAAGAGCTCCAGGATCAAACAAGTTGAAGATTACTACAAGATTTGTATTTTCCATTTTAGTTAGGATTTATAGTCTATTTTGTAGGTTGATAACTTTGGGATTGTCACACACACATATTTGATATTGCTTCATGCTTACAAACAAGTTTTTATTACAAAATTTCTAACCAAGTTTCGGAAAAACAAAGTTTGGAAAAATCGGTTTTTGGAAAAACCGTTTTCATTTAGCAAAGATTTTTTATCAAAATAAAGTTCAAATCTTTTTGGTGTTGATTATGATCACACCCTGGTCCTTATAAGCCCTAGAACTCTATTTTGTATATACCTATCTAAAGAAGTTTTATCGGAAAAATTTAGACTCCAAAAAGTTTTCAAAAACCTGACTTTTGCCCTTGTCCGATCGACCGCACAGTCGACCGCTGGCAGAGCAGAATTGCTCTGTTGGTCGACCGTGTCGGTCGACCGACATGCACCATTGTGCATGTGTGCACATCGGTCGACCGGAACGGTCGACCGAGAGTAAGAGCAGTGCTCTCTATTTTTTCTCGTCGACCGGACCGGTCGACCGACAGAGAGAACTCACTCTCTGTTTGGGACTTCGGTCGACCGGCCCGGTCGACCGCTTTCCCAACGGTCGGAAATCCGACGTTGGCGGTCGACCGGCCCGGTCGACCGACAGCAGTCAAAATCTGCTGACAGACTCCAACAGCTATTTTTCTGATTTGTTGTGTTGGGATTTCCCCCAACGAATCTCTTGGCCCTTGTAAACCAGTTTTCATCCCTATAAATAGAGGGAGTGTTTTACAACTAAATTAATAAGATTTACAAGTTAAAGATCAAAAGTTTTCAAAAGTTTAGCCTTTTAGCAAAAAGCTTTCATTGAGCCAAATTTCCAACCCTTTTAGCTTGAAGCCTTCCTCTACTTCTCTTCTAGATTTGTGCACTACACAATCCCAAAAGTTTCATCTCCTCATCTTGGTTGTAGGGTTGTGTGCAAGTGAGCCATTGTTTGTGGTCAAGTGTTGATCACCTTTTTCTTCATATTAAGAAGTTGTAGAGGCATCGGCCTCAAGCGAGCTAGTAAGCTCCTAGTTGGTGTTGCGGCACCGTGAGAGAGGACAAGTGTGTCCAAAGAGTTCTAGTGAGAACTTGTATTGACGAGCCGGTGGGATCAAGCATAATGGAAATCCTTCATCGTGTTGAAGGCGGGGATGTAGAGCAGTGGCTCGAACCTCGAAACATATTCTCGTGTTTGTGATTGTCTACTTATCTCTAAACTCTCTCTCCTTTACTTGCTCTATTATTTGTATACTCTCTTGCAAGTCTTTTTATTATTGTTGGTTATTGTTAAATAGTTTTTAATCCGCATTATTTGTCACTTAGTATAGCCTTCACCTATTCACCCCCCTCTAGGTGATTTCAATTGGTATCAAAGCCTAACCCTAGCATTTGGTTTAACCACCTTAGGGAGATCCTCATTATTGGCTATATCTATTTGTTGCATTGATTAGTTGTTGTGCACTATACTCATATTCATGGCATCAGTTGACTTTTCTATCAAGTCCCCACCCAAATTTGATGGGTTGAACTTCCCTGTTTGGAAGGTCAAAATGAACATATTCCTAAAATCCCTAGGTGTTAGAGTTGCTAAGTCCATCACCAAAGAATTTATTGAACCTCTCACTGATGAGAAAACATGATCCGAAGATACCTCTAAGGACTATGAGGCCAATGCTAGAGCCCAATATGCACTCACCCAAGCTTTAAATGAAGATGATCTTTCACGCATCATTAACTGCAAATCTGCTTTTGAAGTTTGGAATGTTCTTATTGTTACTCATGAGGGAACGTCTCAAGTCAAGAAATCTAAAATTGACTTGCTCCGTTCTCAATATGAGAATTTTTATATGCTTGATAATGAAGGCATAGATGATATGCTCACCGTTTTACCAAGATTACTAATGCTCTATCTTCTTTAGGTGACAACATCGACAATGACCAAAAGATCCAGAAGGTCATTAGAGCTCTTCCCAAGTCTTGGGAAGTCAAGGCTACCACCCTCAAGGAGCTAAATGATAGGGAGGAGATGGACTTCTCCGGCTTCATCGGCAATCTCAAAACCCATGAGATGGAGATGAAGGTAAGAGAAAAAAGGGAGGCACCAAAGAAGAAACCCCTTGCTTTCAAGGCCGTTCCATCCACCCATGATGAAGAGGATTCATCGGAAGACTACGATGAAGACTTTGCCATGCTCATAAGGAAGGTGGGCAAAATGTTCTATAAAAGGGGTAGGCAAAGCAACTTCCGAAGAGGGAGACCTCAAGGAAGATTTGAAAAGAAGAGAGAGGAACCGGGTCCATGTTTTCATTGCAAGAAGACGGGACACCTAATTGCCGATTGCCCCTCTCTACAAGCTACTACCTCCAAGAATGGGCAAAAGAAAAAGAAGGCGATGGTGGCCACGTGGGATGACTCGGAGTCGGAATCCGAAGAGGAGATCGACGCCGCTCACATGTGCTTCATGGCACATGGCGATGATGCTTCCAGGTTTGTCTAGAAAACTCTCTAGATGATGAAGACTTACTATGGATGAACTTGCACATTTTTTTGAAGAATTACAAAGTAGGTATGAAATTTCTCAAGTTCAAAATAAAAAATTGAAAAAGGAAAATGATTCTTTAAAAAGTAAATTTGAACTTGTTTTAAAAGAGAAAAATGATTTATCAAATTCTTTTGAGAAAATGAAAAAGGACATTGAAAAATACAAAAACATCTTGTAAAGGAAAAAGCCCTATTTCTACTTGCAATAAAAATGAATTTTTAGATATCCAAAAACGTATTGAAGTTTTGGATACAACTTTAAAGAAATGTGTTTTTGACATGACAAAATTTGCATCTATATTTCCTAAAGGAAAATCCCAAGGGAAACATACTCATCACCATGCTTCTAACACACAAGCATGCACACTCACACAAACATGCATTTTTGTATGGTGGAATTTATACTTGTGCTCATTGTGGCCGCAAAGGCCATTTAGAAAAGTTTTGTTATGCTAAGCTAAACTTGTTAAATAAAAATGTTTGGGTTCGAGAAAACACTAACCTTATAGGATCCAAAAAGATTTGGGTACCAAAAGACACGCCAAACTTGATTAATGCAGTGTGTGTCGTCTTCCTCCAAGACTTAGGAGGAGATGGTGCCCGGGTGGTGGATGCATCAACGCTCAACGAACACATCGTCGCTTGCATCACTATCGAAGAGGCACCCATTTTTGGAGAATACCTATGGTTTGGTAACTTCTCCACATAAAAATTTCTTTATATATATATAGGATTGCTAGTTATACTTTTGTGATATTGTCCATATGTAAACTTGCATATCCATTTGTTTGTACCTTTGCCATGATTGAGAATATATTCATGTTTCTTTGGCATATGTTATTGTTCCATATATCAAGATTTTGTTAACTTAATGTTTTATATGATTTTTGTCAAAATAAAATTTTATTTAACCAAATTAAGCAAATAAATAGAGACGGCAATTGCGCGCCTCAACTCTTATCTAGAGGAATATCGAGGAGAAGTTCAGAACCCTAACGGGGTATTCGGCTTCAACATCTCACGTTTATTACTTAATTTATAAATAAAAATTTATTGACAATAAAAACTAATAAGTAAATAAAATAAAAATCTTTATTGTGTTTTTCATGCCAAGTAGTAATTTCAACATTCTTGTTAAGTGAAATATTTGTTTTGATTAAAAGAAAATTAAATTTAAAACCCAAAACCTAAAAACAGTTTTTATTTCTGTCATGACCGGTCGACCGGCCCGGTCGACCGACGCGGTCGACCGACCAAGCCTGGAACACAAAAAATATTTCTGCCCGTAGCCGGTCGACCGCACACCAACCGACTGAAAGCGAGTGCTCTCGGTTTCCACCGGTTGACCGGCCGGTCGACCGGCCGTCGGGTTTGCTGTTTTTTACCCGATTGTATATAAATCCCTAAACCCCTTTTCCCTCATTCTCACTGCCTCCAACCTCTCCTCTATCATCATCTCTCAACCTTAGATCTATTCCAAACCCTCTCTTACTCTCCCAACTTCAAATTAATTCCACAAAATTTGGGATACGCTGTTTCAGGCTCCAGATCAACTCTCCTTCTTGAGGATTTCTCTTGTTTTTCCAGTGATTTCAAGGTATAAGCTTTTCCTTTAGATCTTTCAATTTTCCTTGCTTAATTCCGTATCTTTTTGCTTAGATCTTGCAGTCATCTTGATTATCCTTCAACCATGTCCAAAAGAACTAGATCTGAAAAGGGGAAAACCTCTCAATCTTTATCCTCCCCTTTTGTATCACAAAATGCATCATATAGATATGTCATTATTTTCACAAAAAATGTGAGTTCTGGTAGACAGTGTTTTAAATAGCGGCTATAGCGGCTATATCGGCCGGAAAAATTTATCGGGAATGGGGATATATCGGGGATATTTTAAAAAATCGGATGTGAAAATCGGACTGTAAATATATATGTCTTCGTGTCCTAAATCACATCTCAATAATGTAATGCATGCATAAATCATATAAAATTTTATAAAACATCATATTTGCATGTAAAAGATATACTTACCTCGAAACTTGTAATTGCATTAAACCTATGAACCCATAATCACCATCCAAGTGTACATTCTTCACAAATGCCACATTACCAACTCTCTTGAATCACCCAAATGCCTAATCTAGAAACATGCAAACATGAAAAAGAATCAATAAATATATAAAATATTATACAAAGAAATGACAGAATCAATTCAAATCAAGTATCATAAATTCATATTATGTCTACAAGTTCAAATTAAAATCATAAAGTGATGGTCCATACAAGAAGCAAGCAATTAACTAACCAAGAGTTTAGAAGTAACAAAGACAATAATTATTTCTAAAGGCTAAAGCAAAACAAGAACTAAAGCAACATAAAACCAACAGCAAATGTCTCTTATGTATCATGCGTCAAGTCTAGAAGCAAAATAACAAAAGCTCAAATAAATATTATCCCTATTCCTCTTCTCCATGCTCGGACTCATCCGAATCATCCGATGATGAAACATCATCATCTATAGGAATGTTTGGCTCGTCCTCATCCGATGATGAATCCGATGATGATCCTAAAGTGTCTTCATCTTCCTCATGAACCTCATCATCATTTCTCTCAACCCTCTTTGATTGTGATGATGATGCTTCCCCTCTAGTCTTCTTTGCACCCTTCTTTGTTGTCCTTGAACTCTTTCTTCTCTTTGGATTACCACCCATAGCTTTTGCAACTTGCCTCCAAGTTAATGATTCACCAGGAAAAACTTCATCATCGCTTTCTATATGTGTTGCATTGATATTATTTTGATGCACCAACCACTCAGTGACCTTCTCTTCTTCATCATAAGCGGCTAAAGGATCTCTATCCTTGATAGCTAGCTTATTTTTTAGCCTTGCATTGAACTTGACATAGACTAAGTTATGTAGCTTTCTGTGACTTAGTCTATTTCTCTTCTTTGTATGAACTACAAATGAAAACCAAACCCATCAACAAAAATAATTAAACAATTAAAGAGAATAATATAATATATATTTTATATATTTGTAATACCATCTCAATGTGCTCCAATTTCTTTCGCAACCAGGCGAGCTTGTTGTCAAGTTCAATATTCTCATAGCCATATTCCTCAATTCGGGAGCATCAGTCCCATAAAATTGCCAATATTGTGCTAACAACATTATGAATGAAATTAGTGACTAAAAAAGTATAGTTATTTCTTTTCTATGTAAATATGTAAAATGCAAAAAACTAATACCTGGATTATTAAGCTTCTTAGCATATGTTTTTGCGAACTCTCTCCCAAATGATCCCTTTGATATTGGTACATTGGCAATTGTTGACTGATTTTATCGATGACTTCCTCAACATTGGGATAAAAACTTATGCATGGCATCAACAAAGCCATCCATAAAGACACCGGCTATATCAATTGACTCCTTCTTTGCAAAATAAAAATAAGGGTTTAAGAAGTAGCCGGCTCGATGCAAGGGACCTTTAAGTTTTCATCCCATCTTTTGTCAATAATTTTCCATATTGGAAGATACTTCTTCTCTTCACCTTTAAGAGCCAATTTGATCTCCTCCTTGGCATTCTCTAAATCACCATAAACCCAACCCGTAGATGGCATTTTGTCACCATCAACCCTTCTTAGGACTTTCACCAATGGTGTAAAGACTTGGAGAGCAAGGTCTACATTGTCCCAAAATTTATTACTAGCGATGATTTCGGCAACCTACAAATCACAAATGTAACGAATAGTTTTTAGCTTTCAAACTAATGAACTATATATAATAAAAATAAATTGCAATCAGTTGTTATTAATTTACTAATGTAATGATATATATAGATTTAAAAGAATAAAAGTATATACCTTTTTACCCGCATCAGTTTCGGAAAGTGTGCATAACATCCATTCATTACTTACAAACATTTGCTTTAGATTTTTCCTCTTTTCGCGAATTGAGCTTAAAGAAAGATACGCGGTAGCAAATCTTGTAGCTCCGGGCCTAACAATATCTCCATCGCATTTAGCCCTCATTAGGCTAAGTGACTTGGTATGATTATAAATGTACACCGTCACCGATCTTCCCATTAAAATAGCACTCCGGATAGGCTTTATCTTTCCAATATCGCCTAACATCAAATTGATGGTGTGGCGCGCACAAGGAGTGCAATATATATTAGGCCTTTTTAAGAGTAAAGTTTTTGCCGCCGACATATTGTTGGATGCGTTGTCCGTGACAATTTGCACAACATTTTCGGGTCCGATCTCCTTAATCGCATTATCTACAAACTGATAGATATAATTGCCATCATGTTTCTCGGCAGAAGCGTCCTGTGAATGTAAGTAGGCCATTCCCGCTGGACAATGCGCAACGATGTTCATGATGCTTTTATTCTTCCTATCCGACCAAGCATCGGTCATAATTGTGCACCCATAAGTTCCACAACTTTGTTTGAATGAAGCTAGAGTTCCAGTTGTCTCCTCCACCTCCCTTTGAAGGAATGTCTCACTTAGCTCGTATGGTGTTGGAGCTTCCAAGAATTTTCCAAACTTTCCAATAGCTTGTAACATTTGTTGGAAAGAAGGAAGTGTAGCTGTATTAAAGGCTATTCCAGCTTCATAGAACCACCTCGCTATGTACTTCACGGCATCTTCCTTGCCTTCTTCCTATACTTGGAATCCATGTTAGGTTGCTTGCTAGCCTTTGATTTATCCACCAACTCCTCTGGTGATAGGGAAAATCTATCCATAGGGCCTTTTGCCTTCATTCGTCGACACATGTCTTGCCGATAATATTCTTCTGAATCTTCCTCATCCTCTTCCCCAACATGCACATCGCTTATCAAGTTTTGGTAGCTAACTTCCTTGGCTTCCCTTTCATCTGAGTTTTTTCAAGTATGACAATAACTTTCTCCTTCACATCAGCAGGAACTTGGTAACAAGGTACGCAATTCCCCTTGACCCCAGCCAAATGTTGTTTCAAACGAGTTATCCCTCCGGAAAGTACCTGTTTGCAGTATATGCAATGCACTGTGTTGCATTATTGGCATCCACCCTCTCTCCATAATGCCAACAAGGATCTTTGCCTCCAGGCTTTGGCAGCAAATTGGAACACTCAGAAGAAGCCATCTTGCTACAATTTTATGGAAACAAAAACTTATTTGAGAAAATAAAACTTCTTCATATTATATCAATATTGAAGAATCCATACAACAAACCCACCAAACTTATAGCCAAGAATGATTGAGACAAGCAACCAAACAAATTCAATTGAAGGAAAATAAGGAAGCAATCAATATCTTGAAACAGTTGCATAGTTTTCCCACAACTTAAAATTAAAAAAATTACCCACAAACAAATTATCAATTCTTGAACATCTTGCCACATCAACAGTATTTTATTTATTCTTTCTTTATATATGGATAACATATTTCTTCTTTGAATTCTTTCTTATACTATGTCTAACAAATGTTTGTTTTTGTAACTAATGCTACTATTCATTTCTAAATATGCAGATTATGGAGCTGATCACTACAGATGATAATCAGTCAGAAAGCAGTCAAAGAATGCAGAGGAAACACAAATAATTTCAAAATCATTCAGTGAATAACTTCAAGAAAATAGAAATTTTCATGAATGCGGCAATGCCTTTCTAGTTTCTACTGGTGCATTTTATCACCTATTGTATTAATGTAATTGTTACTGTATATATCGATCAATAGCTATTTGTCAAAATTTTGTCATTGTGAAGCATGATCATGATCCAAATTCAAGAATGATTTTTGACAGCCTAATGAAGCAGGATTCAGATTCAAGCATGATTCTGAAAATAGTCTAAATGTCTAATGAAGACTGATTCATGGATTCAAGAAAGTCTAATTAGTAATGAAAACAGTCTAATGAAGCATGACAGTTTATTAACAATTAGACATTGTTAAGAAGCTGTAAAAGATACCTGCTTGCTCAGTTGCTCGCTGAAGCTGCTCGCTGCAACGCCTACACCACCAAAATGATGCTGCTCCTGCAGAACTCTCTTGACACGTACCACCGCAGGCGCAGAGGAGAGGGAACAACGGAGACGGGAGAGGCTGGGTTGCTAGTGCTGCAGAGAGATGAATCACCACCAATTCACCATTGACGAAGTCACAACCGACTCACAACTCACAAGAGAGATTGCGCCGACGGACCGGTGAGAGAGAGGAGATGTTGCGCCATCGACGAGGTCACGAGAGGTAGAGGAGATGTCGAGATGATCTGATGATGCACCAGCGAGGCGAGATGATTCACTGTCGACGAGGTCGAGAGAGAGAGAGAGAGGAGACTGTGTCGCCGACGAGGCCGAGAGAGAGAGAGAGCCGAGATTGTGTCGTTACTCGTCGACGAGGCCGAGAGAGAGAGGAGATGGCACCGTCGCCCGTCGATGAGGCCACAGCACAGAGAGGAGAGATTAGGGCTCGCGTCGGGTCCCCAAAATCCCCAACCTGGCGAATAAATAGAGCGGGTCGGGTGTTCGGGTGGGGTGTTTGGGTCGGGTTATTTTTCACCCCGATGCAGTTTTTGGCTGGCCGATATTGCGGCGATTTTTTTGAGCCGATATATCGGCGCTACATCCGATATTGCGCCGATAAAGGGGGAAAAATGCGAAACGCTATCAGAAGTGCCATTGCGTTGCGGATCACTGCCAAAACCGATATATCGGCGCAATAGCGGGGCAATAGCGGCGCCATTTAAAACACTGCTGGTAGATCTGTTGTACTTAATGATTTTGAACATCTAAATCTTGCATCTATTCTGAGATCCAATTCCTTAGAATATTTTGTCACAATTAGGGAACCTGTTTATCCTTCCCTAGTGCAATATTTTTACTCAAATCTCACATTTGAACAAAACCATATAAGATCCAAAGTCTTGGGCAGAGATATTGATATCACCCTTCAAGAATTTGCACATCACCTTCACCTCTCCTGTGAGGGGGAAGACATTTATAACCTTAATTTGCATGATTTTATTTATCCTGACGGTGAGTCTGCCAACACCGCCTCCACATTGCTTCATGATGATGATAACCCCGGTTTAGTTAGGAACGAGGAGGTGAAGTACTACACTCTCACCGCCCAAGTCCTAGCCAAGATCGTGTTCTATAACCTCCTGCCAAAATCAGGAGAATATAGTGACGCTAGAGGTTCTGCTCCTCTTGTCATCTACTGCCTTCTGCGAGCAGTGTTTTAAATCTCGGCCGATATACCGGTATATCGGCCGAGATATCATTTTTTTTCAAAAACGAGACGATAAGGCAAAAAAATAACGGATATCGTTTTTGACCGAGATCGGCCGATATATTGCCACGTGGCCGATATATCGGCCGATATCCGAGTTAAAAATCCCGGCCGATATTTGGGGTTTAACGGGGATTAGATGGGTCGGGTCAGAAATAGCGAAACCCATTATTAAATGATAAATCCGACCCGCATTCCCTTACTTAAAAACGAAAAAACAAAAAAAAAGAAAAAGGCAAAAATTTTCTCTCCTCTCTCGAGCAAAAATTTTCTCTCCTCTCTCGAGCCGTTGCTAGGGCTCACGATTGCGACGCTGCCCTTGACGCCAGCCCCACCACCGCTCCTCCGATTGCGCCTCCGACCTCCGATTGCGCCTCCCACCTCCGATTGCCCTAGACGCTGCCTCCCATCATCGATTGCGCCACCGCCCTCAACGCTGCACTTGCAACCGGAGTTCTCTCCCCTCTCTCGAGCTAGGGCACCGGCAAATCCATCAAGTCCACCGTCGATTGCGACTCTGCAACGCCGCCGTCAACCGTAGCTGTAAGTTCTCACTATCTCCCCATGAATCTCCCCTCTCTTTGTGTCTCTCTTCATCTTTCTCTCTGTCTCTCTTTCCACCTTCCGCTCCCTCTTTCCCAGTCTCTGTCTCCATCTCCATCTTTCTCTGTCGCTCTCCATCTCCCTCTATCTCCTTCTATCTCTCTCCTCTCTCTCCATCTCCCTTTCTCTCTTCTATCTCTCTCCATCTGCGACTCTCTCGCCCGTCTCTCTCTCCATCTCTCTGTCTCTCTCCATCCCCATCTATCTCTCTCTCTCTCCATCTCCCTCTGTCTCTCTCTGTCTCCATCTCCTGCTCTCTCTCCATCTCCACTATCTCTGTCTCACTCTCTCTTTCTCCGCATCTCCCTCTCTTCCCCCATCTCCCCCTATCTCTGTTTCCATCTCATTCTATCTCTCTATCTCTGTATCTCACGCTATCTCTCTGTCTCTCTCCACCTGCTGCTCTCCCCTGTCTCTGTCTCTGTCTCTCTCTCTTTCTCTCTATCTGCTGCTCTCTCCCCTTGTCTCTGTCTCTCTATCTCCCTCTATCTCTCTCTGTCTATCTGTTGCTCTCTCCCTTGTCTCTGTCTCTCTATCTCCTTCTATCTCTCTCTGTCTATCTTCATATGTTGCTCTCTCCCCCGTCTCTGTCTCTCTATCTCCCGCTATCTTTCTCTGTCTCTTAGGAATTCATTCTTTTGTGAGGAATTAATAATCAAATTTCTCAATTTTTTTTTTTAATTTTTTTCAGGAAGATCATCTGCTTCTTGGCGTCGCAGCGTGATTGTACTCTTCAGGTTACATCATTTTTGACTCCGCATAGCCTGTTTGTACAGTTTGCAAATTGTTTCACACAATTAAATTATTTTTTTTACAATCTTGCACACAATTTACGTATGCAGCACTTTGAACAAAGCACCCATCCATCATGTAATTCATTTACTAGTAGCCATTGCCGCATTCTTGTTGTTTTGCCTTTTTGGTAATGTCACAAGATTCTTCCATTTTTTTCCTTCTAGTATATAGTTTTGAACCTGCAAGAATCTGACACTATTAGTAACTTTATAAAGAAAATACAAGAAGATAGTAGCAAATTTTATATATGCAATAGAAATTTTATATATGCAGTAGCAAAATTTCATATATGCTATAGCAATTGTGTGACTGTGTCATAGATTAATTTTTTAAATTTGTAGCAAGATGTCCTCTTCCGCTGCTTCTAATGTGCAACCAAAAAAAGGAGGGACAGATCTAGCATGGGAATGGGGGCAGAAGGTGCCGAATAAAGCAAACAAGGTTCTTTGCAATTTTTGCAAAAATGAATATGGTGGAGGGATAACTCGTTTTAAGGAACACTTGGCTCATATTAGCAGAAATGTCAATGCATGTTCTTTAGTTCCCGATGACGTCAAGGAAAGGTATTGGTTATGTTAAATAAAACGAAGAAGATAAAGGAAGGCAAAGAAATAGAGCTCCAATACTTATTAAGTGAAGTACGTGTTGGTGAAGATGAAGATGAAGAGGCGACAACTGAAGAATCATCAATTTTTAGATTCACAAGTCAAGCGAAGGGAAAGGACCAATCGATCAATTTTTAGATTCACAAACTCCGGATAAGATAGTAGGCAATACAAAGCAACCTACAATGCATACCGTATTTAAGAAGAAGGGAAGAGAGGATGCGGTAAAGTACATTGCAAGATTCTTTTATGAAGCCGGAATTGCATTTAATGTTGCTTCGCTTCCCTCTTTCTTGCAAATGGTATTTGCTATTGGTAAGTTTGGACCAACTTTGCAACCTCCAACACCATATGAGTTGAGTGAGACATTTCTTCAAAGAGAAGTAATGGAGATAAATACAACTCTAAATACATTCAAAGAGACTTGTGGCATTTGTGGGTGCACTCTTATGACCGACGCTTGGTCGGATCGGAAGGGTAGAAGTTTAATGAATATGTGTTGCTCATTGTCCAGCCGGGACGGCCTTCTTGCTATCCCAAGATGCTTCCTCTGATAAACATAATGGAAACTACATTTATAAGTTTTTGGAAAAGGGGATCAATTATGTGGGTGTTGACAATGTGGTGCAAATTGTCACCGACAATGCATCAAACAATATGGCGGCAGCAAACACACTAGCTTTGACACACCCAAACATCTTTTGGACATGTTGTGCGGCACACACCATCAATTTGATGCTCGCCGATATTGGAAAGATAAAGAATATTCGAAGTGCCATCATGATGGGAAGGTCGGTGTCGGTTTACATATATAGCCACACCAAATCTCTTGACTTAATGAGGAAAGCTACTGGTGGAGGGATTGTTAGATCCGGAACTACTAGGTTTGCTACCGCATTCTTATCTTTGTCATCCATACGGGAAAAGAAGGAGTTGCAACATATGTTCATTTCTGATGCATGGATGGATTGCGCTCTTTCCAAAACGGATATGGGTAGAAAGGTATATTTTTATCAGTCAATAACTCCATATATGATATTTAAATATTCTGATGTCTATTTGAATTTGTATAGATTGCGAAAATAATTGCAAGCAATAAATTTTGGGACAATACAAATCTTGCACGTAAGGTTTTCACGCCGTTGGTGAAAGTTCTACGAAGAGTTGAAGGGGACAAGGTGCCATTCATGGGTTTCCTCTATGGTGATTTGGTGGCTGCTAAAATAGAAATTAAAGCTTCTCTTGATGATGAGAAGAAATATCTTCCTATATGGATGATTATTGATAAAAGATGGAATGAAAAGCTTGAGGGTCCTTTGCATAGAGCCGGATACTTCTTGAATCCATACTTCTTTTATGAAAAGAAAGAGGAGATTGAAAAGGATGGTAGCTTTATGAGTGGCTTCGTTGAAGTCATGCATAGATTTTATCCAGATAATGATGAGATTATTAAGAAGATTGGACAACAATTGTCCATGTATCAATTGAAGCAAGGAACATTTGGTAAGAAGTTTGCGCTGCAAGGAGCTAAAAAAATTATTAATCCAGGTAAAATTTTCATTTTAAGAATATATTATATATAAACAATCAAAGTTAGCAAGCAACTAACTATTTCTAAATTATTTAATGCTAGCTCAATGGTGGTCATTATATGGAACTGATGCTCCCGAATTGAGAACTATGGCAATGAGGATTTTGAGCTTGACTACTAGCTCTTCCGGTTGTGAACGGAATTGGAGCACATTTGAGATGGTAGTACTCGTACAATTACATGAATAAATATTTGTTTTTTTAAATTGCTTTCTTATTTCTTTGTGTGTTCATCTCTTATGTAGGTTCATACGAAGAAGAGAAATAGACTAAGTCCTAAGAAGCTGCATGACTTAGTCTATGTTAAGTTTAATGCTAGACTCAAGAACAAAATTTCTATTCCAAATAGAGATCCATTGGTCGCCTACAATGAAGAAGAAAAGATCATTGAATGGTTGGTAACCGACAAGGGAATGATGAGGCTAGTGATGATGAAGTTTTTCCGGGAGAGTAACTAACTTTTAGGCAAGTGGCGATTGCTATAGTAGCTAATTTGAAGTGGAGGAAAAGTGGAAGAGTGAAGATGTCCAAGAGCATTAAACTTTCTAAAGGGAAGGCGTCTTCATCTTCCAAGAAGAGGCCGTCAATGGAAGAGGAAGAGGAAGAGGTGGATTCGACATCGGATTCATCATTTGATAATGAACCAACAATTCCTTTGGATGATGTCGATGTGTCCGAATCCGAGTAGAAATGTAGAACATGAACAATGTTGCATTTATTTTAGTATTATTTTTTCTTTAAAGACAAATGTTAGATTTTTGTAACTTTTAAACTTTGGTATGCTTGCTTGCTTGGTTACTTATTTGGATAATTATTTTTTTTGCTCAGGAGATCATTTTATTTTATTTCATGTTCATTGCGGTATTTCAAAGATGTTTTTATATGATGTTTGGATATTAACTTATTTCTTTTAATGATGCTCTTACATGTATTGACTATTGATTTTATTTTTGTGTTTTGAAGGTTGAGCATGTGGTTGATTTATCTTTTGAAGAGGAGATTCTACAAATACATTTGAGGAGCTTCTACAAAGGTCAGTATCGCTTATGACTTGTGAGTTTATGATCCTAAACTTGCATTATGTAGTTTCATATGATTTATGTATGAAATTACATGTATATTCTTCACCCGATATGACGTTCGATTTGACGACCAGTATTTAGTACCATATCGTGATATATCACCCGGTATCCGGTATATAATTTTGCCGACCGATATATCGCCGGTATCCGATATTTAAAACACTGTCTGCGAGGCATTAGAATTAACATCCATAGGCTCATCATCAACTATATGACGTCTGATCATCTTCTTGTCCCAAACCGGCACTTGCCCTTTGGGATGCTCATTACACATCTTTTGAAGCAATTAAACTTTGATCTTTCCTCTGAACGGTCGGTTGAACCGTCAGTTGACATCAACAGCACCCTCCTCAAGAGGATGCGTGCTAGGGAGCGTTCTCCTACTCCTCAGCCGCAGCCTATCTTCCCTGCTGTTCATGTCCCTGGATCCTCCTCTGGCTCTTATGCTCCCTCCGATCCCTATCTTGCCTTATCTTCTCAGATTCAGGAGCATCGCCAGCAGATTTCTGCTGAGTTGACTGAGCATCGCCAGCAGATTTCCGCTGAGATGACCGCGCACTATCAGCGGATGGAGCAGCGTTTGGACCATGATCTCAGTTATATCTGTGACTCCATGCGCTATATGCATACATGTCTCGGCGGCATCTACCAGAAGTTTGATTGGCCGATTCCTCTTCCTTCTGATCGTGCTCAGCCGCTTCCTTCTACCGGCCCTCCATCCTTGCCAGGACTTCTTCTTCTGCTCCACCTCCGCCGACGGACTCTGATGGACATGATTCTGATGAGGAGTGACCCCTTTTGATAATGTCAAAAAGGGGGAGAGATATCTGGGGAGTTAGAGTTATTTGAGTTGTTTCTGTGTTTATTTTCTATGTTATTTTGGATTGTTTTTCTACATGTATTTGGTGTTTGTAGTGGATTTGTGTTATGGACATGTGTTTTGAGGTTGGCATGAACCTCCTGTCTTGTATTGATATTTGTGGACGTGCGATCTTTTCAGTATGATATGGCAGTTATCTTTCTTATCTCCATGTGTTATATGTGATTGGCTGTATCTTGTGTTTATGCTATTATTGACCCAATCATATATTTTTGGAGGATGGAGGTATTTCTGGATGGATGGAGGTAACCATGTATGCATACACTTCTATATCTTTGTATCTTTGGTATGCATGAATGGTTGGCATATGTGTCATTTTCATATCCTATATATGCCTGTGTTATGCATGTACATCTCTTTATCAGATTATTTTATATGCATGTGTTAAGGGGGAGCTTCACTTGAAGTCTCCACCCAAAATATTTGCAATAACTCTATATGTTTTGTCATCATCAAAAAGGGGGAGATTGTTGGCCCAAAGGCCATTACCCCGAAGTTTTGCTGATAACAAACCATATGTAGTTATGTTTTTAACAAGTTTGTTTAAATGAGTTTCAGGTAAAAATTATAGTTTGATTAACGGCTCCAACACAAGACTCACACATTTAGAAGCCGTGAAGATTTGGATCTCAGAGCCCAGCACAATAGAAGAGCTCCAGGATCAAACAAGTTGAAGACTACTACAAGATTTGTATTTTCCATTTTAGTTAGGATTTATAGTCTATTTTGTCAAAACCGAGATGATAGAGGTTGATAACTTTTGGATTGTCACACACACACATTTGATATTGTTTCATGCTTACAAACAAGTTTTTATTACAAAATTTCTAACCAAGTTTCGGAAAAACAAAGTTTGGAAAAATCGGTTTTTGGAAAAACAAGTTTTTGGAAAAACCGTTTTCATTTAGCAAAGAATTTTTATCAAAATAAAGTTCAAATCTTTTTGGTGTTGATCTACGATCACACCTGGTCCTTATAAGCCCTAGAACTCTATTTTGTATATACCTATCTAAAGAAGTTTTATCGGAAAAATTTAGACTTCAAAAAGTTTTCAAAAACCTGACTTTTGCCTTTGTCCGGTCGACCGCACAGTTGACCGCTGGCAGAGCAGAATTGCTCTGTTGGTCGACCGTGTCGGTCGACCGACATGCACCATTGTGCATGTGTGCACATCGGTCGACCGAAATGGTCGACCGAGAGCAAGAGAAGTGCTCTCTGTTTTTTCTCGGTCGACCGGACCGGTCGACCGACAGAGAGAACTCACTCTCTGTTTGGGACTTCGGTCGACCGGCCCAGTCGACCGCTTTCCCAACGGTCGGAAATCCGACCGTTGGCGGTCGACCGGCCCGGTCGACCAACAGCAGTCAGAATCTGCTGACAGATTCCAACAGCTATTTTTCTAATTTGTTTTGTGTTGGGATTTCCCCCAACGAATCTCTTGGCCTTGTAAACCAGTTTTCATCCCCTATAAATAGAGGGAGTGTTCTACAACTAAACTAATAAGATTTACAAGTTAAAGATCAAAAGTTTTCAAAAGTTTAGCCTTTTAGCAAAAAGCTTTCATTGAGCCAAATTTCCAATCATTTTAGCTTGAAGCCTTTCTCTACTTCTCTTCTAGATATGTGCACTACACAATCCCAAAAGTTTCATCTCCTCATCTTGGTTGTAGGGTTGTGCAAGTGAGCCATTGTTTGTGGTCAAGTGTTGATCACCTTTTTCTTCATATTGAGAAGTTGGAGAGGCATCAGCCTCAAGCAAGCTAGTGAGCTCCTAGTTGGTGTTTCGGCACCGTGAGAGAGGACAAGTGTGTCCGAAGAGTTCTAGTACGATCCGGTGGGATCAAGCATAGTGGAAATCCTTCATCGTGTTGAAGGCGGGGACGTAGAGCAGTGGCTCGAACCTTGAAACATATTCTCGTGTTTGCGATTGTCCACTTATCTCTAAACTCTCTCTCTTTACTTGCTCTATTATTTGTATACTCTCTTGCAAGTCTTTTTATTATTGTTGCTTATTGTTAAATAGTTTTTAATCCGCATTATTTGTCACTTAGTATAGCCTTCACCTATTCACCCCCCTCTAGGTGTTTTCAGGTGTTGTTGCTCAAAAGAAAAGAAAAGACTAAATGAAGAGGAGAATTGTGATTCTAAACTAATAAAATGAAAAGAAAACAAAAGTGTGCTTACCTTTGTTGTTGAACGGTATTGAAAAATTACTTTGAAATAAAATAAAGCAGTAGAAAAGAATAAATAAAAGTAGGGCTTTGGCGAGAACGAGCACATTGAAGAAAAGTGAGAAACTTTCAGTTATTGCCATCTTCAATATAAGTCTCTTAAGAAAGAATTACAATAATGTCACTCTACAATGACTCTTCCTCTCTTTTAATCATGTAACTCTCTCTAACCTAAGGTATAAAGAAAATAAAAATTTACATTGAAGAAGAAAAGAAAAATCTAAACTAAAGCTCTCTCTGGAGTGGTGCCCTCTAACTTCAAGGTTACATACATTTATAGGAGAAAAAAGGGATAAGGGAGAGCGTAAGGAAATAGGGGAGCGTTTGCTCTCCCAATTCAAATACCTAGCCGCGAAAACGCAGCTTTGGTCGCGTTTTCGTGGCCAGATCCTGTCCATTGGACAGGATCAATGGTGCGTGTCCGTCCATGTGTCCTCTATCCCTTTATCTTCTTGGATATTGAATTTCTGTTCTAAAATTGACGATACATCCTTTTATCCTCAGCGAAATCGTTAGGGTCTTCAAAAAATTCGTTTTCCCCTTGAATTTGGATGATATTATCTCGTCTGATATACCTGATCTTCATATTTGATGACCCTTAGAACTTCTGGATTTGAATCGATCCCCTTTCTTTTAAATTTTTGAATTTAATTAGATAAATCTGTCAATCTCTGTCTTTTCTTTTCTTAATTACCTACATGTCACTAAACATGAAAATACATTAATTAGCAGGGTTTTATTTAAATATAAATGCTGAAACGTGACACACACGACATAAAACATGTAATGCATGTGTATGATCATATTGTAATATTTTAAAAATATCAATAGTCATAGCGTATCTCGGTATTACTAAAATAACATCGATGATGAATGTCTCCTAGGCATAAGTTATCTCAGATTTAATTCCTAGGCATAACCTATCTCAGATTCATTTTATCAAAACACTGAAAAAGTGTAACATGGATCAATCATCTAAAAATAAATTAATTGAAATAGCCAATGCATTCGAGCTTCATCACCCAAGAAGAATTTTACTCACACATAATTTCACATGAATGGCAATATATTATATTATATATATATATATATATATATATATATATATATATATATATATTATATATATATATATATATAAATGATTCAATTAATTTCATTGAATATTCAGTACAACATGTAACTAAAAAGAGAAAATAAAAAGGGAAAGACAGAAGCTTAACCTTCTCCTCTGAACTCTGATTCTGCTCTGGTTCTTCTCTCTGATTCTGCTGGTTCCTCTCTTATTCTTATCTGGTTCTCTCCAGGCCTTTGATCTGAGCTCTGATCCCCCTTGATGCCTGGGGCATATGGCGCCTTTTATAGCTACATTTGCTAGGGAGTTGATGGATCAGTTGGGGTTTGTTATAGCATTTTGAATATCTGGTAAAAATCCTTCCTTATCTCCTGCTGATTTTCCTTCTCTTTCTATTACTTGAGATCGACCAAATCCGTGGGTTTGTTTGCTTGTGGATAATCGGTTTGTTGGGTATTGATGTGAACTGAAGTTGATGTTGATTTTGGGATTTGTGCTTGCTTGCGGATTGAAGATTTGGATTTCAGCTTGTGGATTGGGGGTTTGATTTGATTTTCAGTTTCACCCAAAATCTTGTTGCGTTGAGTTTGACTCGGTTGCTGTTGGCTTTGAGCGTCTGCCAACTTTTTGTTGCATTGCCTCAATGAACTTTGCCCTTTTGTCTGAGCTTTATCTCTTGTCTGAGCTGCAGTGCCCCTAGCTTTGTCTTGTTCTTGCCCCTTAACTTTTTGATCAATTGAAATTGCCTTTGCGCATAATCAAAATCTAAATCGTAAGACCACTTTATCATCACTTCTTTCACACAATTTTAGCCATAACATCCCTCAACAAAAGTATCAAATAATAGAAAATATTAGACTCATCAAATACCCCCAAACCTACTCTTTATTTGTCGTCAAGTAAACTTTTTAAAACTAACTCTCTTTATCTTTTTTTAAAAATAAAACTGCCCATTTTTTGTAGGGAACACGATTGCATTGAGCATATGCAATAAGCCTTTAAACCTAGGTTACCGTGCAGAACGAGTTAAAATCTCGTGAGGGTTTGAAGTGATGCTACCCACAAACATCAGCTTGTATCATTTGTTCAATTCGTAAATTAAATCCTTATAAATCATATTATCCCCACATAAATGTTAGTATAAAAGCATAGAATCACCAAAGAGTAGTATCACAAATTTCTAGAAGTCCAGTATTCCCCAGTTTTCAAAAAATTTAGAATAAAAGTAAATCTTCTGACTTATGGTACTTTAACTCAATTATTTCGTGCATATCATTCATAATTAAGAGATTTTATTCAAACTCACTCCTACAATAGCTTATTCAAAATCATGGTTTAATTAATTGCACATTGACTTGGAGACTACTTTAATTCAGCAGACTTATCTCTTTTTTTTTAATTCACAGTATGATACTTCTCTAAACCGATAACTCCCGCTAGAACCATCCAGACTTTTAATCAACAATGTATCTAGTATCAGAGGCCAAGATTATCACTCCTTTTGGTACAGTGATGACTTTTAATCTCAGGATGACACTTGGTTGGTAGGGGCAAAAATAAGAGAATATCCACGTGCATTTGCCCCTTTATAGTCTTGAAGTCAATATATATATATATATATATATATATATATATAAAATTAATTAGAACTCTGCTTTTTCATCTCATAGACTCCTTTTCAAATACAATTAATCACACAAATCTTTTAAACTCACATATTATTAAGAAGGAATTAAATATCTCCTAATTGTGATAATGAAGCAATGAAAAATAATTAGATCCAAAGTGTCCAATAATCAGGAAAATAAACTCTTATTTAAATTTCGTACTTTGCCAAGTTATACCTTATTCCTTTAATTCATAAGTATCCATCTCATGTTTTTTAGTTTATATTCGATTTACACAAGGTAATTTTCAAAATATGAGATTAATCTATAAATTGGCAAATTCTGGCATATTTGAACAATTTTAAATTCTACTCACGCTCCTAAAACTAAATTAAACATTGTCCTCAGTGTTTTAATAAAAAGCAATGGCAAGGAGATAGGATCGAGTATACCAGATTTGCAGCATAAGTGATAAGATGTGTTGAGATATTTTCCTAAATCTGAAATGAACATGCCTATGGATTTGTAATGACACACATGTTAGCCCAAGACTTTAAAAGATTTAATAAAATTGGGTTGCCTCCCAACAAACGCTAAGTTTAACATCTACATCAAGACATAGTCCTGCTCATTGTAAATATATGGTCTCAACCCAAATCCAGCCATCTCTGCATCTCCCTAGATGGTTTGGTGATGTCCTCACAATAGATGTAATGCATGCAAATTGGAGGGCTAATTCCTTTCAAGTCAGCCACTGACCCTCCTATGGCACTCTTATGTTGTTTGAGTACATCATCAATTGATTTTCTTGATCAAGGGTCAAGTCAACAGCAATTATGACTTAAGAAGTATCTTTAGGTCCAATAAAGACACACTTAAGTGTGTTATCTTTAGGTCCAAGAAAGACACACTTAAGTGTGCTAAGAAGTAGTTTCAGCTCAAGTTGTGGTGATTTGATGGTGGGAGATATGTAGCTTGAACACTCCTGTCATGTAGTTGTGTCGTGTCCGACACGCATGTCAGACACACGTGCCGTGTGTTTTTAAAAAAATTTATCACGTATTCGCGTATCGTGTTGTTGCCGTGTCCGTGCAACATAGGACGGGGGTATAGGTTCCGTAGCCAAATCAGGTAAGGGTTCATGCATGCTAGTCCAAGATTAAAGATTAGAGGAGTTGGGTGAATCTAGCAAAATGTTCATGTTACGTGTGTAACTATCACACTCAAATCTATCAATGTCAAAGTGGGTAAGACATGTCTGGAGAGGGTCCCTAGTGAGACAAAAGGGGTGAACTTTCTTTCACATTTTCTTGGATTAGGTCTATCAAGTCAATAACAAAGCAATCTTCATCTTGTTAGGTTTGGGTTGCATTGAAGATATTGAAATTTACTTTCTTATTCCCAAAAGAGATGTCCATATCACCAATTCTATAGTTGATGCACACCTTGGCACTTGCTAAGAATGAGTGACCTAGAATGATGAGAATTTGGGTGGAATTGCGTGTTGACTTCATATCAAGGACAATGAAGTCGTCTGGGAAATATAATTCATCCACTTTAAATAAACATTCTCAAGCAACACATATCGATTAGCAAATTGTAAAGTGACTGTGAGTTTGAATTCTAAGAGAAATGGTCATACACAGAATCAGGCAACAAATTCACACTTGCCTCGAGATCTAACAAGGCCCTGTCGATGGTGATGTCTCCCATGACACAAAAAATGATGGGGGCACCTGGATCCTTCAGTTTAGGGGAAAGTTGGTTCATCAATACTGCGCTCACCTACTCAATGAGTACGAGCTTTTTAGGAATTGGGGTTTTAACCAACGCTTTTGAGTGCAAAGATCTTTAAGTAGGATGGAACTTGACCAACTCCATCATTTCGTCCACACGAACACCTTTCATGGTGAACGAAAATGGAGTGTTGGTTTTTAGAGCAGCTGAGAAAAGGGCTTTTGGGATGTACGATGTGGAAAATCATCCTCCTTGTGTTTCTTCTTTTCATTTTCTTTATTCGGGCTAGAGTTCTTCTCCTGATTGTCTTTCCTTTCATAAACAATGATGGGGTTTTGGTTAGCCTTAGTGCTAACTTTCTGCAAGACCCGTATTTTGTAATAATGATTTAAGGATAATACTAGTATTTTAATACATGTGTGGTGTATATATATATATATATTGTATTATGAAATTTATTATTATCTAGTAACATTATTTTATTTGTTATGAATTATTAATAATATTATTAACTATTTGGATTGTTATTAGTATGTAATTGTTATTGATTATTATTGTTCTAATTGTTATTTTTTACTTCTATTATTACTATTGATGATTGTTATTCAAGGTTCTAAATATCGAATATCAGGATCATATCGGATAGGGGTTTTTCATATCGGATATCGAATATCGGGGGAGATATCGGGGATACGCGCGCATATCGGGCGTTCATATTAGACACTATATATAATGAAATATTGATAACTAACAATTGGTTTAGTGTCATAGATATAATCTATCTAATAAAAATGATGTAATATGCATGTAAAGATAGAAAAAAATAATGTACATTTGCATGCAGTCGTGCTAAATAAGCTATTCCATGTCGGACGATATATTGGGCGACTTATCGGCCAATATTTCAAATTATCAACCATTTTTTGTTGCAAACGATATGACGAACGATTTCCTCATATTGTATCGGCAGCAGGCAAAAAAGGAGATATAGGACGATATCTTGGTCGACTTAGCCAATATTTAAAACAGGGTTGTTATTAATAGTAGTCTTGTTACTAATAAATTTCATTGTAATTAGGATTCTTATTGTCATTTTTTATTGTTATTATTCCTCATTATTATTATCATTATTATTATGGTTCTCATTGTATTCTTCCTTTTTCCCTAGCCTTTATCCTTTTTAGTCATTACCCGAACCTAAACCCGATACCCATAACCCTTTATCTGTACTTATTGTCTACCCATACCCGTTATCATAACCCAAACCTATTAGCTAGTCCAATACCCCAACCCATTACCCTATATTCATTATCATAATCCACAAACCCATAACCCAAAACCCATTTTCTCTCTTTATATATATTCTTAATCCTAAACCCTTAGATTAACCTAATCCCAGACCCTAATAACTTCTCCTCTTTCCTCCCACTGCGGTCACCCCCCTCATGGTGCCATGCATCATCTCCCACCATGGCACCCTCTTACACCATGGCGAAGCCTAGGCCGAGCCCCTCCCATGGCCGGAGCTTCACCTCCCCCAGCGTTTGCACCTGCTCACGCACGACAGCCTCGTCACCCTCACCACGTACATCCGCACTCCCCAGTCCAGAGATAGCCCCCCTGCACCCCTGGGTTTCCTCCACACCGCACACCGCAATCCTACCTCGTGTGCACCCCTTCGGCAGAGCACCACACCATGAGGCCCTCTCTACCCCCTGCGCCACCATCTCTCTTCTTCCCCTGCCTTCTTTCACTATGAACCCAACATCTTGCTCCTCTTATTACCCCGACGCCGCCGTGTCGAGGTCTCCGCATTGCCCAACTGCCAATTCTCTTCCTCACACTGGTACCGCAAGCCAACCTCCACACACACAACTTCTTGCGTGAGCCATGTCATGGCCTTCTACATCTCCATTATGGCAATCTTTCATCTCTTCGTGAGTCGTCGCCGATTGCCAATGGCGAGCGCGAGCACACCCGTATCCTTCCCGGTGAGATCTTCGAGCTGTCGACATTCTCCGCAGCTTTCGCCATCACCCGTGCATCCCGTCGGAGTCTTCTCCTCCATGCCGCCGTGCCCATCCTCCTTCCATTGGTATAATCTTTTTCATTTTAAGTAAATGTGTAGTGTGTATTTATAAGGGCATGCATGCATGTGAGGGTGTGTGTGTGTGTGTGTTAATATGTGTACATTTGCATGCATGTGATGTTGGTGTGATTTATGCATGCGTGAGTGTATGAGTGAATTAATGTGTGTATGTTTATTATAATGTGTGTGTGTGTTAGTTTATGTTGTGTGTGTAATTATGTATTAATATGTATTAGTGTTTGGGTGTTTGCATGTATATATGTATATTTAGTGCATATAAGTACGTATATGTATGAACGTATGCTTGGCTGTGTACACGTGTGTGTATGCATGTGTGTACGTGTATATATGTGGTGCGTGTATGTGTATGGGTGTATGATTGTGTGAGTTCATGGGTTGGGTTACGTGTTGCAGCGTTTCAGATCCGTTTGGTGAGATCCGAACCCGTTGCAGGAGATTCAGATTCGTGTTCGCCGTGGAGCCGATCCACAGGCGATTCGAAGATTGACCCCATGGGATGATTCAGAGGTTCGTACCGGTTCATGCAGTGAAGACCAGACGACGATTCGGTTTTAAAACCCCGTCATTTCATATGAGTGTTTGCTCTTATATCATTTTCTTATTTATCGTCATTATTATTTATATGTTACCTGTATCATTTCATGTGACCATCTGATATATTTGACCAGTATGATTACTCGAATCATTTCATATGATGTCAGTGAGTGTACACTTTAAGTATACAGTTTATCTGAACCCTTATTAGCATTATTTCATGCGATGGTTGGTTGCCCATATTGATTCAGGACTAGTTTAAGATACAGTAAACTGTGACTTTATTCGATCTATTGATTGACTAGACTAGCTCGTGTTTGAGGCAGATAGCATATTGATCTATTTTTATGGTGGACTATCAGACATGGATTATTATACCTAATTAGAGTATAGATATATCACAGATAATTGGTTAGAGGTAATCATGATATATATATATATATATAATATATATATATATATATATATATATATATATATATATATATATATATATGTTGGCCCAAAGGCCCATCGCTCTAGTTTTGATGATGATTAACTCATATAGTTATAGTACTAATGATCTTGTGTTTAAATTAGTCTCAGATATTTGATCAAGATCTTAGTTAGTGTTTAGCTTCAACAAATGATTTAAAGTCAAAGTTATGGAGCTAGCACGTGTTGATTCAAGAGCTCGCGCATCATGATTACATCAAGTACTCAAGAGGAGTCTAGCTCATTGGATCAAGGTTTGGACCAAGTCAAGAAGAAGAAGACCTTCAAGAGAAGACTTGTGTCTAGGTTTGTTTGTAGTAAGGTTTTGTTTTTATATAAAATGTAAAGAATAGATTAGTTGGTGGATTGCTCAAATTCATACACATAAGATTTAGATGTGTTTTAATAAAAGAGTTTTCGTTTTGAAAAATACCGGTTTGTTGGTTTTTATATACATGTGTTTATCAAAACTTATATTAGAGCTTAATGTCAAAAACATAGATATTTTCATATATGTGTAGTGGATCATATCCATACACACTAAGCTTAAAAAGTGTTAAGAATATCTTTTTTTTTTGTATTTGGAGAAAGTTTTGAAAAAAAATCGATTTTAAAAAATACAGATTTTTGTTTAAAGAAAAATTAATATTACAAAAATAGTTTAAAATGTTTGTAACATATCTTTTTTATTTACTCAAACATGTTTGTATAGCAAAGTATCTTACTGAACTTATTTTTATAGATTTTTAAAGAATTTATGAGAATTTATTGAAGGCAAAAAGACAAATTTTAAATCCCTAAAAACAGTTGGTCTGGCCTTCTGCCAGTCGACTGGCCGGTCGACCGATGTGCACAAACGTGCACGGCAAAGGACCGGTCGACCGCACGGTCGACCGTCAGAGAGCCTTTGCTCTCTGGAAATGGACCGGGCGGTCGACCGCTAGGTCATTTGCCAGCTTAGGTCGACTGGCCGATCGATCGCTGGCCAGTCGACGCCGGCACACAACGGTCAGAAATCTGACCGTTGGCCGGTCGACCGGGCAGCCGACCGCCAGCAGTCCAGACTGCTGAGTTGGCCTCCAAGGCCACATTTTTGAAGCCTGTAGAAGGGGTTTCTCTTGGACTGTTTTCTACAAGATTTTAAGTGGGTTTTTAAGCTAGTTTTTCATACTTCTAAGTGTTTATCTCTACTTGTTTTAGAGCCAATATTTTCAAATCAAAAGGAGAGTTTATCAAGAGTTTTCAAAAGTGATTTCTTGAGTTTTTCACTACCAATTCAATCCTAGTTTTCTCACACATACTTGAGCTTTCCATTGCTATATCAATCTTATAGGAGAGTTGTTGTGAGAGTGATTTTAGGTGATCAAAGTGTTTAAAACACCATAGTGTTCATTCTTGTTTTGAGGAGGCGGACTTGCGGGTTTGCATTGTTTTGAGTTCTAGTAAGAGCTCGGTGTAGATGTGCGGCCTCGACAAGTTAGTGTGCTTGCGGTGTAGTTCTTGCGGGAACAAGAGAGGGACTGTGAGTTTAAGGAGTTCTAGTGTGAACTCGTTGTAGGTGTTGCGACACTGAGTGATCGGTGGGATCAATTTTTTTAGTGAAAATCCTTCATAGTGTTGAAGGCGGGGACGTAGAGCAAGGGTGCTCGAACCTCAAAACAAATCTCTCGTATTTGCGATTGCTCTCTCTATCTCTCACTTGTGTTATATCTTGCATGCTTATATTGCTTTCATCTTTATATGCTTGATATATCTTGTGCTATATTGTTATATGCTTGGGGATTGTTTGCTCACACTTATATTCAACCAAGAGTGTCATAGTGGCATCTCAACTTTATTTAGAGGAATCTTGAGGAGTTAGTCTAGAACCCTTCACCAGGAATTCGGCTACACTCTTAGATTATACCTTGTATGTTTAGCTTAATTATTTTTAGTTTGCATAAATAGCTTTTTTCCGCATTAATTCACCATTAGATTAGCTAGTCACCTATTCACCCTCCTCTAGGTGATTTCAATTGGTATCAGATATTGGTGCTCTTGATTTGGGTCTAATAACCTTGAGTTAAAGATCCTCATTTATGCTAATCACAATATTTATACACACACATGGATTTCATGTCACCTCCTACTTTTGATATTCTTAACATCCAAACTTGGAAGGTTAAGATGTCATTGTACCTCAAAGCCTTAGGTATTCATGTTTATTTTGCCACTATTAAAGATTCATATTGTTTAAATGACAAACACCTTGAGGCTAATACAAAAGCCATCCATGCTCTAAAGACAACCCTAAATGATGAATATTTATCTAGAGTTTCTAACTTTGATTCGCTTTTGTAGTATGGAACACTATACTCTTCCTTGGCGAACAAGAGCAATACTATGCGGGGAGCAACTCAGATGATGAAAGTGATGCTTCCAACTTATGCTACATGGTCTAAGTGATACCCCTTGAGGTAAATTCTGAATCTGAACTTGATGAGGATGTTGACATGTCTTATGATGAGCTTGAATCTTTTTGTCAACAACTTCTTGAAATATGAGTATGAGTGCTTAAAAAGGATAATAACAAATTGAAAAAGAACAACACTTCTTTGCTAAAACAAAATTATTCTCTTAAAAATTACTTCTTTGAAAAATAAGATTATTTTGGTGGAAGAAGAAAAGGAAATTGCTTTGGAAGAAAACAACTATTTAAAAAGAAAAATTAATTCAAAAGAAAAAGAAAATGTTTCAAAGAAAAAGATTATTGACCATGCTTTTCATGCTACTATCAGTAAAAATGAGATTAAATTTTTGAAAAATAGAATAGATTGTTTCAGCTCAATTTTGAGCAATTATGCATTTAATCATTTTAAATTGGAAAACTTATTTCAAAAGAAACAAGCTTCACATGTTCATGCACATCACCCACGGAACGCTTATGCACACTTCACACATCATGATCACACACATTCTCATGTGCATTCTAGAGTGTACAAATATACACATTGCAGCCGCAAAGGCCTTTTAGTAAAGTTTTGTTATGATAAGATGAACCATATTAAGTTTGCTAATAAAAATACTTGGGTTCCAAACAAAGCTATACCCCATGGACCCAAAAAAAATGGGTACCAAAATCCCCACCTCTTGTGTTTGATGTAGGTGTGGGCTCTCACATGACGTGAGAGGTTTGGTGCCTTGGTGGTGGATGCATGGGCTAGATGGACATACAAAATTGATGCACCGCTATCAAGGTTGTTTTGGTGGGAAGACCACCATATTTGGAGATATATAGACATGCCCTAATGGTTTGGTAACTATCTCTAAACTCTTATTTTATTACATGCTTTTATATTAATAATTTTTAGCATGTTCATGTTTTGCATTTATGCTTCATGAGGTGAATGCTTGTTTAGATGTAGCTTTCGTTAAAACTTTTGTCTTTATTTGTACAAGTAGTGAGCAACATTTGATTCTTATATGTTTGTAGTTCATTGCTCATTTGTACTCATTTCATGTACGTGTATAGCCTAATTTTGATGATTACTTCATTTATACTTGTTTTGCCCATTTTTGTGCATGTTTTGCTTCATGTATATGTAATTCTTGCTCAAAAACTAATAAATAATACATGTATACCCTTGAGTCTCTTGCCTTCATGCAAATTATATCATAGACTCTTTTGTGTTTAGGATATGTATGTATATTTTTAGTTTTGATAGACCATACATATGTCTTGAAGTTTGTTTTTAATGAAAATAATTTTTTATGATTTTTATATTTTTTTAATAAAAAGAAATTCATGTTTATCTTGAGCCTCATTGATTATTTTCATGAAAATATTATTACATGATTCTTGTACACTCACACTTTATTTGTTTACTCATGACATTGTTTTCATGAGATTTTTAAGTTTATAGATTTTGAGTGTCAATACTTATGTATTTGGTATGTTTCATGAGATATATATGATTTGGTTTTATGTTTGAAGGATTTTTAACTAGTTTTTCAAAAATTACTTTAAACTAGTTATTTATTCTTCTTCAATTGGTAGAGTTTCTAAATTTTTGAAAAATATTTTCAAACTCTTATTTTTGAAAACCCTACCAACCCTTTAAGGGCGAATGGATGGGTGACCATGCCTTGTATGCCTTATTAAAAATCTTTTTACCATGTGTATGAATAAGGTGGTTAGGTATGAGTTATACATATGAACTTCATGAAATTATATTTTTGTATACTCATATTTGTTTCTTATGTATGTATGCTTCAAATTACAAATAATATCAATTTCATTTGGAATTTTCATTTTTCATACATATATATGATTTGATTGTGCTTGATTTACAATCTTTACATGTTTAAAGCACAAATTTATCTTGTTTTCAATTGGTATCTCAATTGCTATTTTAATGAGCTTATGTATTATTTTCTGTAGGTATTTCAATTGGTATTAATATATTTCATATTTTACCTTTTAATTGATATCAAAATGTACAATATACTTCAAGTGGTATTTATATGTTTCGGTTTCAATTTGGTTTCGATTTCATATTGGTATCAAAAATGTTTTACCTTTTATTTGGTATCAAATGTTTCAATTTCAGTTGGTATCAAAATTTTCAATTTCATTTGGTATCAAAAATCTTGTGATATCTTAATACTTGTTTAGTTACAAGTGATATTTCAAAATTTGATTTAAGAAAATTCAAATTTGTCTTTAAAAGTGATGATTAAAAAAATGTTTTGATTTGTATTGCCTATATGTAATGGAAGCTTAACATCTCTTCTATATATAAATTCATGTTGAGTGTATTTTGTATTGAGGAACTTGACATATCTTTTTTATGTGATACACGTGTGTAGGGAGAGCTTTACATCTCCACTTATACATTGGTATATTATGCTTTATGTGAGTTGAGTTTTGTCATCCCTTCTTCATGTAATGCATGTATACAAGGGAACTAACTTTACGCCTTCCTCTTCATGAATGTATATCACATATATATCTTTATTGTTGATTTGTTTTTCACCCATTTGTAGATGATTGACAAAAGGGGAGAATGATTTTGAGTTTATATATGCATATTTACAATTTGAGCTTATGCTTATACAAAAAGGAGGAGAATGATTTTGAAAGTTTATACAAAAAGGGGAGAAGTTTTTGAGAAAAAGAATTTTTAGTTTATGCATGTTTCTCTCACCTTGTTTATGCATATATATTTGCTTAGTTTTATGAACTCTATTGCAATATCTATTTGTTTAATGTTATGCATGAGTTAAGAGGGAGCTTCTATGAAGCTTGACTTTAATCCATGCATATATAACTCCATGAGTTTTGTCATCATCAAAAAGGAGGAGATTGTTGGCCCAAAGGCCCATCGCTCTAGTTTTGATGATGATTAACTCATGTAGTTATAGTACTAATGATCTTGCGTTTAAATTAGTCTCAGATATTTGATCAAGATCTTACTTGGTGTTTAGCTTCAATAAAAGATTTAAAGTCAAAGTTTTGGAACTAGCACGTGTTGATTCAAAAGCTCGCGCATCATAATTACATCAAGTACTCAAGAGGAGTCTAGCTCATTGGATCAAGGTTTAGACCAAGTCAAGAAGAAGAAGACCTTCAAGAGAAGACTTGTGTCTACGTTTGTTTGTAGTAAGATTTTGTTTTTAGATAAAATATAAAGGATAGATTAGTTGGTGGATTGCTCAAGTTCATATACACTCTCACACAAGATTTAGATGTGTTTTAATAAAAGAGTTTTCGTTTTGAAAAATAACGGTTTGGTTTTTTATATACATGTGTTTTATCAAAACTTATTTTAGAACTTAATGTCAAAAACATAGATATTTCATCATATATGTGTAGTGGATCATATTCATACACACTAAGCTTAAAAAGTGTTTAGAATATCTTGTTTTTGTATTTGGAGAAGTTTTGAAAAAAAATCGATTTTGAAAAATACAGATTTTTGTTTAAGACAAAACTTTCATATTACAAAAATAGTTCAAAATGTTTATAACATGTCTTGATTTTTATTCAAACATATTTGTATAGCAAAGTATATTATGAACTTATTATTTGTAGATTTTTAAAGAATTTATGGGAATTTATTGAAGGTAAAAAGACAAATTTTTAAATCCCTAAAAACAGTTGGTTTGGCCTTCTGCCGGTCGACCGATGTGCACATTGCACAAACGTGCACGACCAATGGTTGACCGCTGGCACAACGGTCAGAAATCTGACCGTTGGCTAGTCGACCGGGCGGTCGACCACTAGCAGTACAGACTGCTGAGTTAGCCTCCAACGGCCATATTTTTTAGGCCTATAAAAGGGGCTTCTCTTGGACTGTTTTCTACAAGATTTTAAGTGGGGTTTTAAGCTAGTTTTTCATACACTTCTAAATGTTTATCTCCACTTGTTTTAGAGTCAATATTTTCAAATCAAAAGGAGAGTTTATCAAGAGTTTTCAAAAGTGATTTCTTGAGTTTTTCACCACCAATTCAATCCTAGTTTTCTCACACATACTTGAGCTTTTCATTGCTATATCAATCCTATAGGAGAGTTGTGAGATTGATTTTAGGTGATCAAAGTGTTTAGATCACCATGTGTTCATTCTTGTTTTGAGGAGGCGGACTTGTGGGTTCACATTGTTTTGAGTTCTAGTGAGAGCTCGGTGTAGAGGTGCGGCCTCAGTAAGCTAGTGTGCTTGCGGTGTGTAATTCTTGCGGGAACAAGAGAGGGACTAGTGAGTCCAAGGAGCTCTAGTGTGAACTCGTTGTAAGTATTGCGACACCGAGTGATCCAGTGGGATCGGTTTTTTAGTGAAAATCCTTCATAGTGTTGAAGGCGGGGACGTATAGTAAAGGTGCTCAAACCTCAAAACAAATCTCCCGTGTTTGCGATTGCTCCCTCTATCTCTCACTTTTGTTTATATCTTGCATGCTTATATTGCTTTCATCTTTATGTGCTTGATATATCTTGTGCTATATTGTTATATGCTTGGGGATTGTTTGCTTACACTTGTATTCCACCAAGAGTGCCATAGCGACACCTCAACTTTTATCTAGAGGAATCTTGAGGAGTTAGTCCAGAGCCCTTCACCGGAAATTCGGCTACACTTTTAGGTTATACTTTGTGTGTTTAGCTTAATAATTTTTACTTTGCATAAATAGCTTTTATTCCGCATTAATTCACCATTAGATTAGCTAGTCAGCTATTCACCCCCTCGAGGTGATTATATATATAGACTCCGTATTTTGACACTTAGACATTAGAGATCTATTATTCCATGTGCAGTCGTGATAAATACTGGTATGACATTCAGTTGATCTTGAGTATGAGTGGTTTGGTTAGGGGTGTATATCTTATGTGAATTATTTATCAGACATGTATTTAGGATAAATAAGATGGGGATTCATTTTGTGTTTTGAGAGTAGATTGTATGTGATGTTATTTATTTAAGAGACTGATTTTCTTGGTGTGTGGATCTTTACATCGACTTATTCAGAGTTGGAGTTGATATGATATTTGCACTCTTTTATTGGATCTTGATCAATGTTTTGATGAGATTGATTTAGTTGGATTTATAGTTGTGAGTATTTTCTGTTTTACCCCTGATTATACTGTTTGAGTATTGATGATCTTGTTGATGATTGATTATCAGATGTAGAGGTATTCTAGATTCCATATTGTTTGAGGATGTTCCATTCTTTATTTGTTATCTTAGCATTTATTGTTTTAATTGATCTCGAGGATCTATTCAGCGCTTCATGATTGATTCTTGACTACTTCAATTATTCAGTTATGGAGATAGAGTTGTTATGAGAGTGATTTCATTAATATCGGTGACTTAAAGTTTTTGTAGCAGTTATTGATCGATTTCACTTATTAGTAACTTAAAGAGTGGATATGTTGATGACTTTGAGGATTAAGGCTTGATTGAATATTTTACCCTAGATTATTCTGGTCATACCAGCATGTCATTACTCATCCTGGACATCATGATACCACTTAAAAAACTTGACTGATTATACATGACATCTACCTAATAACTATATTGTCCATGTTACCATATTTGCTGGTAAAATATTGTTACACGGTAACGACGCCTTTTGGTTATACTTGTTACATATCCTGTTATACTGATATCCTGATCACACTGTTGATGTTGTTATCGTTGCCATCACCGAGTTATCCCAGTGATCTAAGTAATATGTACATTAAATAATCTTGATACTATAATAACATGTATTATACAACTTACCAGTGTTATCGAGGCGCGAGGCGCAGTGTGAGGCGCAAAGGATCCAACGGACACGTAGCACAAGGCGCAAGACGAGGCGATCGCCTCACTTCAATGAGGCATATATTTTTTCTTTTTGTATGGATGTATTATGAATGTATTCTTTTCTATGTATGGATGTATTATAGATTTCTTCTTTGTATGGATGTATTCTTTTCTTTGTATTGATATATTATGGATGTATTCAGTGAGGCACATACTTCAGTGAAGCGCATGATTATGGATGTATTTTTTTTTTGTATTCCAAGATATTGAAAATGCACACTAAAAATGCATTAAAAAATTTACACTAAAAATCTACTAAAAATTTACACTAAAAATGCATCAGAAATAGATCTATCTCTCTTTGTTTCTCTCTCATTCTTCCTCTCTCTCCTGATCTCTTTCTCCTCTCCAGCTCTCTCCCCCTCTTCCTCTCTCTTATTCCTCTCTCTCTCTCTCTCCTCTCTCACAGATGAGAGATCTATCTCTGAGAGAGAAGAGAGACAGAGAGAGATCAAGAGAGGGTCAAGAGAGAGCTGGAGTGGAGAGAGAGTGCTTACCCGGCGGCGACGACGATGACGAATGTGGGGCCCCTCTGCCCTAGATCAGGTTCGCCTGCAGTAAAAAGGTTAGTTTTTTTTTTTTAACTTTTTATCCAACTTAAGCGGGCTGGGTTTACCTGCTAAATTAGCCGGTTGTAACCTGACCCGCCATACAAACAATAAGCGCATAGAGGCGATCGCCTCGCACCTCGTGTGAGGCGCACGCCAGGCGCATTCGGGCGCATGCCTCTTGCTGCCCGCGCGCCTCGCTTGCGATGCGGGGCGCATTGTTGCGCCTCGCTTCGCCTCGCGCCTGAGGCACATCGCCTCGGTCGCCTCTAACAACACTGCAACTTACATTAGGATTGGGAAAATTGATGGAGGAGACTTCTGTATTTTGGGTGCACCTAGGATATAGGTTGCGCAACCGAAAGAGAGTTCCACTGCAGGGTTCCCGTGGGGTGATTGACAACCCAGTCCTGTTCTTGTTCCTATTATTCATGTTATACATGTTACCTGGATACCTTGTGGTAGGGCCTGGTTCGGCGCCAGGAGTCTGGGTCGTGGTCCCTGGTATGCACGGGACCCACCTAAAGCATGAGCAATGTCTCCAACCAAACAGTTTCAATAACATAGAACCCTGATTGACATGTGTAACAGGCGTAGTAAGGAATGCGTCTATTACAGGTGGCAATTGGTGTCGCTGACATAATAATAATTAAGTGTTCATAATGTACCGTGACTAATTGTAGACACCGATACATGCATGATATGATAGACATTTGATTATACTCATGACCTAATGTACACCTGACTATAACATTGAATGACTTATTTACTTTTTATTTATATTTGGCGTGTTATTTTAACCTATCTTGTATATTTCTCTCAAGTATGCTCACATGTTATATGCACGTGCACCTTACCCTTTATTCTTACGCATTCACTAGGAGTTCTAATTCTCTGGGTTTGCATATTCAGATCTGTAGCTATTTATTGCTGAACAGGTACTTGGAAAGGATCACATGCATCTTGAGGAGCTGAAGTTTCTTGCTTGACATCCTTTTTCAGTATTCTTTTGCTTTTCTTTATTCCTATTGCTTTCATGATTCAATGCATTAGACTCATGCTTGTTCCATTTTCTTTCATATGTTATCATGTGTGGATGTTTATATGTTATTACAGTGATATTGATTTCATAGTGATTTTATAGCTTATTCTGGTTACTTTAGGTTTAGCGTGTATGCGTGGGGTATTTTTCTCGCATATATACGTTGTCGACTCTCGTCGCGACGCCGTTTCCATGTATTTTGAGAAGCGGGGCGTGACACTTTCACCTGAGGATCTTCTAATTCTTGTCCATTTTTAAGAGTTGTTGCAGCCTTAACTTACTCATGAAACTAGTTTGATTATTGAATATTGGTCGGTCCAGGCTGTTGCCCCTAGGATTTTCTATGGCTTGACTTGGCAATGCTCCATGTTCTCTTCTCGTTATTGCTTCAGCTAGTTGATCCACTTGGGTTTCTAACTTGGCAATGGATTATGTATATGAATGGAGCAATTGCGTATTCATTTCTAAACCTTAGAGGGCTTGCAACACCTTGTCCTCAAAAGATGGGTTCGACTAAGGTGGAAGAGCTGGCGCTTGCATCATTGCGAAGGTGTTGGGTTGAGTTTGATTTTGATATAGAGCCCTAAATGGTTAAAAAAGTTTTGAGGTGGTTGCGATCTCCATGAAAAATTGGAGTTATTTCTCCAACTAGGATTATATGTATTGGAGAGATCGTTGATTGCCTTAGAAAAATTTTGGGCTACTTGAAGTTGTTTTTGAACAAATTCTGAGTATTGTACATCCATGTCACAATCACTAAGTGAGTCAGACTGGAGCAAAGAGAACACATGTCTTGATGGGTAAGAGGTGTGAAGATTAGAACTTGACCTCGTCCTATGAAAATAATTTGATTCAACTTTTGAGTTAACAAATCAACTTTACCGTGGATGTCTACAGAGTGCCCCGACTCGTGAACACCGCCTTTCTTTTGGATATTAGTAGGTTGTGACTCTGTCACAATGAGAAACAGAAGCATGGTGCATAAAATTATCACTCAAAGTTTCAAAATGTTCTCATGCTTTATCCACATTCTTAGTCATTAATGTATCACCGCACGAAACGTCTGCCATTTGGCAGTGTGTGTCACGCCCCGCTTCTCAAAATATGCTGAAGTAGAGGCGCGACGAGAGCCAGTAACATATATATGTGAGGAGAATACCCCATGTATACACGCTAAGCCTAATGTAACCTGAGCACATTATGTCAATCAACTATGAAGGCAATAAATCACTACAATATGACATAAATTTCTATACAAGAATATAATATTTTCATGAATAATCAATAAAATAAAAGCTGAGCCCACATACACAGAGAATCAACAAGAATAAGAGAAAGCACGAAGAGATACCTAAATTAAGTTATCAAGCAAAGTGAACTCTTGGCACCCTTGTTATGCGTGTGATCCTCCAAATACCTGATCAACTAAATGTAATAACCAGATCTGTACATGCAAATCTAGGGTAGTCAGAAAACTCCCAATGAGTGTGTAAAATGAGGGAAGGTGCGTATGCATATTACGTGTGAGCATACTATGATACTACCATAAAATATATTGAATAAGAAAGATCATGAATAAAACTGAGATTAGAAGATAGTAAAGTCTAATAGTGTCAATCAACATATCACAAGTATTATGATAATATGTAGTACATAACTTAAAAATAATGGAATCAGTCTGTTATACAATATATGTCAGCTATCTATCATAGCATATATATCAAGTAAACACATTCAATTTCCAGTACATTATGGATTGTCTGTTTTTAATTAATTATGTTAACGAACATTAATTGTCACATACAGTAAACGTATCCAATACTACGCCTACTACACATGTCAATTGTGCTCTTATGTTATTGAATTAATAGATGGAGACATTCTCTATGTTTTAGGTGGGTCCGTTATCGCTAGATACTCAGTAATAGTAAACAATATTAGTAACAGTATAGATGAGATACCAGTCATCCCCCGGGAACCCAGCAGTGGAATCCTCAGGCGGCTGCGCAATTTGTATCCTATGTCTACCCAAAATACAAATGGTGTCTCTTCTATCAATTTCTCCAATTCTGGTATAAGTTGTCTAATTATATTATTATTTTATTCAATTAATATCCATGTTATCTAGGTTACTAGGACAAGATGATAACAGTAACAATAACAATAACAATGTAAACAGTAACCGTGTACATGGTAAACATTAACAATAACGGTGAAAACAATGTAATAGTACCGCGGAATTACAGTCTAACAAAACTTTTTCAGTAATTCTGATAACATGAATCTATACAAATATGGCATGTACCATCTGGTCAATATACGATCTCATCTAGAAATATCTATATCCCATCTATATGCTCTAGGATATAACAGTAACATGTCTCTTAATCTTTTGATCTCGATACGGTCACTAGAAACATCAAGTATTAGATTCTTTTATCTAAAAAAAAATTCTGATAAAACAAACCACAATCTCAATAGTCCAATAAATCAGTACTCTTATTTCTATTAATTTATTCTGATCCTCTTTATCCACTAGTCTATCCAAATCTCCAAATAATGAAATGAGTACTCAGCTACCTCTAATCAAAGTTCTCATTATCCAATCAAGACCATTAATCCACTCCCACTTCAATTAACTCAATCATAGATCTGAAAATCAAAATAACTCTACTACATAAATGAATAATTCACTAATTCTAGCTAATCCGATCTATACCTACTCTTGAATCCCAAGTCAACTGTACTCTAATACAATCCACTGACTGATCCAAGCAACAAGAGATTAAATATTTTAATAAAGTTTCATCACATTTAAATAAATTCAATATTCAATTTAATTCTCGTCTAACTTATCACTGAAATAGAGGAGATCAAATCTGATAAATAACTCACATGAAAACCCACAAGATTACTGTCTAGATTCATCATGCCTAGATCTGAATCAAAGTAATACACAACTAAATATGACAAAATAAAAATATTCACATCTCAGGAACAAGATCTAGGGTTCATACACATTTACATCAGGTATATATCTTGTCTACATCACCAAGATATTTAAGCTCTCCCACAGTAATAAATTTGTGACTAATACTCTACTACATGTTCGTAAAATCCACTATCCTAACTAATCTGACATGTTCGCCAACCTCCAGTCAAATTCTATTCCAATAAAGTTCACTGACCAATCCAAGCATCTACAGATCTAATAAATCTAATAATCTTAAAATCGATAAAACAAATACCCATATCTCAGTGACAAATACTAAGTCCACATATTAACATCAACGGTATATCCGATCCATTGTCTATAATGTGTTTACTCTCTCTTAAAATGGTAATAACAATCTCTCATAAATAATCTATTGCATCTCTATTGGAATCATTAATAAGTAAATAGGATTCATCTCTAGCCATCAACTCGTAAATCGGATGGATCAGAAATCACAAACAGTATATCAAGATATCTGACACCCAATTTATTAAAATCAAAATAATACAATCACATGAAATGATAGATTGGATGATCTCATTAATAACAATAGAATATAATTATTTACTCAGAATTAACTAAAATACTCATGCAATTTAAATCGATAGTCATTAATTGAATAACCAAATTATTTCAATAAACCGTCAATAATACGATAAATAAGGACAATCACTAATAAAATAAATAAATAATAATACAATAAATAAGGACAATCACTAATAAAATAAATAAATGACAATACAAGAAAAACAAACACTCACGACTAAATTAAATAACAATAACATGCAGAATAAAATAAACACTCACATTGTTGTTGCAGATATGTAGTTCTGGTCTTCTCAGGATCCAACGCCTCCAGAATTACGCGAAACGGACTCCGGAGTGCTCGAGACATCACCTGAAAACAGATCAAATAATTTAGCCTTACGAGAAAAAAGTACTTGTGTTTTAATTAAAAATTAAGAACAAACATGTAATTATAACTATAATTATTATGTCATATACCAAACCAGCCTAGTTTGTTATCTTTGTCTTAGCACAGGGCTGAACTTAATGAAAAGGTGGCTCCTCTCGTGCTATCCTTTACACAAAGATGGGAGAACATTCCTTCATGAACTTTTCTGCATAATTCTGATTGGAACGCTAAATTCCTTCTGACTTTGTCTTTTTTGAACAAACCTACCTTGGAATGCTCTCTAATCTGTCTTAAACTCTGAGGAGACTCAGAAATTTTTCTGCATAATGTGTGAAAAAAGTTATAAACATGCTTGATGAGAGTACTTCTTAGTTGACCACAAACAACAGTTCTTTCTCCTTAATGTAGAGCTTTTCATTCTATTGGATTTCTAAACTTTGTTAAATGTTTAGAAGCACTAGATGATAATGAGGAAGTGATATAATCTGAACTTTTTAATCAATCTGTAATACCCGTATTTTGTTATACATGATTTAAAAATAATACTAGTGTTTATAATACATGTATATATATATATATATATATATATATATATATATATATATATATATATATATATATATATATTGTATTATGAAATTAATTATTATCTAGTGAGATTATTTTAATTGTTATGAATTACTAATATCATTATTAACTATTTTAGATTGTTATTAGTATGTAATTATTATTGATTATTATTATTCTAATTGTTATTATTACTTCTATTATTATTATTATTGTTATTTACTTCCTCTTCTATCTTTTTCCTTTTATTTTCTTTAGCCCAATTCCCTTTATTTCTTTCCTCTCTTCATTGAGCCTAACCCATCTTCTAATCTTTTCATTTCATTTTCCAATTTCCTGATTCCCTAGCCCAAGGCATAATCCCAAAACACATTAATACCACTCCCTATATAATCTTCTCTAAACCTAACCCAACCCTAAACTAATCCATCCCTCCTACACTGCTGCCTTGCCACCTCCACCCCTCCCTATTGGCCGCGCACAGCCCCCACACCCCCTGGACCCCTCCACGGCAGCCCCCATCCCCCCTCGCTGTCGGAGACCCGCGTCAACATAGAGCACCTCCCCGGGCCATTACCCTGCACACAAATCCCCACCCCTTCTATGGCAGTCAGGCCGGGCTCTAATCCAACCTCCACGCACCTCCCAGATTGCCTCCTCCCCAACAACCCCAATCGAGCCATACCCACCTGCAGGCCCTCCTCCCACACATACTGGTCGTGCCTCCCCCTCTCCCACGGAGCCCCGCGGCCTCTCATCTTATCGTCGGAACACTCCTCTCCTCCGGCGAACCATCGACATCCTCCGCGAGCTCAGCCGTCGACGGCCTTCTCTCAACTTGCCTCCCCTTGCGTGAGTGTTCTCCCTTCTCTCTCTTAATTATATGTGTGTATTAATGGTGTGTGTACAGTGTGAGTGTAGATATAAATGTGTGTTGGTATGTTGGTGTGTGTTAATGATGTGTGTATACGTGCGTGATTTGTGTATTAGGTATGTGTGTATGTTTATGTATATATGTGAATGTATGTGGGTATGTAGGGGGGTGTGTGTTGATGTGTATGCATATGCGTGGAGATGTGTACGTGTGAGTTGTATACATATATGTATATGTGTGTGTATGGTTATATACCAGTGTTCGTGTAAGTTCATGTGTTTGGTTGTGTTGCAGTGATTCGGATCTGATCAGCGATCTGAACTTGTAACAGAAGACCCGGACCCGATTCGGATTTGCGTTCATAGAGTACTGATACGCCAGGCTATTCGAACGCCAGGCTATTCGAAGACCGACATATGAGTCGACTCGGAGATCCGTCTCGGTTCGTACAATGAGGACCAGACAACGATTCAGCCCCGAAACCGCGTCATTTCATGTGAGTGTTTGTTTTTGTGTTATTTGCTTATTTACCGTTGTCAATGAGTATTTGTGTTTTACTCGTATCATTTCATGTGAACGTTTGATTTATTATACCAGTATGCTTACCGGTATAATTTCATGTGATGTCAGTGAGTGCTCACCTTATTTGTATAGTTGATATGAGCGTTTATCTGAGTCATTTCATGTGATAGCTGGTTGCCACTATTGATTCAAGACTAGTTGTAGTATATCTTAGACTGTGACTTGATTCGATCTACTGATTGGCTATCCTAGTTTGTGTATGAGGTAGATAGCATATTTTATGTATATTGTTTATCGATAATTGTTGGTGATAATTCCGACCGGAACCCTTTTAGATATTGAGGACAGATAGATGTGATATTGCCTTATCGATAGATTGATTTACTGAATCACGGATTGATATAGACTTAGAGTTGGAGTGTACCTGAGATTTATATTCTTTTCATTGGATCCTGATCAATATATAAATGAGATTATTTTTTTATTGGATTATCATTAAGTGTTGTGCGAATATTTTACCTTTGATACCGATGTGTAATATGATATTGGTTTTGGATTATTAAAACAAGAATTTTACCCTGGTTACATTAATTGAGTATTGATGATCTTATTGATGTTGAATACTAAATGTAGAGATGATCTAGATTTCATATTGATTGAGGATGTTACACTCTTAGTTATGATCTTGATTATGGTTCGATAAGTCTGATCTTGAGGATGTTCATTCTTCATTTGTGATTTCGATATCTGTTGACCTAGTTGGTCTCAAGGATATATCAAATACTTCATGAATGGTTTCTTGACTACTTCAGTTATTCAGTTATAAAGATAGAGTTATTGTGGGAGTGATTTCATTGATATCAGTAACCATATTATATATATTCAGAGTTTGATAACAGTTATTGTTTGATCTCAGTTATTGGTGACCTAGAGGATTAAAGTAGATTTATAGCAATAAGAGAACTGATTAATTATTTATTGGATTGGTGGTTTACAGTATTGGATATTTTGACACAGACTTGGTGTTTGATCTTTAAAATGACTATTGAGATAATGAGTTGAAGGATCAGTTACAGATATAATATCGGTGGATGAGATTTTGATTGATTCTAGATGGGAGTGTAGTGTAAGAATTAATGTCTAGATCTGTTACTAGTATTATTTCATGTTATTGGATCACTGAGAAAGTATTGTTATGACCGTAATACCATGTACAGTCCTATTGCTCATCATATAGACAGTTACTAATACTGTTTACTATTCTTATTAATGTTCACCGTGTATACGATTATTGTTTACTGTTATATTGTTATTGTTACTGTCACCGCATTGTTCCAGTAATCTAAGAAACATGAATAATTGATTGATTAAATAATAATAATATAAATAAACAACTTATACTGGATTGAGGAAATTGACGGAGAAGACGTTTGTATTTTGGGTGGACCTAAAATATAGGTTGCACAGTTGAGATAGGGTTCCAGTGCAGGATTTTCGGGGATGACTGACATCTCATATTGTTACTGTTATACTATTACTGTAGTACCTTGCGGTACGGCCTGGTTCAGCGCCAGACGTCTGGGCCGTGGTCCCGAGTATGTACGGGACTCACCTAAAATATGGAAAACGTCTCCTTCTATCAGTTTCAATAACTTAGAACCCCGATTGACACGTATAGTAGGCGTAGTATGAGATGCGTCTATTACATATGATAATTGGTGTTCGCTGACATAATAAATAATAATGAACTGTCTATAATGTACCGTGTCTGGTTGTATTCACCGATACATGTATGCTATGATAGACATCTGACTGTGCTAATGACCTAACATATGATTGTATAACAGACTGGTTCTATTATTCTGTTAATTATGTAATGTATGTTATACTAATACTGGGGTATGCTGATTGATAGTACGTTGTATTGTACTCTTCTTTTATTACAGTTCTATTCTTGTTATTTCTCGTTCAGTACATTTCATATTAGTAACTTAGTATACTAACATCATATGCACGTGCACCTTCCTTTTTATTTTTACACACTCATTGGGAGTTTTGACTCCCTGGATTTGCACATCTTGTTCTTGGTTGTTCTCTTTGCTGATTGTATTTCTTGAGGATCACATTCGAGACGAGTCAGAGTCTCTCTACTCGATTCGGGTATTTTTGTTTATCTTGTCCCTGTCGTTCTTTTATTCTCTATATAGATCAGTTTCAGTTGCTATTCCTTTTCTATATTCATCTGTTATCATGTGTGGACATTTATATGTGTTATTACAGTGATATTGATTTATCATAGTAGATTTTTATACCTTATTTAGGTTACTTTAGGCTTAGCGCGTATACATAAGGTATTTTTCTGTGTATATGCATCGCCGACTCTCGTCACGTCTCTACTTTAGCATATTTTGGGAAGCGGGGCGTGTTAGGATTTTCTTTGTATCAGAGCCAGGTTCACAATGAAAAGTACGTAGTTCTTATCTGTCACCTGAGACGAGTTATATTTACATTGCTGTAAACATATAATATTCACACGATAAATTGAGCTCACTTGAAAATTGACTTTCCTCCCTTTGAATATCCATCTCTTTGATCTTTTGATATCCCTGATTTTAACTCTTCTTCTAGAGTAATCTGGGTTCCATCTTGATTTTTATTTTTCTTCCCGATTCTATTTACTGCTATTGTCTATTGGAATCAGTCACTCTATTTTGAACTGGTAGCAAAGATCAGAGCACGCAGTGGAAGCATGTGACCCATGATGCAGTAAGAAGCAACGTGAAAGCTTTATCTTCTCCTTTAACTTGATTTTTATCATTTCCTACTTTATTGAAATTTCGAGGACGAAATTTTTATAAGGTGGGTAGAATGTAATACGTGTATTTTGTAATACATGATTTAAAAATAATACTAGTTTTTTTAATACGTTTATATTTATTTTTATATTATGAAATTAAATTATTATTTAGTGAGATTATTTTAATTGTTATGAATTACTAATATCATTATTTACTATTTTAGATTGTTATTAGTATGTAATTGTTATTGATTATTATTACTTATATTATTATTATTATTGTTATTTCCTTTTTCTTCCATCTTCTTTTTCCTTTTATTTCTTTAGCCCAATTCCTTTTCATTTCTTTCCTTTCTTTATTGATTCCAGCCCATCTTCTACTCTTTTCCATTTCATTTCCATTTTCTTGATTCCTTGGCCCAAGGCCTAATCCCCAAACCATTAATGCCATCCCTATATATCTTCTCTAAACCTAATCCTAACCCTAAACTAATCCATCCCCCTACAATGCCGCCCTGTCACCTCCACCCTCCCCATTAGCCGGGCACAACCCCACACCCCCTGGACCACTCTACGGCAACCCCACATCTCCCCTCGCTGCTGGAGACCCGCGCCAACACCGAGCACCTCCCTGGGCCATCACCCTGCACACCACATCCCCATCTCCTCCTATGGCAGCCAGGTCAGGCTCCAATCCAACCTCCATGCAACTCCCAGGTTGCCTCCTCCCCAATAACCCCAACTGAGCCATACCCACCTGCAGTCCCTTATCCCACACTTCCTGGCTGTGCCCCCTTTCCCACGGAGCCCTATGGCCTTTTGCTTTATTTTCGGAGCACTCCTCTCCTCCGGCGAGTCAGTGAGTATTTGTTTATTTGCTTATTTACAATTATCAATGAGTATTTGTGTATTACTCGTATCATTTCATGTGAACGTTTGATTTATTTTACCAGTATGATTACCCATATCATTTCATGTGATATTAGTGAGTGCTCACTTTATTTGTACAGTTGATATGAGCGTTTATCTGCGTCATTTCATGTGTTATTGATTCAAGATTAGTTGCGATATACCTTAAAATGTGACTTGCTTCGATCTATTGATTGGCTGGCCTAGTTTGTGTATGAGGATAGATAGCAAATTTTGTGATAATTCCGACCGGAACCCTTTTGGATATTTAGGACAAGTAGATATAACATTGCCCTATCGATGACTGATTTACTGATACATGGATTGATATAGACTTAGTTAGAGTTGGAGTGGAATTGAGATTTATATTTTTCCATTGAAAATTGATCAGTATATAGATGAGATTGGTTTTTCTGTTGGATTATCAAGTGTTGTGCGAATATTTTACCTTTGATACCGACGTGTAATATGATCTTGGTTTTGGATTATTGAAACAAGAATTTTCAGATTTACCCTAATTACATTAATTGAGTATTGATGATCTTATTGACATTGGATACTAGATTAGAGATGATCTAGATTTCATATTGATTGAGGATGTTACACTCTTAGTTATCTTCATCATGGTTGGATAAATCTAATCTTGAGGATGTTCATTCTTCATTTGTGATTTCGGTATCTGTTGACCTAGTTGGTCTCGAGGATGTATTAAGTACTTCATAATTGGTTCTTGACTACTTATTCAGTTATAGAGATAAAGTTATTGTGAGAGTGATTTCATTGATATCAGTAACCATATTATATATTCAGAGTTTGATAGCAATTCTTATTTGATCTCAGTTATTGATGACCTAGAGAATTAGAGTAGATTGGTAGCAATGAGAGAACTGATTAATTGTTTATTGGATTGGTGGTTTATAGTATTGAATATTTGACACGGACTTAGTGTTTGATGTTCAAGATGACTATTGACATTATGAGTGATGGATCGGTTATAGATATAATATCAGTGGATAAGATTTTGATTAATTTTAGATGAGACTGTAGTGTAAGGAATCAATATTTAGACCCGTTACTAGTATTATTTCATGTTACTGGAAATCACTGGGAAGTTATTGTTAGATCGTAATACCATGTACAGTCCTATTGTTCATCGTATATACGGTTACTTATACGGTTTAGTGTTCTTGTTACTGTTCATCGTGTATACGATTATTATTTACTGTTATATTGTTATTGTTACTGTCACCGCATTGTTCTAATAATCTAGGTAACATGAATAATTGATTGATTTAAATAATAATATAAATAGACAACTTATACTGGGATTGGAAAAATTGACGGAGGAGACGTCTGTATTTTGGGTGGACCTATGATACAGGTTGCGCAACTGAGATAGAGTTCAACTGCAGGGTTCTCGGGATGACTGATATCCCATACTGTTACAGTTATACTGTTTCTGTAGTATGGCCTGGTTCAGCGCCAGGCGTCTGGGTTGTGGTCCCGTATATGCACGAGACCCATCTAAAGCATGGACGTCTCCTATCAGTTTCAATAACTTAGAACCCCCGATTGATACATGTTTAGGGTAGTATGGGATGCGTCTATTACAGGTGACAATTGATGTTCCCTGATATAATAAATAATAATGAACCGTCCATAATGTTGTATTCACTGATACATGTATGTTATGATAGACACCTGATTGTGCTCATGACCCGCATATGATTGTATAACAGACTGGTTCTATTACTCTGTAAATTATGTACTGCATGTTATATTAATACTGCGGGTATGCTGATTGATAGTACGTTGTATTGTACTCTTCTTTTATTACAGTTCTATTCTTGTTATTTCTCGTTCAGTAAATTTCATATTAGTAACTTAGTATGCTCACATTATATGCACGTGCACCTTCCTTTTTATTTTTACACACTCATTGGGAGTTCTGACTCCTTAGATTTGCACATCCAGGTCTTGGTTGTTCTCTTTGCTAATTAGGTATTTCTTGAGGATCACATTCTAGACGAGGAGTCGGAGTTCCTCTCTACTCGATTCGGGTATTTTTGTTTATCTTGTCCCTGTCGTTTCTTGATTCTCTATATACATCAGTTTTAATTGCTATTCCTTTGTTATATTCGTGTGTTATTATGTGTAGACATCTATATGTGATATTGCAGTGATATTGATTTATCATAATAGATTTTTATAGCCTTTTCAGGTTACTTTTGACTTAGCGCGTATATGCGAGGTATTTTCCTTACGTATATCCGTCGCGGACTCTCGTCGCGTCTCCGCTCCAGTGTATTTTGAGAAGTGGGGCGTGACACAATCTTTTTGCCCTCCTATCTTTAATGAATTGTCATATTATATGCAATTTACATAACAAAATGCTGTAGTAACAAGCAGCATTGCAAAGTTATTCCGCATAAACTGTAATGCACACTACAGTCTAGGTAATTCAGGCATGACACTGGACCATTGATTCACTGGTCAAAGTTCAAGAAAAATCTTCAGTTACTGTTTAGTCTGATAGTTGTATTTCATAACTACGCAGAGAGGGAGGGGTAACATAAGAAAGACATCAAAACACATGATATAAGTTGAATACAATAACTTATATCAAGAGATACACTGATACACTACTGCACATTCATATAGCCACTAAATCTTGCGTATACATTAGAAATGTGGAAACCATCCACTTGAATAGCACTGATGATACATAGAAGACAAATAACAGGGGGGGAAAAAAACATCCAAAAGCAAAAACTATGAATCCCACTTAAATATCAATTTAAGTTTTAAACCCAGTAACCTATTACATATCAATAGGTCTCAGATACATCGTAAACTTCAGTATACATCAAAAAGTACACACACATATCCACACACAGACACACACGAGTGTGGGCGGCGGGCATGCACATGCACATACACATATATGGGTTTACGAATTTCTTTCCTAGTCTTCTCATGCACAATCATATTGAATTCTGAATCTGTTATTTTACTGTTTCCGTGTGTACAGTGTACACCTAATAAATATGGTATATGTGACAATGCTATGTTGGGACATCATGGATGAAATGGTTGGTCTGTAAGTTCTGTGTATATAAATTGTTAACACGCTGAGTTGAAGTGGTTTATCTTTATTATTATGAGATTAATCATAAGTTCATAACTAGTACTAATGGTTCCTATAGAAGATTTCAACTTTTGATTCAAGTAGTACTGTTGTGCCGTTTGGCACTTGTAAAAACTGTTAGACGCAGGGCCGCAAGGTGATGCTTTATGAAGATAAAAATTACATTTTAAAAGTCTGAAAGCAGATAAAATATTTTTGTTTGACTCGTTATTTCTATGCCGAAGCTTTATGTCAACATTGTGGTGAGATATTTTATGCAGCTATTTGTCACCATGAATCTCGAATTTCATAATCATTTCTATTTTTGTTGGGATACTTTGGGTTTTGGTATTTTGTTGTAACCACCTCAAATCTGATGTAATATGGGATCGTAACCTTGGGTTTGCTTTGCAAAAAACTGGTATAAAATAACAACTCCCATTATTGATTATGTCAAAGTAATAATCTCTATCATAAACATAATCCAATGACATAAAACTTGCTGAATTAACTTCTAAATTAAAAAAATCTTCTTCCAATGCCTGGTGGTATATCATGCATACTTGAAACTACATAAAGTTCCAAAACTAATTAGAACTACATCCCATAGACTCCAAGTAACAATAATTCCAAAAAGGAAATACAAGACATTTTTTTTACTTTGTAATATGATGACCAAAAATAAATTAAAGATCTCAAATAATTTCCGTATTAAGAAAGCACAATGGCTATTCAAGGTAAATCTCTGAACCTTATCACTAAATTATAACTTAAAAGAGTTTCTTTGCTGGTGCTACCTTTGTCCCTAACACTCTGAAAAGTAGTTATTGGAATGAGCTACACAGCTCGTCAAAAGGATGGCGACCTATTAAATAGCTTTCACTAATGAAACTTTATATGAAAAATATAATGGAGATTATTCATGTCAATCATTTTCATATTTCGTGAATTTGCAAATAAATATAAGTGCACTGGATATGCAGATCTTTTTTAAAATTAATTATCATTCGTGGAAAGTAAGCATAATATTTTTCAGTGCAATTAACAGTTCACACCCAGGTTGATTTGGTATGTGTGGTCATAAGTTGAGACTAATAAATGTGAACTCATATAGGGCTAAAATAGCTCTCATCGAGGGAACATATCGTGTCCAATATGGCTTAATATCCGATATATGTTGACATATTGATACAAGGATGCATGTAACACATGACCTAGAAAAAAGATGACGTGATAAACATTTCTGATGTAATCATATGTCAAAGACAAAATCTGTATCCATTATCACCATTGATATATGTGCATCTGATCCTATTACAATATTTAAATTTTATGTATTTTGATGATAACAACTTGTGTATGTGATTTATAGTTTTTGTACTCACACATGTCTTGCAAAACAAGTGGACAAATTCTATTGAAAACATGGCTCAACCTTGGAGATCAAGGAGTACAAGAGCATGTAGGGCTTTTCTATGTTTTGATGTATTTTTTTCCCCCATATTTTTAGAAAATTGTTAAAAGAACACACATTTACACACTTCCCTGGTCGACTTATCTATATTTCAAGTCGACTATATAAGGCTAATACTCTGACTCATACAAGTCCTAGTCGACTTATCCATTGACCTAGTCGACTTATAGAGTCCAATGGAGAACACTCTATTCAACTTTTTGTCAGTCTAGTCTATTGTGAAACAAACTGCCCCATGACCAATTGCTGGGGCGGCGCAGCGGAAGCAACACAGAATCGATAAGCAACGAGAAGAAAAAAGATAAGGAAGAAAATATTTTGAAGTATAGAAAGCCAACACACAATTTAATGTGGTTCCATTGATCAAACAGATTGTGGGTACGTCCACGAGAGGAGGAAAAACTTTATTAAACTTTGGGGGAGTACAATAAGAAACACGTACACCTCTTGTTAAGAAGATTACAAGCCCTTTGATGGTCGCCTAGAACAACGAAACCTTATGGCTAAAGCTTCTCACACGAATCTCTCCTTTTTGATTGTGTTGCATTGAATTCATTGAAGGCCAACCCCACGGGTTTATTTATAGACCATAGGACTCTCCTAGTCCTATACGTAATTCATGAATACGAACAATCATTGTCTCAGAGGAAGGAAACTCGAATCTAATTCAAAACTGGAAACAGATCTAGAAAAGAAAACAACCAGACCCGATATTAGTCGACTACTAATCATGTCTATTAGTCGACTATACATGAGTATAAGCCAACTAATCTGTAAAAATCCGAGACCCTTACTCTCTATTTGCAAGATCAGTTCGATTATACCAATGTACAAGTTGACTAATTCTTATCATTAGTCGACTATACCAAGTATAAGTCGATTAATATAGTGCACAGCTTCTTGTACACGTTCGTTCTTTGATCTCTGAAGTTTCGTCTACCTTCACGACATATTCCAGTTATAATCCTAATAATCTCCCCTTTGACTTTAATGTGTCCAAGTCTAAGAGTAATCACCATGCTCCATGTGCTTACATCAATGCACAATTGAGTAACTCTTGACTTCATCTCCATATCACTCCCTTTTCTCTATAACTTCCTCGTGGGGTTCACAACTTGATTAGGTCGAACAAGTTCAGGCTCGACCTGAACTTGATCACTTAATGATCTTCTTGATCCACACATGATTTATGAGAGTTTGCTCCACCATAGGAGTAATGATCTGAACTTTCTTGTTGTGTGTCGGAGCCACCTAGTCCCAATCTACTTTCAGGGTAAAACTAAACATCCGAGCTCGAAACCATCGTAATCTTCGATTGTTTCACAACCTCTGATCTTGAAGCCAAGGATAACTGCAATCCATCAACTGTAACCTCTGAATTTCACATGTAAACATCGACACCTTCGGCCTGAAACTTCACATGGGGTTCTTTAAAAACTTTCAAAGATCACCTTCAGAACTGAAACTTCTTCATTTATGGTTTCAAGAGAGATGAGATTGTACTTGATTCAGGAACATGACGAACGCCTTGCAGAGTAGTGATACATCTATCATGAGAATGAAACTGAATTGTTCTTTCGCTAATCACCGAAGTGTATGAGGAGAACATCTTCCTATTGGAACTAATATGCTGTAAACATCTAGGGTCAATAATCCATCTATCTTTGTTACTGACCGATCTGTCTGTAACAGATAGAACGTTACATTTATCTTCATCCCCTTCAGCCAGTTCAGTGACATTAGCATTTGGTTGTTTCTTCTTTCGAGTCCAACAATCATCTCTAATATGTCCCTTCTTATGACACCAGTTGCATATCAAATTCTTGTGTTTTGGTTACCCATAGAACTTCTATTATTACTCTTCTCCTTTAAGAGTGAACTTGTTCGGAATTATCATGATGAGACTCACCCGTCAACTGGTTGCTAATTTTGTCTTTGTTGAGCAGAGCTCCTTGACCTTGATAGTTGATTTGCCTCCATAGATAGCTTCCCTAAAACTCTTATATGAAGAAGATGAAGAACACAGTAATAGAAGTGCTTGATCATCATCTTCTATTTTAACTTCTATCTTATCTAAATTATCGATTATAGAGGAAAATTTTGCAATATGAAACTTGATAGGTGTAACTTCATGCCTGTGGAGAAGAAAGAGACGCTGCTTCAGAATCAACCGATTCACCAACGACTTCCTCGATAGTGGTCCTGAAGTTGCTCCCACAATGAGGATGCTGTTTTCTCCGTAAAAAAACTCATCCAACACTTCGTCTGCCAGGAAAAACTGAATAACCGTCAAGCCTTTCTCATCCACTCCTGTCAAGTTTCTTCCTTTATATCTTGAATTTTTTTTCCACCCAAGTAGTGCTTTCTTCAACCCGCTCTAGGTCAAGATGACGTTCATCCTAACTTGTCACTTGCTGAAATTGATAACACTATCGAACTTCTGAAAATCGAATTTGATCGCAGACGTTTTCACGTTGACCTTGCTTTGATACTAATTGTTGAGATAACAATCTGTATGCTCTGATACCAATTATTGGGAAACAGACTGCCCCCATGACCAATTGCTGGGGCGGCGCAGCAGAAGCAACACAGGATCAACGAGCAACGAGAAGAAAAAGAGAAAAAAAAAGAAGATATTTCGAAGTATAGAAAGCCAACACACAATTTAACGTGATTTCACCGATCAAGCAGATCGTGTGTATGTCCACGGGAAAAAGGAGAGGAACTTTATTAAACTTTGGGGAGTACAATAAGAAATACTTACACCTCTCGCTAAGAAGATTACAAGCCCTTTGGGGGCCCCTTAAAACAGCGAACCCTTATGATTAAATCTTCTCACACGAATCTCTCCTTTTTTATTGTATTACATTGAATTTATTGAAGGCCGACCCAAGGGTTTATTTATATACCATAGGACTCTCCTAGTCCTATACAAACTTCATCAATACGATCATTCATTCTCAGAGAAAAGGAAACTTTAATCAAACTTAAAACTGAAAAAAATCTAAAAAAAGACAGCTAGACCCGATATTAGTCGACTATACCAATGTATAAGTCGACTAATCATGTTTATTAGTCGGCTATACATGGGTATAAGTCGACTAATCTGTAAAAAATCTGATACCCTTATCTCTGTTTGCAAGATCAGTCGACTATATCAATGTATTAGTCGATTAATTCTTATCATTAGTTGACTATACCGTATAAGTCGACTAATATTATGCACATCTTTTTGTGCACGTCCGTCCTTTAATCTCTGAAGTTTCGTCTACCTTCACGACGTATTCAAGTCATAATCCAGCATAGTTAACATATAATATCTATTAGTCAGCTTATAGCTTTACAACAGAAATACTCATTTCCAACTACAACTTTCCTAGTTGACACATAAATTTTCTAGTTGACTTATACTTGAACGTTATACCTTGTATATCTGTGTTATATTGACTTAGTTGACTTGTAAGTCTTCTTAGTTGACTTGTACCAGTTCAACGGAAATATTGATTCAGTTTCTTTGTCAGTCTAGTCGACTACCCTATTCTATAAGTCGACTACTTTAGGCAAATTGTGTATGTCTAGTCGATTAATTCTCATTATAAGTCGACTATATTGACAATTTCTAACGGTTGAACAGTTGTGTAAACTTTTGAATTTCTTTTCTCACTCATTTTGAATTCAAATTCAAATCAAATAACTATCCCAACAGTCATTATTCTCTAGCTATAAATAGGGGTTAATTCCTTTGATTTATATACAACATTCACACACAAAAATTCTGTCAAAATATTCTGAAAATTTTGTTCTTCAAAAAAAATTTCTTCTTTGATTCTTTCTTCTTCACCTAAATTAATTCTTTGTGAAGAAATTCTGAGAGTTTCACTATATGATCTTTGTAGATTCACTTCCATATCAAAGTCAAGGCTTATACGATAATTTGCACTCATTTCAAGGGAGGTCTTCTCGGTGTAAGAAAGAGGTGTATAGATTTGGCAAGACGTTTTGTCAAGTAGTGTACTGTGTTTGATTTTGAGGGTTTCTAAATCTGGTTAAGAAAAATCTCAAGTGGGTTGCTTGGGGACGGATGTAAGTCAAGAGGACCAGGGCAAAATCTCGTGTTCGCTTTTGTATCTTGATTTTTTATTCTGCGGTTGTTTATTTTCTTGCAAGTTACTAACATTTCTTGTTTAGAATTTTTAAATACTATTCACCTCTTCTAGTGTTTGTGTTGCCTAGTTTTAGAACCTACATTTGGTATCAGAGTAAGGAATAAAGATGGCAACATATTTTCCTTCATTCCAATTCAAGGAAAGACATTCCACACAATGACCACCACTGTTCGATGGATCAAACTACAACTATTAGAAGTGCAAAATGAAGATCTACCTACAATCGATCAACTACGAACTATGGTACATTGTGGAAGCGGTATACGAGAAGCCAAGTACCACCTATGATGCATGGACTAGCGAACAAAAGAAATTCGTCAACTTCGATACAAAGGAATGAATGCTTTATTTTGTGCGTTGAACAAGAAAGAATTCAACCATGTTGACTGCAATATCTGCACATCAAATATATCATACTTTAGAGGTAACAGATGAAGTTACCAATAAAGTAAAAGAATCTTAAATTTCTGTTATTGTACACAGGGTTAAATTATTCCAGATGAAAGAAAACGAGACAATTGTGGAAATGATCACAAGATTCACCGGCATCACCAATTCCCTTGTTCCGCTTGGTAAATCCTATACAAAGAGGAGATGGTAAGGAAAGTTCTCTGTGCATTCACACTCGAATGGGAAAAGAAGACCACCGTAATAGAAGAGGCAAATGATTTTTTCAGACTTTCATTGGAAAACCTTATTGGTAATTAATTGGCGTACAAAGTACAATTGCAAGAGAGGAAGAAGGATGGACAACAACAATTAAAGAAGAAAATTCTCACCTTCCATGCATCTTCGGACACGGAAGATTCAAATAATGAAGAAGAGAAAATTGTCATGATTTCAAGAAAATTCAGAAAGTTCTTGAAACAAGATAAGTTTAAAAAGAATAAGGATACTAATGATAATCTTCTTTGTTTTAAATGTAATAAACCAGGCCATATGAAGAAGGATTGCCCATTACTCAAATCCAAAGGCAACTTCACAAGCTTCAACCAATTCAAGAAGAAGGCTTTTCAAGTAACATGGGGCGATAGTGATACGTCTTCCTCTAACGAAAGAGATCACAGAGTCGGCAAATATATGCTTTATGATCCAAGAGGATAAGATAATGGAATTCATAGATGATAATGAATTACTTGATGCTTTTTGAACTATTTCTTGAATTCAAAAAGTTTAATGTTAAATACAAGGATTTAAAAAATGAGTTTTTATTTGAAAGAAAATGATGAAAATAAGGACTCTAAAAAAGAAAATGAGATTTTGTTACAAGAAAATATTTTTTGCTTAAAAATGAAACAACATCTTTGAATTCTCGGATCTCTATTTTGGATAAAGATATTTCATGTTAAGAATAAATATGAAGAGATTTTGAAAAATGTAACAATATTTAACAAAGGAAAAGAGAATTTAAATAACTTATTATCTTCTCAAAAAATTTCAAATAATCATTTTGAACTTGGTTTTTTCTGAAGATAAATTTGAAATGATCTCACATGGTTTTAAGAAGAATAATCATGTTCCTTGTCATTCTTTTCTTAAAAAGAATTATAATACTTCTTTAAAAAGACCAAAGTATAAATATATTTAGATACCAAAGTATAAATATATTTAGATTCCTAAAAATTTAAATTCTTTTGATAAAAATGTTTATCTTGCATCTTATATGAACAATGTTTGCAATTCTAGTAATTATGTTTACACTAATAAGTGAAAATCAAATTCCAATTGGATTTGAGTTCCCAAAAGCTAGTCTTTTCGGACCCTATCATAATGGGTACTATACAAAATGTTCTATCTTATAAGTACCTTGTAAAGATAAATGGATACTTGATAGCGGTTATTCCAAACACATGACTGGTCACATTCAACTGCTTTCTTCCGTTCAAAACAAGAAAGGAGAAACAATAACACTCGAGACAATAACAAAGAAAATATTATTGGTATCGACATGATTGGTAATAAATCAAAACCTCTTATTGAAAAATATTCTTTTGGTAAGTGGTTTAAAACACAACCTTTTAAGTATCAGTCAATTATGTGATAAGGGTTATAAAATAGTTTTTGAAAAAGATGCTTGCCTTGTATAAGATACTAACATGATATATGTTTTATTTAAAGGATCTCGTAATAATAACATTTATAATTTGTCTATGACTTGTTTATCTTCTAATGATGATTTATGTTTAATTGCCTCTAATAATGATTCTTGTCTTTGACATAAAAGATTTGAGCATTTAAATATGAAAAATTATTTAAAAATTTTTAAAATTTGATTTAGTTAAAAGTCTTCCAAAAATTTCTTTCAAAAAAGATTATTTTTGTGATTCTTATCAATTAGGAAAGCAAGTTAAATCTTCTTTTCAAACTTAAGAAAGCTTTATATGGTCTTAAACAAGCACTCCATGCTTGATATAATAGACTAAAAAGTTTTCTTTTAAATCCGGGTTTTGAAATTGAAAAAGTTGATACAACTCTCTTCATTAAATATGTTAATAAGGACATCTTAATTATACAATCTATATTGATAATATTTTATTTGGTTCTACTAATGATGATCTTTATCGAGAATTTTTTAAGATCGTGCAGAGAATTTGAGGTGAGTCACACGGGTGAACTTAATTTCTTTGTCGGTCTTCAAATCAAGCAATTGAAAGATGAAATATTTATTAATCAAAGCAAGTATGCTAATGAACTTCTCAAGAGATTTGGTATGAAAAATTCTGAAAGCAAAAGAACTCCAATAGGTATTACTATATTTCTAGAAAAAGATGAGAATGATAAGAGTACCAAAAGGTATATCGAGATAATATTGGCTCTCTTATATATTACTACTAGTATACCTGATATAATATTTAGTGTTTATTTATGTGCTAGATATTATCTAATCCTAAAGAGTCACATCTTAAAGCAGTGAAAACAATTCTTAGATATATTAATAACACGGTTATATGGTTTATTTTATCCAAAATCAAACACATTTGAATTTATGTCATATAATGATGCTGATTTTACTGGATGAAATTCCGATAGGAAAAGTACTAGTGATACTTTTCACTTTTTGGGACATTCACTAGTATTGTAGTTCAGTAAAAAGCAAAACTTTTTGTCATTATCAACAACTAAAATAGAATATATTGTTGCTAGTATTGCATGTGTACAAATTGTGTAGATGAAATAAATCCTAATTGATTATGGTATTATAAGTACATCACTTATCATGTGTGATAATACTAGTACTATCAATCTATCTAAAAATCTTATTCAGCATTCATGTACAAAACATATTGACATCATTTTTTACGTGACATGCTATTAACGGTGAAATCTCTTTAAAATTTATATTTATCGATAAACATATAACTGATATTTTTACAAACCTCAAAAGATGTTTTAGTGAAATTTAGAAGAAAATTGGGTATTTGTGCAATTTCTGATATTTAAAAGTCATTGCATATAGTGTACATTTCATTCAGATTTTTTGACTATTAATAGTCGACTTGTACATTTATTAGTCGACTTATAAACTTTGAAAAGTCGACTAAATTACATCAAACATAAACTTGCCTATCTTGAGTTGCTTGAATTAGTCGACTAAAGGTCATTATAAGTTGACTAACCCATTGAATTAGTCGACTACCTCATTTATAAGTCGACTATTACGTGAATTTTGTGTTTTTTAAAATGGATAGTTTTCAACAAACCCGACCCGTTTGACTTAGAATTGGATCCAACTAGTGTCTAAATCAATCCTAACTGTTGATCTACTATACCCCACTTTTTTTGCATCTTCTACTCTTTCATAACTCATATCTCAAATAAAAATTTCCCAAAATTCTGCAGCAACCATCTTCTCCCTCAGTTTCTGTCGACTTCTCCAAATCCAGAGGGCAGCTCTTCATCTCCAGTCACCCAGTCTCCATCTCTAGTTTCTTTTCAATTTCTCTGTCCTCCTGGTTGTAAGTCTCTCAATCTCTCTTAACAATATCTAGGGTTAAGAAGGCTAAGTTCAATCCTTCATCATCTTCAACCCCATCTTCTGATTTTAGAACTTTTTTGAGAATAGCAAGTTAGAATCAGACTATATTCGTTTATCACAACTTGATATTATTCCTTGTAGGTTTGTGAACTTTTTTGATTTTGTTGAATATGATATTACATCATATTTGCATCACTAGTTTATATGAACTGTTCTTCACAAAATTCAAACAAGGTTTCTATCCCTCACTTATTTACCTATTTTTTTTCACAAATCTGACTTATAAAGATGATGACAATTCTGAACTTTTCTCTACAATTGTGAAAGAAACTGAAATTGAGTTTCTTCTAGATCTTTAGGGAAAATCTTTCATATTTCATATCGTGGTCTTACCCCAATTCTTATGGATGATGAGGAAGTATTATCTAGGATTTATCTTCTCGGTCAAGGACCACCTATGGCCAACAACAAGCTTACACCTATTCCTAGGTTAATTGGCTATTTCCATGCTTATAATATTTGTCCCAAAATGGAAAGTTTTAACTACTCCTGTGATCTTGTTGCTTGTGTATATGTCATAATGGCTAAGCTTGAAGTCAATTGGGCCAAAATCCTCGTTGATAACACATCACATCTCTTCCCTATGGAGCATATCTCACTTTTTCAAGAAGTTCAATCTTGACCTTGCCTCAGAGTCAGATGCTGTGAAGACTTTTGACATCTTTGATAGGTCTGTCCATCTACGCATGAAACTCCTTGATACCCCTCCATCACAACCCAGACAACCACCTCAAAGCTGACAAAGGCCATCCCAACCATCATCTACTCATTTCAATGATGCATATTACAATACCCTCACTGCTGGGGTATTAGAACTCAAGAATCAACAAGCATCCATGCTCAGTCCCAAACTTCAATTATTAACAACCAAGGACTCATTTTTGATCAATTTATGACTATGCAACTTCGGATGGATCACACGAAAGAAACTCAACGTGAGATCCTTCAGATTCTCAAAAACCAATTTCCCTAACCTTCACCATCCAGATCCAATGTGTGAAGCTCAAACGGGATGTGTTCTTCAAGCCTGACATTTAGGATGCATGTGCATGTTTTTCTTTTTATGTCACTTTTTATGTAACCAAACTCTGTTTTTTAGTTATTTTCATGGTTTGCTTTTGTAATGTTTAAATCCAAGACTTTGGTTTGTAATTCAAGATCTTTGGTTTGGCTTATGATATTCACTTGTTCTGCGTCTTATGTTATTTTGTTATGCTGTCATGTCACTATGTTCTTTGAGATACATGTGGTTTTCTTTTATTAATGACAAAGGGGGAGAAAAATATATCATAGAGATATCTTGTTGCTAGATATTGCTTATAGCCTTTTATGTATAAGGTGAAAAGAAGAAAATAGCAAATGTTATATATATATATATATATATTATATATATATATATATATATATATATATATATATATATATATATTATTTTATATGCGCTCTCTCTACATATGCTTGTTTATATATATATTTGTTTGTCATCATCAAAAAGGGGGAGGATGTTGGATCTTGCTCCTACATGTTAATCACATGTTTAAGTTTCATATATTTTGATAATAACAAACTTGTGTATGTGTTGTATAGTTTTTGTACTCACACATGTCTTGCAGACCAAATGGACAAATTCTATTGAAGACAGGCAAACTTGGAGATCAAGGAATATAAAAGCTTGTAGGGCTTTTATTTTTAAGTATTTTTTATATTTTAGAAAATTGTTAAAAGCCTTGAACATACATTTACACACTTCCTTAGTCAAGTCGACTATATAAGACTGATACTTTGACTCATACAACTCCTAGTCGACTTATCCATTGACCTAGTCGGCTTATAGAGTCCAACAGAGAACACTCTATTTAATTTTTTGTCAAACTAGTCTACTTACCTATTAGTAGGCCTATAGCTTTACAACAGAAACATTCATTTCAAACTACAAATTTCCAAGTCGACTCATAAATTTCCTAGTCGACTTACACTTGAACGTTATATCTTTTATATTGTGTTATATTGACCTAGTCGACTTATAAATCTTGTAACGCCCCGATCCCGGCGGGTACGGAGACGTTACTGCGACGTATATACGCATGTCAGAAATACCCTCACGTATATATGCTAAGCATCAGTACAGGCAAGAATCAGAGTACGGAAGCAAGTGGTGCATTATACATTCCAACACATGAGTACAATTACAAAGTTATCACCAGAGGTGATCCAATATTACATGAATATTACATCACAGATATGCGCAATTGCGAGATTACAAAGGGATGTACAAGTATGAACAGAACACAGGCACTCACGAGTTTACAAAAGGAAAACTCGAGAGGCACACAGGGGGGCCTGAGAGGATAGAGCTTCAGACGGTCTGCTGGGGATCCATGCTTCAGCTGCGCCACTCTGATCAGCAACTAGGGGAATTCACACGCTCCAAGCTCCATGACCTGGACATGAGGATCCAGAGGAGTCAGAACTCCCCAGGCGAGTGGTGAAGCAAAAGCCAAGTGGCGAGCAGGGTAAGTATATGTAAAGCAATAAAACCAATAAAGCCGAGGACGAGCAAATCTGATTGTATGGTTTCAGATCACAGCTCCATAAGACTAGTACGTCGAAGGAATAATCCAAACAAAGAAACCCTCATCTATATACCTTTATCTCATGTCACCATAATCCAAGCACATACAACCCGACTGTACTCAGGGCATGATAAGAAAATGAACAGGAGGCAGGTGGATACAAGGGATAAAGCAGAGCATGAGCAGTTAATACTATAATACTCATAAAGCGAAAATCCGAAGTAAAATTCCGGACAAGCAAATATGGTAAGGCATATCACAGATTCATAGCCGTTTAAGTTGCAGGCTTAAGTATGTGTCCCATACCACATATTTCTACTTACAACTTAAGAGCAGGTTATCATCTTGACGCTTTATTATAACTCGTCTTACCCTGATATCTAGCTATGTGAACTAGCGTCCCAGCACACATAGATCCATATCCGAGTAAAGCAAGATTGTTATTGGAAACTAGCGGGGGTATCAACGAACTATATTTACAGTGGGTCCCGTACATACCCGGGACCACGGCCCAGGATTGTTCGTTGCTTGGTGACGGAACCTGCCGCAAGGCTAACAGGAGGGACTTATGTATGCCCTTATCATGATGGTACCAGGAAGGAGGGAGCCAGCACTCCCCTCGGTCGCCTGGAGGCCCACAGGTCAGACCGGAAGTTTTAGTTGCACAACATGCCTAATACCACTGTAAACACGAACACATATTGATAGCCGCAAGTTTCCCCCGACCCGATGCAAGTTGTCCTTTTATGATTTATTAAGTAATTATCAGATTCCGGGAATGAGCAGGAACAAGTCAGGAATGCAAGTATCTCAGAAGTACAGTTTGTACTGTAATATATCAAGATGTAAACATGATGTCAGGTTATCATTCCCGTTATCGTGATAATCGTAAGAGTCAAGTATATCATGCCGGGTGTTAAGTGATAGCATGACAGGAGGATGATATTTGGCAGGTGACCAATCATGCCAAGAGATTGATATTAGTCCAGTGGCAAGTCATATCATAACAAGAGGTCTTGCCAAGCAGTAGCATGTCTGATGTTAGGTGATAACAAATCAGTTGTCAGGTGATATACATGTGTTAAATAGTAGCATGTAAATGACAAGTATGAGGTAATGGCATGTAGTAAAGCAGTAGCTGAGCACAACCAAGCGGAGCTGAGCAAGCTGGAGACATAGACAGCAACCAGTATTTAACACTAGAGCGTCTGGCAAGGTTACCGGGACAACTCGGCTTAAAGTGCGAGTAGAAAATCCGGCAGCATCTCGCCTAGACGAATCAAGTGGTAAAGCACTGAACGCTGATCATGACAACCAGGCGGGGCCGAAGACCTGACGGTCCCAATCACCTCTCTTTCGAGATAGTGAGTGACCGGAGGCTGAGGGCTGAGAGGCATAACGATCCCAATCACCTCTCTTTCGAGATAGTGAGTGACCGGAGGCTGAAGAACGGAGAGACCTGCCGGTCTCAATCACTTCCCTTTCGAGATAGTGAGTGACCGGAGGTTAAAGACTGAGAGACCTGCAATGTTAGTACCACATGAACAAGAATTAACTACCATAATACAGGCATTCGTCACAGAGCAATACATGTCCAGACATTGGCACTCGGCCATACACAAATACAGGGACTCAGCCCAATACATAATACATGAAAACATGGAGTAAAACACATGTCGACCCGACGAAGCGGGGAAACCCAAATGGAGGCGAGAGCGAGAACACTCGCCTAAATCACCGGAAAGCCGAAAAGTCTGGAATCCATGGAACTCGCGCACGCGCCATAAATATAATAATATATAAATGTTTAGAGGGAGAGTGGAGAGGAGAGAGAAAGAGTTAGAAAAGTAGAGAGAGAAAAGGGAGAGAGAATGGAGACGCGGAATATAGGCAGATGCGAAAAAATAGGCAGATGCGGGAGGCAGATGCGGGAAAATAGGCAGATGCGGGAGGCAGACGCGGGAAAATGGGCAGACGCGGGAAAATAGGCAGATGCGGGAGGCAGATGCGAGTTTGTAATTGCCACCGGAATGATTACCGAAATAATCGTGAACGATTACCGGAATAATCACCGGAGATATTTCCAACGAAGAGGAGCTCGGCCCCCAATCCTAAGGAGGTGGCCGCCCTTGATGTAGTGAAGGGTGGTGGTTGTGAAGATGATGATTTTGGTGGTGATGGAATTGTTGAAGAGGATGAGAGGAGGAGGAATAGGTGTTGTGGTGGAGAAGATGGTGGTGGTGAAGGTTAATTTGAGGAAGATGAAGAAGAAGAAGAAGGTGGAGTTGGTGGTGGCTTTGAGGAGGAAGAAGATGGAGATTGAGGTGATGTTGGTGGAGATGGAGGAAAGGGGGGTATGGCCGCCAGAGTTGGGGTCTCCTCGTCGGCGTCGTGGTGGCCGGAGGCGCCGGCGGTGGTGGCCGGTTGGGTGCTGGCCTCTCATGGAGAAAAGAAGAAGGAAGAAAAATAAGGAGAAGAGAAGAAGAAAAGAAAGAGAAAGAAAAGAAAAAGAAAAAGGAAAAAGGGGGGGTGATGATGAGGGATGTGATTGATGAGAGAGCGGGGTGTGGTGATGGGATGTGGCCCACTTGGAGGGGAGTGGGCTGAAGTCAGTTGGAGGGAAAAAGAAAAGGAAGGAAAGAAAGAAAGAAAGAAAAGATTAAATAATAATATTATAATATGGCCGCGAAATATCGACTGTTCCAGAAAAATCCCCAAAAATACCCAGAGGTAGAAAACGTCATCCTGAAGAATAATATGAAATCAGTTTTCAAAAATAAAATCCCGTTTTCAAATTAAAAATCCGGAAGTCAACCGCCGATACCGGTCTACACCGGGTCGGCCGGATTTTGATAAATTCTGAAAAATCCCAGAAAATGTATTAAAGAATAAATATGATTTTAAGAAGTAAAGTGAAAGCGGAATTTAGAAATTCAATCCCGATTGTAAACTAAAAATCCTGGAATCAACCAGCGATACTGGCCGATACCGAATCCGGTGGAATTTTCATAAATTCATAAAATCCTCAGAAAAAGTATTTAGATAGGAAATGTGGTTTTAAGAAATAATGTAAAAAGACACTTCTAGTGATCCCAATCCGTTTGTGAATTAAAAATCCGGGAATCGGTCAGCGGTACTGATCGACACCGGTTTTGAAGACTTTCAACTTAATTCAGGAAAATTCCAGAAAATCATAGAAAATCTAAAATATTAGAAAATGATGTTAAAACTGAAATCGGTTAAATCGGAATACCAGAATGTCCAAACCGAGTAATACTCTAGGATCGGGTCCTCGGTTCAGACTAGGGCTAACTCCGAGTCCGAGAATCCGGATCCAAGACAAAACGATCATGTAAATATCTCATAAAACAAAATAGATACAGGAAGTAAATCGAAAAATACGATCGAAAAATCTGAATACGCAACTAAGTACGTATTCCGGGAGCGGGGTGTTACAAATCTTCTTAGTCAACTTATACCAGTTCAACAGAAATATTGATTAAGTTTCTTTGTCAGTCTAGTCAACTACCCTATTCTATAAGTAGACTACTCACAAATTATGTATGTCTAGCCGACTAACTCCCATTATAAGTCGACTATATTGATAGTTTCTAACTGTTGAACAGTTATGTAAACTTTTGAATTTTTAGTGTTTTTCACTCATTTTGAATTCAAATTCAAATTAAATAACTACCCGAACAGTCATTATTCTCTAGCTATAAATAGGAGTTAATTCCTTTGATTTATATACAACATACACAAAAAAATCTGTCAAAGTTATTTTGAAAATTCTGTTCTTCAGAAAAACTCTTTTTTTTTTTATTCTTTCTTCACCCAAGTTAATTCTTTGTGAAGAAATTCTGAGAGTTCCACTATAAGATCCTTGTAGATTCACATTCACATCAAAGTCAAGGCTTGTAGGATAATTTGTGCTCATTTCAAGGATGATTTTATCGGTGTAGAGAAGAGGTGTACAGATTTGGCGAGGGCGTTTTGTCAAGTGGTGTACTGTGTTTGGTTTTGAGGGTTTCAAAATCAGGTCAAGAAAAATTTCAAACGGGTTGCTTGAGGACTGGATGTAGGTAAAGAGAACCGAATTAGGATAAAATCTCTTGTTTTATGTTTGCATCTAGATTTTTATTCTGTGGTAGTTTATTTTCTTGCAAATTACTAACATTTCTTATTTAGAATTTTTAAACACTATTCACCCCCTCTAGTGTTTGTGTTGCCTAGTTTTAGATCCTACACCTATTACTATATTCAAACATAATGTGATCTGGATACAAAGGAATTATCATCTCGCATATAACAATATACTAAAATTAGAACAAACATACGCAACTCTAGGTGTTAATCACATGTAGTGCAACTAACATTAACTCAATTTATGAATAGACACTGAAGTTGGTTATATATTAATCACATATATGTACTATTCATGAAAAGTACAAACAATAAAGCATGAATTTACCACTCATTTGGATCATTACAACTAGATGCCCATTTGAAACTCTTAAGTATTCTTTCACTCGTCTATTAAATCAGCTATCATAAACAAATAATAACAATGCATCAATTTCAATTAATATCATAAGCCCTAGATACAATATATCAAAACGACTCTCACACTCTTCCCAAGTATAAAAATAAGATCTCAATTCTCCAATCCTACTGAAAATCTCTTTTTAAGTGAAAATGCCTTTAAAAACTGAATGTAAAAACCTCCAAATATTTTTTTCATCTTTTCGGGATTTTCCGATCAATAAATTCTATAAGAAAATACTATAAAACAAATCCGGACTCAAAATTAATCTGAATAAATCAATATGAATCTCTCTTAATATCAGACTTGATAATGCCTAAATTTCAAATTTTAGAAACTATGGCTAAATTCTTTGAGTAAAACAATAAAATAATCATAAAACAATAAAATTCTTTGAGTAAAAGATATCTTAATCCTTAGAAGATAAATTTCTCCTTTCTTTTTTCCTCCATCATTTCACCCTGCCTGCTTCAATGAAGGAAAGAGACCTCCAGAATTTGTTAATCCTTTTCTTATGTCTTTTACTATGAAAACTTTTCTTACAAATCTAAACCATTTTGAAAATACGAAAATAATCACAAGCTACTCCTTTTTCTATTATTATTATTATTATTATTATTATTAGAACAGTTTATTTTCAGGGTAAAACTGATTTAGAAAAGCACCTAATAATAACTTTGTAAACCCTAAACATTATTTGGTATCATGTGAGGGGGGTGGGGGTGTGTGTGTGTGTGTGTGTGTGTGGTGATGTTTACTTACACTTAACTTAATTTGTATTAGGATCCTGCTGATAAGAGGATGATCTTATTTGATGAGAAGCTGAAAGAGTTGTTCCAGGTTGATTCCTTCACTGGATTCACTGTTTCAAAGTTGCTGGCAGCTCATTTTATCAAGACAAAGTAGTATGAGATGTTCATACTGGTATTTACACTAAACCCGAGGAGAAGGGCAATTTTGTTTGCAATTGTAAGTTGAATATTCTACTCTCAAGTGTTTTGATTCTCTCTTTAGTTACATATCCAAGAGTGACGGGCTAATGGAAATGAAATCATTTCTTCATCTCTTTATCTATTAGAATTCAAATATTTGACTGATATTTGTTTTTATGACTTCCACGGTTGATTTCATTTCAAGCTTTTTTTGGCTGATGATGATTAAGGTTCTTATGAATTGTTGGATACTCTGTGCATAAAGAAAGTGTAGGTCAGATCTTGTAGAAGAATAAAAACTACTAGGCTCGGTTGAATGAATATTTAATGAAGCCATCTGATTGTAGTCTACTATGAGCTATGAGGCACGGACACGATCAGACCCAGGCTGTGCCCGTGTCAGACACGTGTCAGGCATGGAAACATTCCCGACACGGCCCCGATACGTGTCGGACACGGTTCGCCCGTGTCCAACATGGATCAGCCTGTGTTCAGGCAGCGGACCAGGTTTAACCCGATCCGGACAAGCGCCGGACACGTAATGGGTCGGGTCGGGTCGGGTAAAAAAAACCCGCTTCGTTTATTATATAACACCTCCATTTTTCTCTCTCTCTCTCTCTATTTATCTTTCTGTTTCTCTTTCGCTCTTTATCTCAGTCTCTTTCTCTCTCTCGCGGCGGTTGCTGAGACGACGACAACAGCGATAGAGATGACGACGACGAAGGAGACGACGCACAAGTAAGCTTTGATTTTGATTTTGATTTTCGGTTTTTAGGGTTTTCTTTCAATTTGATTTTTTTTTACAAACCTGATCTCGATCTCACTTTGATCTTCTCCGTTCTACGATTTCCGATCTTCTTCGATTCTCAGGTAAATTCCACCCCTAATCTCTCTCGGATCTCTCTCTCCTCCTCTCTCCTCTATCTCTCTCAGTCTCTCTGTATCTCTCTATCGGTCTCTCTGTCTCTCACTCTCTTAGTCTCTGTCTCTCTCTGTCTCTCACTCTTTCTGTCTCTCTCTGTCTCTCACTCTCTTAGTCTCTCTCTCTCTCTCTTTGTATCTCTTTCTTAGTCTTTCTCTCGGTCTCTCTCAGTCTCTCCCTCCCAGTCTTTCTGTCTCTTTCTATATATATATATTATATATATATATATATATATATATATATATCTTTCTCAGTCTCTCTCTCTCTCGCTCTCTCTGTCCTCTCTCAGTCTCTCACCCTCTGTATCGCTTTCGGTCTAAGATAGAGGAGAGACCGAGAGAGATGCAGAGAGAGACTGAGAGATAGTGAGAAAGATTCAGAGAAAGTAGGAGAAACTGAGAGAGAGGTACAGAGAGAGTGAAAGGCGGAGAGAGAGTAAGAGGCAATATGAATTGTTGTGTGTTGTTGTTGAGTTTAATTTATGCAATTGAGTTTAATTTATGCAATTTAATTTAATTCATTGGACTAGCTTCGACTTCATCTTGAGACATGACGGCGGTTGTAATTTTGTTTTGAACTTGTAATGTTAAGTGGTTGTAATATTATTATAAATTTGTGATTTTTTATAGTTTGTGCACGTGTTGATTGGTATTTTAGTTAGTTTGTTGATCACTTGATTTAGATTTTATAAATTTATTTATATATAATAATAATAATAATAAATATTCCTCGCCGTGTCACCGTATCCTGTTTTTTGGTTTTTGCCATGTCCCGTGTTCGTGTCCGTGTCGTGTCCGACACCCGTGTCCGTGTCCTTGCTTCATAGGTAGTCTATTGAGCGAATTTTTCATGTGCAGTTTAAATCTAGAGGTATGCATGTTGTTAGTGCATGATAGCAAAAGGAAATGGTAAAAGAGGACTACGGTGGTTGAACTTTCATTTCTCATGCATCATCTATTGGGGAATATTCTGCTTTCAATGCTTTTAGATTTGCTAGGTTTTGCAGGAAGTAGCTCCTTTCAGTAGTTACATTATGTATCATAAGTATTAGGCCTTAAAAGTTGTGCTTTGCATTACCCACTGATTCCTTTCTCTTGAGAGAACATCAATAGCATGGGCTGAAATCTCGGTATCAGTATTGGCCAATAGTTTTTATTTTCAGCATCAGTAGTATCGGCTCTGATGTCCGGCGATATTCTGGAGTTAATATAATATTAGGTATCTCAAAACCTGATACTACATTGTCGATATATCATTGTCGATATATCAGAATGAGCCGATATTTGAAACCGATATTTGAAACCATGATCAATAGCCTAACTCATAATTTTGTTATGGACATCTATACAAGTCTCTAACTCCAGACTAATTATATATGTAGTTACTAAAAGGATCTGTTTTCACTCAATTATCTTTCTTTTCTTAAAACACTTAAAACTATTAATTGGTCATGATAAGTGAGAGTGAGGTTAGTAACACTACTCCTCTTAACAATTATGTTACGGGCATCATGAGAGTGAGATTAATAGGAATACCCCTCTTAACAATTATACATGACCTTTATAATTCTATGATAAGCTAGATGTAGTCAACACTCTTAGAATGTCACATGTTTAGGTGAAAACTTTTACTTGAACTCATGTAGATGTGGAATATCACACACCATTTACTATACTTGAAGCCATTCTGTCATGAAATGAACCCATGTAGCGTACTATGCTTCCTTTGCTAACTCAATCCTTCTTTGAAGGATCATTGAATGTCCTTCAACTATTAATAGTATTACTTATAGTTACTGAACAATCTATCTACTTGTGGGATTCTTGTGTCTGGGGAAATTGTTATTGGACACAGGCACCATACATATTTAAAAAGAAATGAAACATTTCTAACACTTCTGTGGCACCATATCTCTACTGGTAGGACATTTTTGTCACACTTTTGTGATGCTTTCTCAGTTTGCATGAAAACTTTGTGAGACTGTTGTTGTTTGAGAAACCTTTAAATAAATATTAAAAGATTAGTTATCATTAATAGGAGAAATTTTTTTTAATAACGATTTATATACAAGGCACCTCTTGAGGAAAAAAAAACTTATATTGCTTCAAAATATAGAGATTTTATAGAAGTAATTGTTGAATGAAGAACTTGTACTGAGAATCAACTACGCATATGCATGCATGCATGTAAATATCCAAAAGTATATCTAAATAAGAGTTACAGTCAATAATTTTTTTTCCTTTCTTTATAATACTTATTTCTTGCAATTTCTGTATAAATATCTAGATTAGCTTGGAGATGTTTCTTTGATGTATAAAAATACAAATATTCTACATCACATGTACACATATACATAAACAGATACATATGCGTTTCCCATGTTCTTTTGATTTACGTATCTCATTTTTGTGTTACGAATCATACGCTTTCGTGTTCTTGATAGGAAACAATCTGTATGCTCTGATACCAATTGTTGGTAAACAATCTGTATGCTGTGATACCACTTGCTGTGTTTCAGGAGAGGACGCTCCTACGAGCGGATCGTTTGGGCCGCGCAGCGAATATGAACCATAGGATCTACTAAGGCAACTTGAAGAAGAGAAGAAGAAGATATTCCAAAGTAGATAGAAAGCCAATACACAATATAACGTGGTTCTACCGATCAAACAGATCGTGTGTACGTCCACGGAGAAGAGGAGAAACTTTATTAAAACTTTGGGGAGTATAATAAGAATTACTTACACCTCACGCTGAGAAGTTACAAACCTTTGATGGCTGCCAAGAATAGCGAACCCTTGTGGCTAAGCTTCTCTCACGAATTTCTCACCTAGATGAATTACACACTTAAGAATTACAAATTCATAGGATTCTCTTGGAATACATTGAAGCCCACCTCTAAAGGGTTATTCATAGACCATAAAACTCTCCTGGGCCTAAACAAACTCCTTCAATCAGAATAAACGAAACTTGAATCCAACTCGGACTCAAAACACCTTCAATCAAAATAAACGAAACTTGAATCCAACTCGGACTCAAAACAGACCCAGAAAAAGAAACTGCCAAATCCGACATTAATCAACCTTCACGACGTATTCACGTCATAATCCTAACAATCTCCCCCTTGACTTGAATACGTCCAAGTCCGAGAATAGCCACCATGTTTCATGTGCTCGCTTTCACACACAATTGAACAAACTTGACTTCATCTCCATCTTACTCCCTTCTCCATAACCCCCTCGTGGGGTTCACATCTTGATTAGGTTGAATAAGTTCAGGCCCAACCTGAACTTTATTACCTAATGATCTTCTTGATCTGCACAAGATCTATGAGAATTTGCTCCTCCATAGGAGTAACGATCTGGATTGCCTTGTTGCGCGCCTAGTCCCAATCTCCTTTCGGGGTACAGTTGAACATCCGAACTCGAATTCATCGTAGTCTCCGATTGTTCCACAACCACCGCTTTTGAAGCAGAGGATAACTGTAATTCACCAACTGTGACCTCCGAATTCCGCAACATATATACATTGCTAAAACGTTCTGCTTGAAACATCGCATGGAACTCTTTGAAAACTTTCATAAGATCATCTTTCGAACTAAAACAGAACCCTTCTCTATGCAAGGCTCCAAGAGAGATGAGATTGTATCTTAATTCGGGAACATGACGAAAGCCTTGAAGAGTAGTGATGCATCCATTACGAGACCAAAACTGGATTGTTCCTTCGCCAATCACCTTGCTTGTAGCGGAATTCCCCATGAAGCCTTCTCTTCCTTGAACCGAAGTGTATTATGAGAACATCTTACTATTGGAACTGATATGCTGTGAACATCCAGAATCTATGACCCGTCGATCCTTGTTACCAACTGGTCTGTCTATAACAGATAGAACGTAGCACTGTTCTTCATCTCCTTCAACCAGTTCAGTGACATTAGCATCTAATTGCTTCTTCTTTCAAAGCCAACACCTCAGATCTAATGTGCCCCTTTTTGTGACAATAGTTGCACGTCAAATTCTTGTGTTTGAGTTACCTGTGAAACTTTCATTATTACACTTCTCCCTTGAATAATGAACTTGTCCGGAATCATCATGATAAAACTCACCCGTCAATTGGGTGTCAATTTTGTTTTTATTGAGTAGATGCTTCTTGACCTCATTGACCTTGATTGTTGACTTGGCTCCATAGATAGCTTCCCTAAAGCTCTTATATGAAGAAGGTAAAGAACACAATAATAGAAGTGCTTGATCCTCATCTTCTATTTTAACCTCTATCTATCTAGATTATTGATAATAAAAAAAATTCTGCAATGTGAGACATGATAGGTGTACCTTCATGCATGCGAAGAAGAAAGAGATGCTGCTTCAGAATCAACTGATTTGCCAACAACTTCTTCAAATAGTGATCCTGAAGTCGCTCCCCACAGTGAGGATGCTGTTTTCCTCCGTAGAAAACTCATCCAACACTTCGTCCGCCAAGCAAAGCTGAATAGCTGTCAAGGCTTTCTCATCCAACTCCTGCCAAGTTTCTCCCTTCACGTCTTGAGGCTTTTCTCCCTCCAGGTAATGCTTTCTTCAACCTGCTCTGGGTAAGGATGGCGTTCATCCTAATCTGCCACCTGCTGAAATTGATGACGCCATCGAACTTCTGAATATCGAATTTGATCACAGACATCTTCAAGTTACCTTGCGCAGCGGATACGAACCACAGGATCTACTAAGGCAACTTGAAAAAGAGAAGAAGATATTCAAAGTAGATAGAAAGCCAACACACAATATAACGTGGTTCCATCGATCAAACAAATCGTGTGTACGTACAATGAGAAGGGGAAGAAACTTTATTAGGAGAAACAGTAAGCCTTTGATAGCCGCCAAGAACAGCGAACCCTTATGGCTAAGCTTCTCTTATGAATTCTCACTTAGATGAATTACACCCTTAAGAATTACAAATTCATAAGGTTCTCTTGGAATACATTGAAGGCCACCCCTAAGGGATTATTTATAGACCATAGAACTCTCCTAGTTCTAAACAACCTTCAATCAGAATAAAGGAAACTTGAAACCAATTCGGACTCAAAACACCTTCAATGAGAATAAAGGGAACTTGAATCCAACTAGGACTCAAAACAGATCTAGAAAAGAAAATTGTCAAATTCGGCATTAACCAATCTTCACGACGTATTCACGTTATAATTCTAACAGTTCTGTCCTAGTAAACAATGTTACTATCCATTATAGCATTTTCAAAGGAGTCAATTATAAATAGTTATGTTGACCAGGAAAAAGCAACTATCGCAAGTCTCCGTGGTATTCCCATTGTTTGAATCCTCGATTCATATAATATAACATATGAATCCCACCATTTCATGGCCTCTGAGTTACACACTTCATCTGTGCATCCACTCAATCACATTATATGACATCTTAATTCAAAGTCTTGACGCTTTGCTTCAAGGACAGTAAGAAACGAATCTCTCATCTTATTCTCAGACAGTTTATATAACAAAGCAAATGTGCAAATGCTAGTATTAGCAACCCCTTTTCTGCAATGGGATTAATCATTACAGTTTGTGATGTTGCATGCCGCCACTTTAGATCTCTTCAAGAAGGATTGAAGTTATCTCACTATCACCCCACCCCGCTCCCCGCACACACACTAAAATAAGCTGTAATAATTGGAAGCTGTTCATTAAGTAGAGTGACATGAAATATTAGCACATGTATAAAAATTATAAACTTATATGTCAAAACTGTTAGAACCTTGCCGAAAATTCAACGCGCACGTTGCCGACGAGATTCACAGCCAAGCTACACAAGAAAACTCACACGAATTGTAAACACGATCTCGAATTGGTGCTGCAAAGCTTGACTTTTTTCGTTGTTTATTCCTCTGTTTTTAAAGACAACTAAATGGAAACAAAAGAAAGAAAAACTGCCTTCAATCAGGCCGATCACACAAGGTAACTAACTTAAACATGGTATGCTAAAACTACTGCCTTCAATCAGGGCCGATCACACAAGGTAACTAACCTAAACATGGTATGCTAAAATACTGCCTTCAATCAGGGCCAATCACACAAGGTAACTAACCTAAACATGGTATGCTAAAATAGTGGCACGTTTGCTAAATTAGTGGCAAGGATTATTTCCATCAATTTGTGACACGTTTGCTAAATTAGTGGCAAGGATTATTTCCATCAATTTGTGGCACGTTTGCTAAATTAGTGGCATGCAAGGATTATTTCCTTCAATCTCCTCCTAAGCCTTGTCGTGCACCTTCAACCACATTGATCATGCCGATCTTTGAGCGAAATTCTTGAAATTTTGCCCTGCCCAACGACTTCGTCAGGATATCACTGAGTTGTTCTTCACTCCTGACGAACTGCACCTTGATCAGACCCTTTTCTTCGCATTTTCAGACCAGATGGTACTTTACCTCGATGTGCCTACTCTGTTCATGGAGAACCGGGTTCTTGATCAGGGCGATGGCTGACTTGTTGTCCACTTTGAGCAGAGGAGCGCTCGGCTTGGACCCCTGCACTTCTCCCAGCACTTGAGCGAGCCACAACGCCTGGCAGGTCGCATTTGCCGCAGCAATGTACTCCGATTCACAGCTGGATTGCGCCACGATCCGCTGCTTCTTCGACTGCCATGAAATTGGGCTTTCCGCCAGCATGAAGATGACTCCAGTTGTGCTCTTTCTAGCATCAACGTCTCCAGCAAAATCAGCATCGCTGAAACCTGTTAGCTGGGCTTGATTTCCCTTCTTCCTGCCGAACCAGAGCCCCCAGTTGCTTGTTCCCGCCACATAACGAAGAATCCGTTTCAACGCTGCAAGGTGATCCTCCTTTGGCTCCTCCAGAAAACGGCTAACATATCCGACTGAGAACGCAAGATCAGGGCGGGTATTCACCAGATACCTTAAGCTCCCGATGAAACTCCTGTATGCTGTAGCGTCCACCGGTGACTCCGTGCTCTGCTTGCTTAGTTTCAGCCGCGCCTCCATGGGTGTTTGGCAAGGATTGCATCCTGCCATGCCGCTTCTCTCCAAGATCTTCGCGGCGTACGCTCCTTGACTGAGCGAGATGCCGCTCGCGCTCTGCTTCACCTCGATCCCGAGGTAGTAGTGAAGTAGGCCGAGGTCGCTCATCTTGAATGTCGCCGCAATCTCGTTCTTGAACACCTTGAGGTCGTCGCGATCCGTTCCAGTGATGACAAGATCATCGACGTAGACTCCGACCACCAGTTTCGCGTCGTTGTTCTGCCTGATGTAGACGGCGTGCTCCGACTCGCTCCTCCTGAAACCGAGCGACAACAGAGTGTCGTCGAGCTTCGTGTACCAGGCGCGTGGTGCCTGGTGTAGCCCGTACAGCGCCTTCCGCAGCCTGAACACCTTGTGTTCCTTGCCGGAGACGATGAAACCTGCTGGTTGCTGGACATAGACCTCCTCCTGTAGGTTACCGTTCAAGAACGCTGACTTGACGTCCATGTGGTGCACCTCCCACCCTTCGTGCGCCGCGAGGGCGATGAGGAGGCGCACCGAGTCCAGCCTGGCTACCGGCGCGAAGACTTCGTCGTAGTCGATGCCGTGCCGCTGTGCATAGCCCTTCACCACGAGGCGCGCCTTATGCTTGGACACCGCCCCGTGTTCATCCCGCTTTACCTTAAAAACCCACTTGACTCCAATCGCCTTGCGCCCAGGCGGGAGATCGGTGAGGTACCATGTGCCGTTTTCTTCGATGGCCTCTATTTCTTCAATCATTGCCTTCCGCCAGCTCGGGCTGCGCTCCGCCTCAGTGAACGAAGAAGGCTCGTCATAGCTTGTTGCAAGCGGCTCCTCTGCCAGCAGGGCGCGTTGTGCGAAGCCACGCGGTGGGCCGGCCCGATGATGTCGTTGACACTACGGAACCGGAGCGGTGCGTCGTAGTCATGGTCCGCATCCAGGTTCTCGTCGTCAAACTCATCGTGTTGCTCCGCTACGTTGTCAGGCCCCCCGGAGTCTGGTGTACTGGCGCCTCTTCTGTATCGACAGCCGTCGGAGTCGCCTGGCCCGTGGTGGCGTATTCGATCGTGAAGACGTCATCACCGCCACTCGGCTCTCCATCGTCGCCGCCGGCACCCCAGTCCCACTGGGCCTGCTCGTCGAACGCCACGTCGCGTGTCACATGGACACGCTTCGTGACAGGATCGTAAGCACGGTAGGCCTTGGAGCCGCGCTCGTAGCCGACGAAGATCATCTTGCGCCCCCGATCTTCGAGTTTCTTCAGATGCGGCGTCGTGTTGCGGACGTACACGATGCATCCGAACGTCTTGAGGTGATGAACCGCCGGCTTCTTCCCGTGCCACGCCTCAAACGGCGTCATGCTGTCCACGCTCTTCGTCGGGCACCTGTTGAGCACATATACTGCAGTGCTTACCGCCTCGCCCCAGAACCATCCGGGCAATCCTTTCGCCTTGAGCATGCTTCTCGCCGTTGCCATCACCGTGCCGTTTCGACGCTCGACGACGCCATTCTGTTGTGGGCTGTACGGCGCGGTGTGTTGGCGATGGACTCCTTCGGCTGCGCAGTACTCCGCGAACTCGGCTGCGGTGAATTCGCCGCCCCGATCAGTGCGGAGCGCCTTCAGCTTGAGCCGGACTCGCCTTCCGCTCGAGCTTGGATCTCCTTGATTTCGGCCGCTGCACGATCCTTTGAAGGAATCACGGCTAGCCACATGTATCTGCTGAGATCGTCCACCAGGAGCAAGAAGTACTTGTTTCCCCTTGGTGTTGCCGGCGCAATTGGGCCGCACAGGTCACCGTGTACCAGCTCAAGGCACTGCTTTGCCCGGAATTCTGCCTGAGCCGGGAACGGGTTTCGCCGCTGCTTGCCGGCCTGGCACGCCTCGCACAGCTCCTCTACCTACCCTATCACAGGCAAGCCGCGTACCAACTCCTCCCGAGCTAGCTTCCGGAGCGCTGTCATGTTGACGTGCCCGAACCGCTCGTGCCAGCGCCACGCCACCTCGTCGCCGCGACTGCGCACCGCCAAGCATCTTGTCTCTGCTATCTTGACGTGGAGGGTGTACAGTCTGTTGGCCGCCCGCTTCACCATTGCCAGCAGCCTTCCATCGGGTTCCCTGATCTGCATCACTCCGTCTTTGATGTCAATCTTGTAGCCCCTTTCATCAAGCTGTCCTACGCTTACAATGTTCGTAGTTAGTCGAGGGATGAAATAGACACCGGGAAACGATCGGAGCTCGCCGTTCTTACAGGAGAAAGTGATGGTCCCCCGGCCTTCTATTTGCGCCACGGAATCATCGCCAAACCGCACGGTGCCGAGTACCGCCGTGTCCATCCTCGAGAATGCGGTCCTTGATCCGGACATGTGATTCGTCGCGCCAGTGTCCAGGACCCAGGACTCCGCCTCCCGATTCTTCTCTTCTCCGAGTTGAGTGAACACTTGCTGCTCCCAGATCTCGATCTGTGTGTGTGTCGTCGCCTCTGATTCGGAGCCGCCATGCCTCTGTTCCGCTCCCAACCCGACCGATCCAGACTGCGAGAGTGGAACATCAGTCAGCGGTGAGGTCGCTGGGGCTCCATCGGAAGATTGCACTTCAGATTTCGGCGGCGGGAAAATGGACGAGATTTTCGCGAGTAGGAGCGAGGCTTCTGCCTCATCTTGGACGGTATGGGCTTGCTCCTGTTTGGGCCTGGATCGGCATTCGCGAGCCCAGTGACCCATCTTCCCGCAACGCCGGCACTCGTCCCCAGTGGGTTTTGACTGCCCACCTGGTGATGAGTCTCCGCGTGCGCGCCCGCGTCCTCGTCTTCCTCCTCCGCGCCGTCCTGCTCTGCCTCTGCCACCGCTTGCACCGCCGCCGGAGTGGTTCTCCGCCTCGCGCTTCTTCCGTCGCGCGTCCCACTCCTCTTCCGTGAGGTACAGCTTTCCCTTTTGTTGTAATGACGCCGGCGCTTCTTCGAACGCCTCCTCGGCCTCTTTCAAACGCCCGGTGAGATCGGCGACAGACATGGTCGAAATATCGAGCAATGTCTTAATCGCAATGGCGATCTGCTTGAACCGAGGTGGCAGGCTTCGGAGTATCTTTGCGACAACCTTGGCTTCCTCCACTTCTTCATCCATGGTGGCGAGTTGTGCCGCCATGTTGTTCAGGCGTAGCGCGAAGTCCTCGACAGTCTCGCCGTCCTCGAACACGGCGAGATCGAACTTTCGGCGAAGCTGCTGCGCCGTTGACTTCTTCACTCGATCATCTCCAACCCTCAAGGTCGCGATCGTGTCCCAGGCCTCCTTTGCCGTCTCCTTCTTGGCGATCGTCGGAATCATCTCTGGTGGCACCGCGCTGCACAAGGCGTCCAGTGCCATCATCTCCTCTTGCGGATCGGCGCCATCCTCGATGACGGTCCACAACGCTCTCGCCTTCAACTTCACCTTCATCAGGAGTGCCCACTCTGAGTAATTGGTCTTGGTGAGGACAGGATACTTACTCCCACCGCTCACCTCACGAATCACCCGCTGGTACACCACACCATCTTTGGAGGCGCCGTCGTTGACTTTCTTCCCAGACATCTTTGATAGCCTCGCTCTGATACCACTTGTTAGAACCTTGCCGAAGATTCAACGCGCGCACGTTGCCGACGAGATTCACAGCCAAGCTACACAAGAAAACTCACACGAATTGTAAACACGATCTCGAATTGGTGCTGCAAAGCTTGACTTTTTTCGTTGTTTATTCCTCTGTTTTTAAAGACAACTAAATGGAAACAAAAGGAAAGAAAAAACTGCCTTCAATCAGGGCCGATCACACAAGGTAACTAACCTAAACATGGTATGCTAAAATTACTGCCTTCAATCAGGGCCGATCACACAAGGTAACTAACCTAAACATGGTATGCTAAAATACTGCCTTCAATCAGGGCCGATCACACAAGGTAACTAACCTAAACATGGTATGCTAAAATAGTGACACGTTTGCTAAATTAGTGGCAAGGATTATTTCCATCAATTTGTGGCACGTTTACTAAATTAGTGGCAAGGATTATTTCCATCAATTTGTGGCATGTTTGCTAAATTAGTGGCATGCAAGGATTATTTCCTTCAATAAACTGTATAACATTGTCTTTGATCTAATTCCTTGCTTATCAGGATGACACATGTAGATAAGCAAATGCTGCAACTGTTTTGAAGTTGTAAGCCAAAAATCTGCCACTCATTTTTACTCCACTTATGTGAATATCAGGAACAGTAAACTCTATTACGGGAATTTTTGTTGCATTCTGTTTATCGGTTTCTGTCCTTAAGCAAATGATGGCAACTGCCACTTGCTTCTTACATTTTTTGTTTACATACTTTTCTTGTATCATAGAGCTCAGTTCACAGTCCCAAGCTCTTTATGGTTAAGGGATGAGGGACCTAACACTAGCACTGTATTGCAGCCTCTTCATGTCATTTGCTTTTCACGACAAGTACTCAAGAATTGCCACTTAGGTAGTTAGACATTAGAAAATTCTTCAGGTTTCACTTTAAATTTGTTGTCTTGTACAATCTCTATAAATTTAGCCTTTTCTACCTCTCAGATTTAGCACAATTCCAATCTGCCCTTATCATATCCAATTTAATGGCACCCCAAAGGCATTGTTACCTCACTTGCTAAAAAATTGACGGCATTCCAAACAATAGAAAACTGTTCTCTCTACAGAGTTGACTGTGATTCTCCTTCCTTTTCACCTCAGGAATGGACTAGAAGTAGAGAATCTAGATCTGTTCACTCGGCAACGCGTGTCCATTGTGATGTCTACATTACAACTGCAGACTGTGACAAGCCTTTGTGGTCCTTGGCCTAATCCGAGGTAAGAGCCAGGCTGCCAGGGGCCTTCCAACACGGACCTCTCTTCCTTATCCAGAATCCATGATGAGATTATGGAGGTAAGATCAAATACAGATGAACTTCTTGGTATTGTCACGTTTCAATCGATTCATACGAAACTGATGTTTTGACACTATCTATTGCTGACAGTGATGAGGATGGGGGCAGGTAGAGTCCAGTCCATGTGAAGTGGGGACCTTGAAGGAACCCCATTAACATTACTCTGAAAATGAGAGAGAAATATAAAGCTAAAACCTCCCCACATGCCACTAGGAAACAGACAGCTCCTGACTGTAGATATAAAAGAGTACAATGGAGGACATCTCTTTCATGCTTTTAAGCTCACAGCTGCACCCTTCCTCTGGGAATCTAACTTATGTCATCTTCAGTCAGTAGATTCTGCACGATGTGATCCATATAGCATATAATGAGATCTAGTGAATCATGCTGGCCCTTGTTTGGTGGGGAAAAATTGAAGATCGAAGTGTAAATTCTTTAACTGATTGTAAAGAAAATTACAACGGAATAATAATCCTTCTACAAGAGGGGAGATATTCAAGCTCAAATCTCTCCTTTGTTTAATGTCGGTTCTTGATGTGGCGATAGAAAGTGAATCTTGTTTTTCGTTGATCGGGGGAACGTCAGGATCTCTTGGGAATCCTCTCGTTAGATGGTGGAGAAGTAACACAGCTTCTGTCCAGTAAGAATCTCAAAGAGACTGTAGGCAAAAACAAATTTGTACGCAGCAAGTTGTTAGAAGCAATTTTTAGAAGAGTTGAACTCTCTCTTTCTTTTAGTTAGAGATCTTGGTCCTTCGATGACTTAGAACCGAAGTTCTTCTGACCAAGATTTTTTCTGACCCTCTTCCATAGCAAACTGGGTTATTTATAGAGGTTCAGGGGGTAAAAGTGTCCCCTAAAAACACTCACTTTTACCCTAAAAATACTCCATAATGGGGGTTAACTCCCTCATTACGTGGGCAGTAATGAGGGCAGTTATAACCGAGACGCGGGCTTTGGGCCTCGCGTTTTACCATTGAGGTGATGCTTGAGAAACGCGAGTTTCAAATTCTACGTCAAGCTTCACATGAGACGCGGGCTTTGGACTATGCGTTTGGTACTGCAGTAATGCTGAGATGCGGCTTTCATTGTCGCGTCTTGGTCATTGCAGTGACGTTGAGACGCGGGTTTCAACCCTCGTGTCTTGGTGCTGCGCTGGTGGCGATGATTAGTCTTGTGTTTGGAGTTTGGATTCTACTTTTTGATGACTTATCTTCAGTGATTTTTGGACAGCCTACAGAACCCCCTCCAAAGTTTTCAATATTCCGCTGTTGACTGGGACGGATTTCGAAATACTTTGGACTCTGGTTGAATTCATACTTCTCATGATTGGACTAATAATCATTTGAGATACTCTGAGTTTGATCTTGTCTGAAGTATGGTCTTCGTGAGTGTACTGTAAAACCCTTTGAAGCCACCAGAGATGACCGTGGTGAGTGTCTAGATACGCAGTCCAGACCTCCTTAGTGCTCTGAGCTGGTTATTGGTGTACTGTTGAATCAGGGGTAAACAGTCGTCTACTTGTGCCAGTGTACTGTTTAACTGATTTGCAGAAGCAAAAACTAAATGCAAGCCTTGTAGACGCCAGGGTCGCATTACTCTAGAGACGCAGTCCTCACTCAGAGTGGGGACGCATCTATTAATTTGCTGAAGAAACGTGACCTCTGGAGGGACGCGATCTTTGAAGTGAAGATGCAACTCTCACCCTGTTGACTAGACGCAGCTCTAGTCTTGCTGAAGAGACGCGACTTTTGAGGGACGCGATCTTTGAAGTGAAGACGCTAAAAGTACACCTAGAGGGGGGTGAATAGGTGTATAGCTAGGGTGTGTTTGTTTCGCTGCAAACGTCGCAAAACGCAAGTCGTAAAACTTCTTTTCCATTTTTCATTGTTTGTTTCGTTGAAAAACAAGTTGCAAAATGCAACTCTTCTTTTCCCACTTGCAGTTGCTACAGTTAAATTTGTGGTCATGTAAATCTCACTTTACACTCATATTTTCTCACTTGCAGTTGTTACAGTTAATTTTGTGGTCATGTAAGTCTCACTTGTAATACACTTATAGTTCAAAACAGTTACTTGATATTCAATATATAATTTAATATTATTAAATATTTAATATTTTAAATAGTGTTCAATTTCTTATTTAATTATTTAATTATTTTATATTTTTAATCTTTAAATTTTTTATTGTTTTTAATATTGTTTTAATATTTAATATTTTACTATTTAATTTAATATTTTATTTAATATTTTATTTAATACTTTATTATTTTATTAATACTTATTCCATTTTTTATTATTTTATTTAGAGTTAATATTTATTAATATAACAATATTATACTTTAATATAAAATTACTATATATTTAGTTATTTATTTTTTAATAAAATTACTTTATTAATATCAAAATATATTTTATTATTATATTAATATTTTATTATGTTAATATTGTAATAATAATTCAGTATAATAATACTATAATGATAATTTATTATTAAATTATAATATATTTTACTTTGTTAATTTTATATTTTTATAATATTATAATAATATTATAATAAAATTTATATTATAATAATTTTCAAGTATTTTAATATTATAATATTATAACTATATTTTATTATTTTTGTAAGATTTTTTAATATTTATATTTTATTAGTATTCTTAAAAGTTTATTAATGTTCTTTAGATTTTCTTGAAATTTTATATATTTTATTTAGTTAATATTTTAGTAATATTTTACTATTTATACTAATATTTTATTAATATTATTGTTATAAATAAAATATTAAGATTATTTATTTTTTATCTCAAATTTATTAATACAATTTAATTTGCAATAGTAGATTTAATTAAATTAGTATTTATAATATTTAAATCACTGCTACAGTTAATTTTGTGTCAACTTTTCCACTTATATTTTTACATTACAAACCAAACACCGTAAAACACAATATGCTTTACTATTTACACTTTCACTTTTTCAACCAAATACCGTAAAACACAATATACTTTTTATTTACACTTCACTTTATCAACCAAACACCGTAAAACACAATAATTTTCTCTGATACAGTTCACTTTTTCCATTCTCATTTTACGACTTACGACTTGCGACGTTTTGCAATGAAACAAATAGGCCCCTAATCTAGTGACAAATAATGCGGAATTAAAAACTAATTGCAACACACTTAGTGTAACTAAAGAGTGTAGCCGAATTTTCGGTGAAGGGTTTTGGACTATCTCCTCTAAATTCCTCTAAATAATAGTTGAGGTGCTATTTGAAGCTCTCTTGGTTGAACACAAGTATGGGTACACAATCAATACCAAGCATATAAGTATGAATGAACAATATGAATCAATACAAGGCACAATATAAGAGAGAGAGTTAGAGAAAGTGAATCAAACGCAAACACAAAGATATGTTTCGAGGTTCGAGCACCAGCTCTACGTCCCTGCCTTCACACAGAAGGATTTTCACTAATTCGTTCACACAAGACTTCCCACACAAGGAACCTCCGCTGAGGATTTGGGCAAATACAACTTAAGAGTACACAACTCCTCTCTCAACAAATACAACCTCTCACTAGAGGTAAGGCACAACACAAATCATCTCTACACTTAGAGAGATGGCACTTAATCAAACAAATATCAACCTCACACTTGAGGGATAAGGCACAAAGCCACAACACAACAACCACCTCTTCACTAAGAGGGATACAAACACAACCTTCACTATCACCTCTCACTAGAGGGATATCAACACAATCACCTCTCACTAGAGGGATATCACAAAGAATGGAAGGTTTACAACTCTTGGTGGTATCAACAACCACAAACAACTTTTCTCACTAAAACAAGATCCTATAGATAGGATAGATATGATAGCTCAAGTGTGAGAAAATAAAGTGTTTGGAATAAAGAAAAATACTTGAAAAATCTCAAAATAGATATAGAAATTTAGATCAAAAACTGATTCCAAAAGACTCTATTTTCTTTGAAATTCTAACATTTTAAAACAAATAAAGAATGATCATTTAAACCCAAAACTCTTTTTAAAAACTTACTGTTAAACACTTGTAAAAGTGAAAAAATTGCTCTCTAAAAACTTATTCAAAGCAGCCCAAGGGAATGGGTATATATAGCTCATTCAAAAAACTAGCCGTTGGGCCAAGACAGCAGAAAAAATCTGCTATCGGTCGACCGCCTGGTCAACTGGACAACGATCAGATTTCTGACCGTTGAGCCATCGGTCGACCGCCCGGTCGACCGGGCCTGGATACAGAGAGCAGCAGCTCTCTGCCGGTCGACCGCCCGGTCAACCGGGGCCATTTCCAGAGAGCAAAGCTCTCTGGCGGTCGACCGCGTCGGTCAACCGGCCTACCAGCCTCGGCTGCGTGCACATTCTGTGCACGTCGGTCGATCGAACCGGCGACCGACTTCTGCCTCGGTCGACCGGTCCAGTCGACCGGCAGACAGCCAAGTCTAAATTTTAAGGGATTGAAACTTGAGTTTTTGACTTTAATTAAATCCCATAAAATCACATAAATTTCACAAAATAAGTTCATATTAGATCTTTGAAATACAAATATGTGTGACAAAAATTCACACATATTACAAACTATTTGAACCATTTTTGTGTTCTTGAAAATTTGTCTTAAACCAAAAATCGTATTTTCAAAACTTGAATTTTTGAAATGGACTCGTTTTCTCCAAAACTTATGTAAATACAAAAACATGATATTGAAACACTTTGAAGCATGTTGTATATGGATAGAATTCAATATACATGAAAGATATTATATCTTTGTTTTTTACTTTGAAAATCAAGATCAATTAAACCGAAAAATCAAAACTAGAGTGAAGGGCCTCTGGGCCAACAGATGCAGCTCTCACTCTGTTGACTAGGCGCGGCTTTGGCCTTGCTGAAGAGGCGCGACCTTTGGAGGGACGCGGTTGTAGACTCTTCAGTAGGAATGAAAGGAACGCAGCCCTTGTGTTTATGAAAAGTCGTGGACTTGTGGACAAGACCTTTGCTTCTGCGCCCGACGCAGCTTCATAAGCGTCGTATGCAGCCCGTCTTAAATATCTTGTTGGATCTTTTAATGCTAAGTCGGCGTTGATGATTGTGGACTTGTGTCCTTCGATGTTTCCCGTAATGGTGGCAATCCACGGGTTAGCTCCTTAATGGACTTGATGTTCGTGCGAGAATTAAGGCTGATGGCTTTGATTTTTATACCATTAATTGTAAGCCTTATCGCTTGCTTATAAATAGGCCTCACCCCCTTAATAGTTCATTATTTAGACTGTTTCCCTTTGAGAGCATGCGCTCTGAGGTCTTCGCCTTTATTTGTCTATCTTCCCTTCAAGGGGATGTGTTCCAGTGAACCAGCAAGAACTTAAAGCTTTCATATTTTCCTTTAATCTTCTCCAAAGATTACTACTGTCAAGTGATTTCAAGATCAAAAAACATCGCTTTAAGTGCTCTTTGCGGCCGCGCCTAATGCATAAAGTTCAACTTCTAGAGAATTCTTCTCCAGGTAGGAACCAGCTGTCGTGATGAAATACTCAGTCCTTCTGAGTTTCCGTCTTCCTGTCCATTGAAGAAACTCGATCTCTTGATCTCTTCTTGAAGTCTGATTGATGTGCCCGTGTTCGGAAGGCACGTCTTTCAAGAAGAGATTGGCTGACTTTTAATTTTAAGTCACAAGTCTTTTGAACATGAGTGTGACAAACTCTGTACTTAGATCTGGAAACGCGAGTTTGTACATAAAAGCCCGCGTTTGAGGTTCTTAACTTAAGAATTTTAACTCTTTCGAGACCTCTGGACATAGATGTGGTAACCCCTATTTCTCAAACGCGGGTGTGGCGAACTCTACGTCTTGGTTACCTCGCGTCTTTTAGCTTGGACGCAGGTCTGACACCAAACTGCGTTCAGATCTGCACTGGCCAACTCCATGTCCGAAGTTCAAAACTTCAATCGCGTCTGCTCTTCAGCTTTTCTGTTTCTGCCTTAACAGAATTTAACTTTTGGTTTTTTGCTTCTTGCAGGGTCTTGCAGCTTCAGTCAGTCTTCTGCGTCTTCGCTAGGCTCATGGGAGAATATTTTGACCCGCCAGCTTGTTCGAGCTCTTGAGATATCCGTCAAGGCCTTATTGGACATGACGCACAAGCACTGCCCCGGTTTATCATGGTCACCGTGGGTATGGTGTCCTGGAGGCCACAGGAAAGAGGATGTCACCAGTGATGTCTCGGATCCTCCCTTTGCCAATTTTGATTAAGGAAGATCCAGCTTTCTGGTGGCAAAATCTGCCATTAAGCAAAGGCTACGGCCCACACCAGTTGGTCGGGTGGAATCAAAATGTTCTTCTGCATTTCGACTCGAGAAACACTATTGTTCTCGGTTTAGCGATGAGCTTTTTCAATATTTACATCATGCATCATGATGTAATCAATCACTCGGTCATCTCATCACTGGTCAACTGCGACATGATTCAGTGGGAGAAGAGAAGAACCTTTTTTTGGCGCTCTTTCAAACATCTTGTATTTTGAGCAGTTTAGATGTCTTGAGGAGTGAGTGTAACCTTTTCGCTGAGAGAGGGACTTCTTTGTACTCCTTTATTGTAACACTCAATCTTATTGTATAAGAGAGCGTCTTGTATCACTTTCATATGTTTGAATATTAATAAATGTGATACTTTTTTTATCTTATATGTCTTGAATTTCTTTTTCTTTTTCTTTTTGCATTGAAAATCAGACACATAGAAGTAGGGGATCTTGACTTGCTAAAAATGCGATAATTAATTTAACAAGTTAAAGTTAGGAAAATTTCATTTCAAGAATTTAAAATTACTGTCAGAGGTGTGATATTAACTGACAGAAATGTGGGTCAGAGGTGTGATATTAACTTGACCTCGACGGGAATTTCAGCTTCATTTGGGAAGACTGAAAACATCACTGTCATAGGTGTAATGTTAAACTTGACAGTGAAGGCAATGCTACAGGTGTAATTTTGAACGTGGCATTGATCATCTCGATTTCGATATGAAAGTTCGAGGGAAAGTCATTGTCATAAGTGTATTATTGAACTTAGCAATGAAACGGACACTTGAAGTGTGATGTTAAAATTAGCATGCTCATCTTAGCTTCGATATGGAAACCTGAGGGAAAGTGCCTGTCAGAGGTTATTATTGAACTTGACAGCAACTTAATACTGTGTAGAGGTGTGGTGTTAAACTTAACAGTAATTTGTCAGAAGTGTAATTTTGAACTGGACAAGAATTAGTTTGCGATAGGTTGACTGAATCCACTGGGGACTGGAAAAATCTAGTTTGTCAGAGGTTAATATTAACTTGACAAATCCTAGTTCCTTTCATTAGGGAGATGGATACAGGTATTTTGTGGCCCTACCATTCTGTGAGTGAGAATTGGTAGGAGAGGATGGGACCAAGTCCTTAGGATTTTTAGCAAACCCTCAGCTATTAACGGATTTGGTGTGCCTTTACCAACTACCGTTTGAGTTGGGCTAGCCATGCTATTCTCCTCACCAAAGCCAACATTTTCTTTATTTTTAGCCGTCGAAGGCGTCAGATGTCTATAGAGAGTAGCCACGCTAAAACCGAAGTCTTGCATTTTGTTTCTTCTTCAAATTTACATCATGCATATGATGTGACCATCGCTTTGAAAAAGACACCTAGAGGGGGGTGAATAGGTGTTAGTGCTAATCTAAAACTAATTGCCAAACTAAGTGCGCTAATGACGGAAGCTAATACAAATTATGCACAAACTAATACAATACAACAAGTGTAGCCGAATTCTCCTTGCGAGGCTCTGGACTAACTCCCCTTGATTCCCCTTTAAATGGGTTGAGGGCTATGTGAAGCTCTTGTTGGATGAGTATAAGTTAGGCACACACACACAAGCAATCCAAGCAATATGAAATACACACAATCAAGCCAAGCATATAAGATTGAATTGCAATATGAAAGATGCAAGGCAACACAAGCAATGAATAAGTTATGTATGCAATGAAAGAATGATGCTTGTATGAAATGATGCTTGCACAAAGTAAAGAGAGTAGAGTTGAGAGAAATTGGATCAAACGCTAACACAAAGATTTGTTTCGAGGTTCGAGTACCCAACTCTACATCCCCGCCTACACCACCGTGTAGGATTTCCAATCCACTATAGGAATACCGAACTCCTCTCTCAACCTTACAAAGCCACCGAGGCTATACAACCACAATCCACCTCTACCGAAGAGGGATACGGGCCGTAGCCAACAACAAACACGATACCTCTACCGAAGAGGTTTACAACACAATCGCCTCTACCAAAGAGGGATCCAAACCAATACCACTCCGATCATGTAACGCCCCGATTCCACGGATACGGGGACATCACTGCAACGTATATACGTAAGTCCGAAGTACCTCCGTATATACGCTAAGCATCAGTACAGACAAGAATCAGAGTACGGAAGCAAATGGTGCATTATACATTCCAACACATATATACAATTACAGAATTATCACCAGAAGTGATCCAATATTAACAATAATATTATATCACTGATGCGCAAATGCGGGAATACAAAAGATATACATGTATGGACAACATAAAAGATACATGTATATGAACAGTACAAAAGAGTGCTCACGAGGTAACTGGAGAGACACGCTACCGCTGCGCCACTCTGAGCAGCAAAGGGAGAAATCCATACGCTCCGGGCTCCAGGACCTGGACATGAGAATCCAGGGGAGTCAGTGAAACTCCAGGCGAGTATGATATAATGCCAGGGTGGCGAATCAGGAGGAGCACAAGTGTCAAGTACAGAGGACAGGAGGGTTAGAACATAAGAGAAGTATATATATAATGAACGATATAAACATAATCATCAGGAAACCGGAAATCCAAGGTAAAACTGATTTCATGCAAGTGATGATTTTATACGCTTAGGTCACGGTCCCATGAGACAATACATCGAAGGAATAATCCAAACAAGGAAACCCTCATCTATATACTTCTATCTCATGCACAGAAATCCAAGCGTATAGAATCAGAGTTGCAAATCATATGAAAGTCAAAAAGGAATACAAAACGGGAATCATGACATGCATAGCAAGTGTAACAGGAATCAATAACTGGAATCTATTGTTATTATTACTTGTCTGACCCATATATCTAGGTATGTGACTGGTGTACGGCCAACCACATACATCCATATAAGCAAGCCAAGGGTGGTAACGGGAAGCCGATGGAGAAACTGATAACACTTCTTATAGTAGTTTCCATTCACCTGAGGAAACAGTTTTGGAGGTCAAAAATCCCCCTATTCAGTAAACAGATTCACTACCGCCAGTATATATATATATATATATATTATATATATATATATAATATACATATATAATACTATATTACACCTACTATAAGCAAGGTATCATTCCGGCATCCATCACTTCCTCCCATACCCATACAAGTTGTCCTTTTTATAGCTTATTAGGTAATTATCAATTTACGGGGAAAATAGGGAAATGGACATGATCAGGAATCAGGAGTACATAAACAATATATAGTCAGGTCACTGCATGTAAAGTAGGAAAACAGTCACTGATCATGATACAGAATACAAGTCAAATCCCCGTAAGATGACAATCACAAGTCAAGTATATCATGCTGGGTATAAAGTGATAGCATGATAGGATGGTGATATTGTAAGTAAGCAAACCATCATGATAATAGTCTGGGTAAGTCATGGTACAACAAAAGGTCTTGCAAATAGTGGAATTGTCAGGGGTCAGGTGATAATACAGTTACCAAGTGATATACATGTGTTAAAAGGAAGCATGCAATTGACAAGACTGAAGCAATGACAAGTCTGAAATAATAGCATGGCAATCATAGGAGAAACTCAGAAGTCAACGACCACGAAGGGTCGGCCACGCATAGTAAGAAAGCAGTAAAAGATATATGACATAAGTATATGAAAACATGAAGCGAATCAATGAAATAAGAAGCAAGAAGGTAGCGAAGAATACTCGCCCAAATCACCAAAACGCCGAAATATCCGAAATCCACGGAAGCTCGGGATGCGCCATAACCTGTGATATAATATGTAGAGTGAAGATGAGAGAGAAAGAATGGAAGATGATGTGTGTCAAGAGACAAGTCAAGTAATACCTATAGGTGATGTAAGTCTAGAGGGTAAGGTTCAGGTTCAAGAAGGAATCAATTATAACAGATAGGCAAAGTTAGTCGTCTAGGTGGAATGGGTGGTCGACTAATAAGAGTTGGTCGACTAGGAGAAATGGGGTGTGTGACTAATAGTGGTCCTAAGTTGTCTAACAGTCAGGTCAAGTTGACTAAAACTGGGTTCTAGAGAGTTAGGATTTTTCCACAGAAAAACAGATTTTGGCCTAAAACAGACTAACGGTCGACTGGGGTCAATGGCGGTCGACCGGGTACACTAACAGTGCCAGGACGGTCGCCTGTCGATCGACTGCGGTCGACCGAAAATACAGGTCGGTCGACGATCGGTCGACTGCCGGTCGACGATACAAGGCCGTGAGCTCCAGGTTTGGTCGGTCGTTTCCGGTCGACTGCCGGTCGACCGGGACTAATTCCAACGTGCACGCTGTGCACGTCGGTCGACTGCGGTCGACTGTAGGTCGACCGGACTCCTGAAAACTGCTGCTGTTGGTCTAAAAATCAGATTTTTGTTGGGGTTATATTTGATGGCTAAAAATATTATTTTGATGACATAGAACACAAGATATGAAGATACAAGTATACTAGGAATTTAGACAAGTCTAAGTGATGAAGAACACTCACCAAAAGTAGTGGTTGGTGATGGAGTGGTGGTGTTGATGATGAAGAAGAAGGTGGAGCCTTGGTGGAGTGTTGTTGTGGTGGTGTTTCCCATGGAGATGAAGGAAAGGGTGGAGGTTAGGGTTTTGATGAAGAGGATGAAGAGAAGGAAAAAGAGAAATAGAAATGTAAAGGGAAAGTATTTATAGGGTTTTGGATTTGTAAAGGTGTTGCAATTAAATAAAAGGGAGGGGCTTAATTGCAAAGTGGGAGAGTGAGGTGTTTCTCTTGGCCAATAGGAGCTTGCAAGTGAGGGGGTGAGGTGGAGAAAGAAGATGGTGGAAGGTGGTGAGGTGGAGGGTGAGGTGGAGATTTAGTGGTGGAGAATTGTGGAAATGTGTGGATGAAAATGGAAGCTTAGGGAGGAAGAAAAGAATAAAGGAAAAGGAAAATGGAAAAGAATTGAAAAGAGAAGATATTCTCTTGAAAGGAATATAAAAATAATGAAAGTGGCGGATTCCGGGGATTCAGTTGCAGATATGGAAAATCTTTCGGGAAAATACCGGAATCGTCCGAAATTAAAGTATCTCGGAACGACCCGAAATAAACATCAAAATCCATAATATTATATTCAGAAAAATAGTGAAATCCTTTTTAAGAAATACTTTATAGTTTTAAAACTAAAAATCCCGGAATCAGTTACCTACCGACTCGAAGGAATTTTCATAAAATATAAAATCCTCAGAAAAAGAATGTAGGTAGAAAATGTGATTCTAAGAATTAAAGTCTAAAGGACCATCATGAAATTCCTAGCTGTGTGTGAATTAAAAATCCTGGAATCGGTTATCTACCGACTCCGGTGGAATATCCATAAATTCGTAAAATCTTTAGAAAAAGGATTTAGGTAGGAAATATTACTCTAAGAAGAATCGTCTAAAGACTCTTCGAGAAATTCCAAGTGGTTTGTGAATTAAAATCCGGGAAGCGGTCAGCGACACTGGCCGACACCAGTTTGAAGAAATTCATTTTAATTCAGGAAAAATCTAGAAAATCATAGAAAATCTAATATATTAGAAAATAATATTAAAACTAAAATCGGTCAAATCTAAGTACGGAATATCCAAATCGAGTAATATACTATAATCGGGTTCCTGGTTCGGACTGGGACTGACTCGAGTCCACGAATCCAAATCCAAGATAAAACAATCATATAAGGAATTCATAATACAGAATCAATACTGAAGGTAAATCGAAAAAATACGATCAGAAAATCTGAATACGCAACTAAGTACGTATTCCGGGAACGGGTATTACAAGAGGACTTCTTCAAATCTTCCTTGGTCGAAGTAAACGACAGATTTCAAAAGTGAAGGACTTGGACTGCGGGCGTGCTTCCTTTGTTGCGCCAGAGAACCGCAGTAGGTTCGCAGAGAACCTTTTCTGTCTCCGCAGAGACTTTCTTTGAAGATTTAGCCAGAGAGGCTCTGGCTGCACCGACTTTTCTGAATTCAGAGTTAGACCCGAGGGTCTGTTCGTCGCATTACGACACTTGATTCTCGGCAGTGGAGAATTCCTCCCCAGCGGAGTCGCCATCTTGTTTTCCATTGATTTGCAAAAGGGGGAAAACTAACAATAAAGAGTTTGAGGAGCTAAATTACAAGTATTCTCAAAAAGATTACAAGTAGATCTCCTCAGAGATTCTGGAGAAGTGTGCCGATAGGAGTCTGGTCAGCGCGCGACCACTTTGTCCCTTTGACGTTGCGAGCGATGAGATTCCCTTCTCGCCTGGTTTGGGGAATCAGAGAACAGAAGGTTGGTAGAACCCTCTTGCTACTTCTCAAAACTGCCTTCAATTAGGAATTCCTTCTCGCCTGGTTCCGGAGATTCCTTGAGAAGAAGGGAGGTATTAGGGTATCAGCACCCTGATTAGAGAAGTAATTCTCTAAAAGTCTCTGAATTCTTGTGCACACGGTGCGTTGTGAAGAAGTCTCTGCTTGCGGAGTCTCTCTCTCTTTCTTTTCGCCTCTCTCTTTCCCTTTTCTTCCTTGTGCCCCTGGTGGGCTATTTATAGGGAGAGCAAGGGCATAATTGTCCCTTGAAAATATGGGAACAGATTGAATCAAATCTATTTAAATCTAGAAAGTAGCCTTACTGCGAGGCTAAGATCAGCTTCTACGAAGCTAGAAATGGCAGATCGGTTGGTCCTCTGATCTGTTTTGATTCTTTCCATATAGTTGAAAGATCTCTCCTGATCCTCTTACTCGTTTTAGAAGAGTCAAGAGATTGTGGCAATCAACTGCCAAATTTGATCTCAGATCCGATCTTGATTGGATTAGATTTGATCTCATCTGGAGATTTGATTGGTCAAAGGTTGACCATAGCAGATCCGCAGCGGCGCTGCCCGCTTTGAGCTCATAGCGTAGCTGGAGGCTGTATCTGGCGAAGTCAGAAGAAACCCCTTCGGCGGAGCTAGGTACCGTCTGTGGCGAAGCTACCGTATACCCTTCTGCGCAGCTGCGTGTGGCTTCAGGCAGAGCTGACTCTCTGCGGAGTTACGCTTTTAGAGGCGAAGCTACAAGTTAGCTTCCTGGTGGAACTTTGAATGGCTTCAAGGCGAAGTTAGATGATCTTAGCCTCTCAGGCGAGGCTATCCCTTTGGGCTTATGTGATGCTAAGTACTAGCATCTTAGACCTGCTGAGGTCTGTTTAGAGACAATCCGGGCTCACTGTATGCTTACTGGATCAGTGAAGTCCAAGTTGCTTCCTTGTCCCTCGGAGATGGGTGAAAACTGGTCTTCAGCTTGTCTGTCACTTGTCTTTTGTAAATGTCAACAAGTTTAGACATTGTTCGGACCAATAAGAATCTTGTCTTTTTTAAGTGTCAACAAAGTGCACACATCAATCACAAGAACACAAGCTCACGTGTGGCATCCAAACCCACGAGGGGTCGCACTTCCAAGCATACCTCCTTGATTCCCCTGTTACCAATCTCCCCCAGTAACCCCGACTTGATCGAATTTATTCATAAATGCAAGTGTAAGGTGGTGTGTGACTCAGTGTAACAGGATCAGGAATCAATATTAAGATATCAGCATCAGATAGTGAAAACAGCGTGTGTCATGATCACGGGACAATGTAAACGGTGACAATATCAAGAGGTAAATGCAAAGTCATGCATTCACTGTCATCTAGATGTAATCCAATGGTTATAGTAAACTTGTCATGATCATAAGTATTATATTCTAATAAAATATTCTCAATAATTTATTACAAGATAATTTGATCGATTTTCTCAAGATTAATTTCATAATATTTGTTTCATTAACATCCTGTTATCTTCAAGATCTAGATCACAATTTTGTCACAATCAATATAAATTTTTCGTGTCACTAAATCAGGTTATCACACACAAATAATAATGTCAATTTATGTTTGAATGTATGCATGAATAATAACGAGATGCAAAACATGATATGCAAGACAATGTAACTAGATCATGAAATAATATCAAAAACATAAGAATTGTCTATATAATCAGAGAAAAGAAAGTTTAACGGGATTACGAGGCAATACTGATAAAACGAATATAATGTCGAGAGATAATAGTTCAAAGATAATTTCACAATTACAGAAAAGTCAGAGAGAAGTGAAATGTGTACACTTGTCTGATGTCGTTGAAACCTGATTTCCCTTAATGGCAACTTACACTGAGCAAGATTCGCGACATAAATATTGTGTGAGTTAATAGCTGACTTGACATTTCTTTATTCAGTGATAAGTCAGTTGAGAATGTAATGGAATGTCGACTATTTATTAAATAGGATATAGCCTTACTATAGATTTAGTTAGTTAACAATCTCAAATAATTTAATTTTCTGAAATTAGCAACCATCCATTAAAATTATAATCTCACGATCAAGTACATGCACGAACTAATAAATTAATATATAATATTTACACAAGACTAGATTATGAATTTTACAATTTTAGTAATGTTTAGAAATTTATTAAGCAATTTAGACGAACATTAAATTAAATAATGATCATTATTATTTCAATGAACAATTATTAATTTAAAAAGATGAAAAATACTCACAAGGCAATTCATTTTGTATTTAATATGGCATGAACATGGACAATGATTAATGTACGGGGAACTATAATTAAACTTGAACAATAATCTTGTAAGGGTCACCTAGAGGAGGGGTGAATAGGTGACAATGCTAATCTAAAAACTAAATGCGGAAGCTAAGACAAATTTGCATAAACACTTAGTACAACTAACGAGTGTAGCCGAATTCCCCGTGAAGGGCTCTGAACTAACTCCTCTTGATTCCTCTGAATAAGAGTTGAGGCGCTATATGAAGCTCTCGTGGTTAAGTACAAGTGAGGTACACAAACACAAGCCAAGAATATAATGAATGGAGAATATGAATAATGCAAGGCACAACACAAGCAAATAAGATATAAATGAATGATGCTATGCACAAACACAAATAAAGAAGAGAGAGTTTAGAGGCAATGGATCAAACACAAACACAATGATATGTTCCGAGGTTCGAGCCCCTAGCTCTACGTCCCCGCCTTCACCGAGAAGGATTTCTAATCCACTAAGGAGTACCAAACTCCTCTCTCAACCTTACAATGCCACCGAGGCAATACAAGCACAATCCACCTCTCAAAGAGGGATAGGCCCTTAGCCAACAAACACAATCACCTCTATCGAAGAGGGATACAAACCAATACAACTCCGATCAACCTCTACCAAAGAGGGATACAATGAAACAAGGAGGGTTTACAACTTGGAGGTTTCCACAACCTCAAATAATCTCTTTTCCACAAAACAAAAGATCCTAAATAGATAGGATAGAAGATATAGTTCAAGTGTGGAATCAAGGTGTTTTTGGAAATCAAATAACAAAGAAAAACTACTTGGGAAATCTCTTGTAAATGATAGAAATGAAAATCCAAAACAATATCCCAAAAACCTAGTTTTCTTTGATTTTCCAAAACCCTTGAAAAAAAAATAAAGAATAGCAATTTGATTCAAAAACTTTTATTTAAAACACTAAAAAAGAAAAAAGATCAGGAATTTTTTGCTCCAAAAATCTTAGTTAAAATCCTTAAGAAATGAGGTATATATAAGCCAAACAAAAAACTAGCCGTTAGGCTATTTTTGTCAGCCAGAACAGCTGGCGGTCGACCGCCCGGTCGACCGCCAACGGTCAAAAATATGACCGTTGGGCGCCAGCGGTCGACGGTCGGTCGACCGAAAATTTACAGAGAGCAAACCTCTCAGTCCGGTCAACCGCTCGGTCGACCGGCCCAATTACCTGGTAAAACGTGTACGTCGTTGTGCACGTTGGTCGACGTCGGGTCGACCAACTCTTGAATCCGTTCGACCGGCCCGGTCGACCGCCAGAGCCTTGGCAGCCAAAATTCTGGGACAGAAAAACATGTTAAAAAATATTCTAATAAATCCTGTAAATCTTCTAAAAATCCACAAAAATAGTTTCTAACATAATGTATGATATATAAACATGTGATAAAAATTTCAACACAAATATCAAACATTTTGAACTATTTTTATGTCTTACAAATTTTATCAAAAACCAAAAACTGTATTTTATCAAACTTAGATTTTTCAATAGGAAATCTGATTTTTCCTAAAACTCAAGAATAGACATATCAAAATAAGTTTGTTAAAGATATGAAGCATGTATGTATATCGAACACATCTAATATACATAAAAACCATTTAAACTTGTTTTGATCTAAACTATTCATGAAAACCAAAATCCATAAAACATAAAACGTGTGTGTTGTAAACTTGAGCAAATCAACTATCTAATCTTTACAATGGGTCTAAACACACTAAACTATGGATACCTAAGGTCTTCTTGAGGAACACCGTCTTCAAGTCGCCTTGGTCAAAAAACGTGATCCACCGAGTGCAATGTAACATCTTGAACCTCGGGCTCGGAATCACCAAGTGAAAGCTTCCAAACTCCTTTTGTTGAAGCAATCACCAACTAATATCTTGTCTAATGATCTGAAACTAAACATCACAAGATTATTAGTAAACATAACTACTTGAGTTAATCATCATCAAAACTAGAGTGGAAGGCCTTTGGGCCAACAATCTCCCCCTTTTTTATGATGACAAAAACTCATGGAGTTATATATGCATGGATTAAAGTTAAGCTTCAAAGAAGCTCCGCCTTAACTCATGCATACAACATAAATAAATAAATATGCAATGAATGCTAAACATGAGTATGCATCAATCATGCATAAAACAAAGAAATCTTCAAAGCATGCTCTAGATACCAATTAAACAAAACAACAAATCTTTAAAACATGCTTTAGATACCAATTAACAAAACTATCATTTTAAATAAACAAGACATACATATAAAAACACAAGCATATAAAACTCAAATACCTCTCCCCCTTTTTGTCAATCATCAACAAAGGGGCAAAGGAAAAGCAAATCAATAAATTTTTCTTTCTCCCCCCTTTTGTTCTAACAAAAGAATCAACAAAGGGGTTATAAACAATAAAACAATGTTCTCCCCTTTTTGTCTAAAAAATGTAAATAAGGGGTGACAATCAATTAAGATACCAATAGAAATATGTCAAAGTAGCATCTTGATACCAATTGAAAGTGAACATATAAACTAATGAAAGCATTGATACCAATTGTAAGTATTTGTCATTTTAAACATATGATACCAAAATCAAAACAAGATTCATTTCTTTTTAATTCTTTTTCCTCATAAAGTGTCGGAGTGAAAATCAAATACCAATTGAAAGACAAAATCATACTCTCCCCCTTTATGAAATATCAATAGAAATTATGCATAAGCTTGTATTAGCATACCAATTGAACACTAATCAATTGAAAACATGATATTCGTTTTAAAACTTCAAGCTTTGCATAAACAATATATATGTATGAAAATTATATACCAATCGAAATTGATACAATATGAAGTGAAAGCATACATACATACATACAAACATATGAGTATACAAAAATGTCAATATTGATACCAATTGAAAGAATCCAATGATACCAATTGAAACACAATAATATCAAGTGTATATCTCATATATCCTATCATAACGAAGAATACGAACTAGTTAATTGGAAAATCTTGTTAACTAGTACGAAATCCTTCAAGTAAGGAATAAAATAAAAATATTTTTCATGAAACTATGTAAATCACATGGCACTAAACACTCAAAATCCATAAAGCTCAAATTATACTCATGAAAACACAATCATGAGAAACAAATAAATAATGTGAGTGCACAAGTGTTATATGGAACACAAAAACATGAAAATGGACAATTAAGCTCGATATTCCTTTAAACACGAAAAACATGAAAACTATAATTCTTCAAGGTATATGTATATCAAGTATAAACTAAGGTATACATATATATCCAAAAGATAATGAGTCCACACAATGTATATGCATGAAGGCACGTAGCTCGAAGGATGTATATGTATATTAAAAGTTTAGACAAGATAGACATATACATGAAGTGAAAACATATAAACATGAAACATGAATAAAATAAGAATACATGTCAAATGCATGAATCATCAAAACTAGACTATACTAGCACATCTAATGGGTACAAATAAGCATTCAAGCACAAACATATATAAATCTATTTGTGGCCCACTATATGTACAAGTATAAATTCTAGTCTTAATGAAAACTAACATTTAAACATATATTCAAATCATGAAGCATCAAAACAAAACAAAATCATATGATTATTATGAATATGCATGTGCATTAGATCTAAGACATACATATTAGTTAAAAATAAATGTGAGAACACTAAATATAGATCCATATTAAACATGGGTTTCTCAAATAACTAAACATGTATATCACTATTCTAATAAACATAGCATAGGCATAATGAATCATAAAACAAGTCATGCTATAAATCAACAATATGAAAAGCATATAAACAATAAATTGGAGTTAGAGATTGATACCAAAATCGATAAAGGCACCTCTCTAGTTTTCCAAACCAAGGTGGTCTTCCCACCAAACATCCCTTGAAAGTGGTGCATCCACATAATTCTCATGAAGCTCGGAACGCATCCACTCCAAGGTACCTATACTCTCACGTCATGCGAGAGCCCACACCTACATCAAATATACTAGGGGTGGTCTTTGGTACCCATACCTTCTTGGGTCCATGGGGGTTAGTACCTTCTCTAACCCAAACAAATTTATTTGCTAAATTAACATTATGTATTCATTCATAGCAAAATTTAGCTAATGGCCCTTGCGTCCACAATGTGTACAAGTGTACACATGAGCATACAAAGTGTGATGGTGGTGATCGTGAGTAGCATGTGTATGCCGTGTAGGGTGTGCATGAATAGATGGAACTTGTTTCTTTAAAAATAAAGATTCCAAACGTGTATGACCCACAACACATTGGCTCAAAGTGGAGCCCAAACAATCTACACTCTTCTTAAGCATGAATATGTCATTATCAATTGAAGAAGAAGTGTGGCATGCAGTAGGTGATGTGTGTGACTCTACACTAGCATGGCAAACATGTGCATTAATATTATTTTGTAAAAATTCATTTTTCTTTAAACAAACATTTAATTCATTTGAAATAGAAATTATTTTATTTTTCAAAGCAACATTCTCCTTTAAAACAAAATCAACTTTTAAAGACAAGTTTTCATTTTTCTTTAAAATTATTTCACAATCATTTTTATTTTTCAAAAATTCATTTTCTTTTAGTGCAAGGTTAAGTTGAGATTTCAACGAATCCCTCTCATTAGAAATCTCCTCTTTCTCTTGTAAAACAATGTCAAGTCTAGAAAGCAAATTTTTATTTTCATTGTTAAGGCCTAGACTTTTCTTTTTCAACAAATTATATTTTTTAATCAATTTTTCACAAACAATAGATAGTTCTTCATTTAAAGCATTGGCATCAACATATTCATTTGAAGAACTAGCACTATCATTACAATCTAATTGAGATTCCGATTGTACCTCAAGGGAGTCATTCCCTTGGACCATGAAGCATTGAGAATCGGATTCTCTACTAGATTTCTCCGGTTGGATTTGCACTTGAAGCTTAGAGGTGGTGGTTGTTAACTTGTTCCACACTACAAAAGCGGAATCAAGGTTTGAAACATGCATAAGATAATCATTTAAAAGCGTGCTTCTAATAGCCTCTAGGGCAAGTGCATTGGCCCCTATATGCTTGCGGTCACCAAGATAACATCTCTTGATAGCGGCAAGGAAAACATGCAATCCTAGGGTCTTCAAATACATGGACATCCTAAATTTTCATATGTCAATGTTGGACACATCGAATATGGGAGGTGACAAGAAATCCATGAGTGCGTGCAAACAAATATCCGTGAAAATGCAAATGAAAGATTAGCAAACCAAGATCTCACTCCTAGGTTGTTAAACCAAGTATCAGCAGCGTAGGCTCTGATAGTAATTGTAAGGGTCACCTAGAGGGGGAGTGAATAGGTGATAATGCTAATCTAAAAACTAAATGCGAAAGCTAAGACAAATTTGCACAAACACTTAGTACAACCAACGAGTGTAGCCGAATTCCCCGTGAAGGGCTCTGAACTAACTCCTCTTGATTCCTCTAAATAAGAGTTGAGGCGCTATATGAAGCTCTCGTGGTTATGTACAAGTGAGGCACACAAACACAAGCCAAGCATATAATAAATGGGCAATATGAATAATGCAAGGCACAACACAAGTAAATAAGATATGAATGAATGATGCTATGCACAAACACAAATAAAGGAGAGAGAGTTTAGAGGCAATGGATCAAACGCAAACACAATGATATGTTCCGAGGTTCGAGCCCCTGGCTCTATGTCCCCGCCTTCACCGAGAAGGATTTCTAATCCACTAAGGAGTACCAAACTCCTCTCTCAACCTTACAATGCCACCGAGGCAATACAACCACAATCCACCTCTCAAAGAGCGATAGGCCCTTAATCAATAAACACAATCACCTCTACCGAAGAGGGATACCAAACAATACCACTCCGATCAACCTCTACCAAAGAGGGATACAATGAAACAAGGAGGGTTTACAACTTGGAGGTTTCCACAACCTCAAACGATCTCTTTTCCACAAAACAAAAGATCCTAAATAGATAGGATAGAAGATATAGCTCAAGTGTGGAATCAAGGTGTTTTTAGAAATCAAATAACAAAGAAAAAACTACTTGGGAAATCTCTTGTAAATGATAGAAATGAAAATCCAAAACAATATCCCAAAACCTAGTTTTCTTTGATTTTCCAAAACCCTTGAAAACAAAAAAAGAATAGCAATTTGATTCAAAAACTTTTTATTTAAAACACTAAAAGAGATCAGGAATTTTTGGCTCTAAAAATCTTAGTTAAAATACTCAAGAAATGAGGTATATATAGGCCCAAACAAAAACTAGCCGTTAGGCAGTTTTTATCAGCCAGAACAGCTGGCGGTCGACCGCCCGGTTAACCGCCAACGGTCAAAAATATGACCGTTGGGCGCCAGCGGTCTACCGGTCGGTCGACCGAAAATTTACAGAGAGCAAACCTCTCTGTTTGGTCGATCGCTCGGTCGACCGGCCTAATTGCCTGGTCAAACGTGCACGGCCTTGTGCACGTTGGTCGACCGTTCGGTCGACCGACTCTGGAATCCGGTCGACCGGACCGGTCGACCGCCAGAGCCTGGCAGCCAAAATTCTGGGACAGAAAAATATGTTAAAAAGTATTCTAATAAATCATGTAAATCTTCTAAAAATCCACAAAAATAGTTTCTAACATAATGTATGATATATAAACATGTGATAAAAATTTCAACACAAATATCAAACATTTTGAACTATTTTTGTGTCTTACAAATTTTATCAAAAACCAAAAACTGTATTTTATCAAACTTGGATTTTTCAATAGGAAATCTGATTTTTACTAAAACTCAAGAATAGACATATCAAAATAAGTTTGTTTAAGATATGAAGCATGTATGTATATCGAACACTTCTAATATACATAAAAACCATTTAAACTAGTTTTGATCTAAACTATTCATGAAAACTAAAATCCATAAAACATAAAACGTGTGCGTTGTGAACTTGAGCATATCAACTATCTAATCTTTATAGTGGGTCTAAACACACTAAACTATGGATACCTAAGGTCTTCTTGAGGAACACCATCTTCAAGTCGCCTTGGTCCAAAACGTGATCCACCGAGTGCAATGTAACATCTTGAACCTCGGGCTCGGAATCACCAAGTGAAAGCTTCCAAACTCCTTTTGTTGAAGCAATCACCAACTAATATCTTGTCTAATGATCTGAAACTAAACATCACAAGATTATTAGTAAACATAACTATATGAGTTAATCATCATCAAAACTAGAGTGGAAGGCCTTTGGGTCAACAATCTCCCTCTTTTTGATGATGGCAAAAACTCATGGAGTTATATATGCATGGATTAAAGTTAAGCTTCAAAGAAGCTCCCACTTAACTCATGCATACAACATAAATAAATAAATATGCAATGAATGCTAAACATGAGTATGCATCAATCATGCATAAAACAAAGAAATCTTCAAAGCATGCTCTAGATACCAATTAAACAAAACAACAAATCTTTAAAACATGCTTTAGATACCAATTAAACAAAACTATCATTTTAAATAAACAAGACATACATATAAAAATACATGCATATAAAACTCAAATACCTCTCCCCCTTTTTGTCAATCATCAACAAAGGGGCAAAGGAAAAACAAATCAATAAATTTTTCTTTCTCTCCCTTTTTGTTCTAACCAAAGAATAAACAAAGGGGTTATAAATAATAAAACAATGTTCTCCCCTTTTTGTCTAAAAAATATAAATAAGGGGTGACAATCAATTAAGATACCAATAGAAATATGTCAAAGTAGCATCTTGATACCAATTGAAAGTGAACATATAAACTAATGAAAGCATTGATACCAATTGTAAGTATTTGTCATTTTAAACATATGATACCAAAATCAAAACAAGATTAATTTCTTTTAATTCTTTTTCCTCATAAAGTGTGGGAGTGAAAATCAAATACCAATTGAAAGACAAAATCAAATACTCTACCCCTTTATGAAATATCAATAAAAATTATGCATAAGCTTGTATTAGCATACCAATTGAACACTAATCAATTGAAAACATGATATTCGTTTTAAAACTTCAAGCTTTGCATAAACAATATATATGTATGAAAATTATATACCAATCGAAATTGATACAATATGAAGTGAAAGCATACATACATAGATACAAATATATGAGTATACAAAAATATCAATATTGATACCAATTGAAAGAATCCAATGATACCAATTGAAACACAAATAATATCAAGTGTATATCTCATATATCCTATCATAACAAAAAATACGAACTAGTTAAATGGAAAATCTTGTTAACTAGTACGAAATCCTTCAAGTAAGGAATAAAATAAAAATATTTTTCATGAAACTATGTAAATCACATGGCACTAAACACTCAAAATCCATAAAGCTTAAATTATACTCATGAAAACACAATCATGAGAAACAAATAAATAATGTGAGTGCACAAGTGTTATATGGAACACATAAACATGAAAATGGACAATTAAGCTCGATATTCCTTTAGACACAAAAAACATGAAAACTATAATTCTTCAAGGCATATGTATAATAAGTATAAACTAAGGTATACATACATATCCAAAACATAATGAGTCCACACAATGTATATGCATGAAGGCACGTGGCTCAAAGGATGTATATGTATATTCAAAAGTTTAGACAAGATAGACATATACATGAAGTGAAAACATATAAACATGAAACATGAATAAAATAAGAATACATGTCAAATGCATGAATCATCAAAACTAGACTATACTAGCACATCTAATGGGTACAAATAAGCATTCAAGCATAAACATATATAAATCTATTTGTGGCCCACTATATGTACAAATATAAATCCTAGTCCTAATGAAAACTAACATTTAAACATATATTCAAATCATGAAGCATCAAAACAAAACAAAATCATATGATCATTATGAATATGCATGTGCATTAGATCTAGGGCATACATATTAGTTAAAAACAAATGTGAGAACACTAAATATAGATCCATATTAAACATGGGTTTCTCAAATAACTAAACATGTATATCACTATTCTAATAAACATAGCATAGGCATAATGAATCATAAAACAAGTCATGCTATAAATTAACAATATGAAAAGCATGTAAACAATAAATTGGAGTTAGAGATTGATACCAAAACCGATGAAGGCACCTCTCTAGTTCTCCAAACCTAGGTGGTCTTCCCACCAAACATCCCTTGAAAGTGATGCATCCACATAATTCTCATGAAGCTCGTAACGCATCCACTCCAAGGTACCTATACTCTCACGTCATGCGAGAGCCCACACCTACATCAAATATACTAGGGGTGGTCTTTGGTACCCATACCTTCTTAGGTCCATGGGGGTTAGTACCTTCTCTAACCCAAACAAATTTATTTGCTAAATTAACATTATGTACTCTATCATAGCAAAATTTAGCAAGGTGGCCCTTACGTCCACAATGTGTACAAGTGTACACAAGAGCATACAATGTGTGATGGTGGTGATCGTGAGTAGCATGTGTATGCTGTGTAGGGTGTGCATGAATAGATGGAACTTGTTTCTTTCGAAACAAAGATTCCAAACGTGTATGACCCACAACACATTGGCTCAAAGTGGAGCCCAAACAATCTACACTCTTCTTAAGCATGGATATGTCATTATCAATTGAAGAAGAAGTGTGGCATGCAATAGGTGATGTGTGTGATTCTACACTAGCATGGCAAACATGTGCATCAATATTATTTTGTAAAAATTCATTTTTCTTTAAGCAAACATTTAATTCATTTGAAATAGAAATTATTTTATTTTTCAAAGCAACATTCTCCTTTAAAACAAAATCAACTTTTAAAGACAAGTTTTCATTTTTCTTTAAAATTATTTCACAATCATTTTTATTTTTCAAAAATTCATTTTCTTTTAGTGCGAGATTAAGTTGAGATTTCAACGAATCCCTCTCATTAAAAATCTCCTCTTTTTCTTGCAAAACAATGTCAAGTCTAGAAAGTAAATTTTTATTTTCATTGTTAAGGCCTAGACTTTTCTTTTTCAACAAATTATATTTTTCAATCAATTTTTCACAAACAATAGATAGTTCTTCATTTAAAGCATTGGCATCAACATATTCATTTGAAGAACTAGCACTATCATTACAATCTAATTGAGATTCCGATTGTACCTCAAGGGAGTTATTCCCTTGGACCATGAAGCATTGAGAATCAGATTCTCCACTAGATTCCTCCGGTTGGATTTGCACTTGAAGCTTGGAGGTGGTGGTTGTTAACTTGTTTCACACTACAAAAGCGGAATCAAGGTTAGAAACATGCATAAGATAATCATTTGAAAGCGTGCTTCTAATAGCCTCTAGGTCAAGTGCATTGGCCCCTATATGCTTGCGGTCACCAAGATAACATCTCTTGGTAGCGGCAAGGAAAACATACAATCCTAGGGTCTTCAATACATGGACATCCTAAATTTTCATATGTCAATGTTGGACACATCGAATATGGGAGGTGACAAGCAATCCATGAGTTTGTGCAAACAAATATCCGTGCAAATGCAAATGAAAGATTAGCAAACCAAGATCTCACTCCTAGGTTGTTAAACCAAGTATCAGGAGCGTAGGCTCTGATACCAATTATAAGGGTCACCTAGGGGGGTGAATAGGTGACAATGCTAATCTAAAAACTAAATACAGAAGCTAAGACAAATTTGCACAAACACTTAGTACAACCAACGAGTGTAGCCGAATTCCCCGTGAAGGGCTCTGAACTAACTCCTCTTGATTCCTCTGAATAAGAGTTGAGGCGCTATATGAAGCTCTCGTGGTTAAGTACAAGTGAGGCACACAAACACAAGCCAAGCATATAATGAATGAGCAATATGAATAATGCAAGGCACAACACAAGCAAATAAGATATGAATGAATGATGCTATGCACAAACACAAATAAAGGAGAGAGAGTTTAGAGGCAATAGATCAAACGCAAACACAATGATATGTTCCGAGGTTCGAGCCCCAAGCTCTACGTCCCCGCCTTCACCGAGAAGGATTTCTAATCCACTAAGGAGTACCAAACTCCTCTCTCAACCTTACAATGCCACCGAGGCAATACAACCTCAATCCACCTCTCAAAGAGGGATAGGCCCTTAGCTAACAAACACAATCACCTCTACCGAAGAGGGATACAAACCAATACCACTCCGATCAACCTCTACCAAAGAGGGATACAATGAAACAAGGAGGGTTTACAACTTGAAGGTTTTCACAACCTCAAATAATCTCTTTTCTACAAAACAAAAGATCCTAAATAGACAGGATAGAAGATATAGCTCAAGTGTGGAATCAAGGTATTTTTGGAAATCAAATAACAAAGAAAAAACTACTTGGGAAATCTCTTGTAAATGATAGAAATGAAAATCCAAAACAATATCCCAAAAACCTAGTTTTCTTTGATTTTCCAAAACTCTTGAAAACAAAATAAAGAATAGCAATTTAATTCAAAAACTTTTTATTTAAAACACTAAAAGAGATCAGGAATTTTTGGCTCTAAAAATTTTAGTTAAAATCCTCAAGAAATGAGGTATATATATGCCCAAACAAAAACTAGCCATTAGGCTGTTTTTGTCAGCCAGAACAGCGGCGGTTGACCGGGCGATCGACCGCCAACGGTCAAAAATATGATCGTTGGGCGCCAGCGGTCGACCGGTCGGTCGACCGAAAATTTTTAGAGAGCAAACCTCTCTGTTCGGTTGACCGCTCGGTCGATCGGCCCAATTGCCTGGTCAAACGTGCACGGCCTTGTACACGTTGGTCGACCGTCCGGTCGACCGACTCTAGAATCAGGTCGACCGGCCTGGTCGACCGCCAGAGCCTAGCAACCAAAATTCTGGGACAGAAAACATGTTAAAAAATATTCTAATAAATCTTGTAAATCTTCTAAAAATCCACAAAAATAGTTTCTAACATAATGTATGATATATAAACATGTGATAAAAATTTCAACACAAATATCAAACATTTTGAACTATTTTTGTGTCTTACAAATTTTATCAAAAATCAAAAACTGTATTTTATCAAACTTGGATTTTTCAATAGGAAATCTGATTTTTCTAAAACTCAAGAATAGACATATCAAAATAAGTTTGTTTAAGATATGAAGCATGTATGTATATCGAACACATCTAATATACATAAAAACCATTTAAACTTGTTTTGATCTAAACTATTCATGAAAACCAAAATCCATAAAACATAAAACGTGTGTGTTGTGAACTTGAGCATATCAACTATCTAATCTTTACAATGGGTCTAAACACACTAAACTATGGATACCTAAGGTCTTCTTGAAGAACACCGTCTTCAAGTCGCCTTGGTCCAAAAACGTGATCCACCGAGTGCAATGTAACATCTTGAATCTCGGGCTCGGAATCACCAAGTGAAAGCTTCCAAACTCCTTTTGTTGAAGCAATCACCAACTAATATCTTGTCTAATGATACTAAACATCACAAGATTATTAGTAAACATAACTACATTAGTTAATCATCATCAAAACTAGAGTGGAAGGCCTTTGGGCCAACAAATCTAAGTATAAAATAACATTTATAAAAAAGAAATAGTCAAAACACTCAATAGTAATTTATTTGAAAAGAGATAAAATACTTACCTGATTTTTTTCGCAGATTCGAATATCGAGTTATTTAGTCCAACTCGAAAATCTGCATTCAATTTAATTTGGTTAAGTTGTTTATTATAAAGAATATCTTAAATTCATATTATTTTAATTTATTTGGTTGCCAAAAAATTTAACAGAGTTCAAAAATTCAGTTTATGATTTTACATGACTTTTCTAGAATTTTTTGGGTATATTTCTAATTTTTCTAAATTTAAATAAGCCTAAAAATCAATTAAAATCCTTAACTAATCTATTGCTACAGTAACGAGTTTGAATCTGCTATAGTGTGGATCTGGGTTTGGGTTTGCTACAGTGTTTGTTAGAGTAACATTTTTTTATTTTTCATTGAATATAATTTTTTTTGGATTGAGTCGGATTCTGTGTTTGGGTCTGTGCTGTGCACAGTGGGTGTGCCCAGCCAGGGTGGGCCTGACCCGACCAGGTCCAGGCCGGGCCTGGCCTGGCTCTCTCAGGCAGAGGCCAGGTGCAGTGTACCCCTTTTTTTCTTTGATAAAATTTTTCTAAAATCAAATAAAATTCATGATAATTAGGAGGTACATCTTGGCAATCCCTTAATATTTTTATTAGGATTTTAGAAAAAGTATTTCATGATGAAATTTGTGACAGTAGATAGTGTACCTACATGTTCGACAAATGCCCAAAGAATTAAAATATTCAAAAATACAAAATAACTCAACGAAATGTTTCCATTCAGTCTGAAATCTCCTCCCTCATGTCCAGCACCTCAGAATCTTGGCTAGATTAGGTTTTGTTGAGAGAAGATGAGAGAGAAGTGAAAAAGAGTAAGGATTGGACTTAGTCTATATGGTTTTGAGATGGTGGAATTACCTCTTATATAGACGCCACAAATCCCCAAATAAATTCTGGGAGTAATTAGTACGTGGGGGAAGATAATGGGTCATGTTGTGGTGAGTGAAAGTTATGAAATCACCTAGAGGGGGGTTGAATAGGTGATAATGCTAATCAATGCACAATTAAAAATTTATGATGCAACAATCAACCCAAAACAAGACTAGAAGCCGAATACTCTGTGAAGGGCTCTGAACTCCTTCCTCGTGATTCCTCTTGATAAGAGTTAGAGGTGCGCAATGCAATCTTGTTGTATGAGTATTTGATTGACAATATGAATATGTAACAAGTGAATAAAACAATGAATATATATAGAGCAAGTAATTGAAGCAAGTAATTAAAACAAATAATTGAAGAAAGAATATAATGCAAGAGATAAGAGCAAGTAGACCAAACGCAAACACCGAGAATTTTTTCGAGGTTCGAGCACCCAGCTCTACGTCCCCGCCTTCCCCAGAAGGATTTCTAACCACTATAACTTCACAAAGAGTTACAATCAAACCGGAGTACCCAACTCCACAATCTCGAATATAAGTATTTCTTGGTGATCAAAAGACCACAAACTTTCTTTTGCAAATGCCTCTTTCCCTTACAAGAACCCTGTAGAACAATGGTTAGAATTGAAGCTCAAATATTGTAAGTGAAAAAGAAAAAGAACTTGAGAGAGTTTTGAAACTAAAACTTCAGGAATGAGAGATTCTTCAGCACAAAAACCAAGGACCAAACTCTTTTGAAAGCCTTTGAAAACTTTGAATATTTTGCCAATGCTTGTTGTGAAAACCTCTACCCTAATGACCCTTTATATAGGATTGAGGAAGAGTAAACATAGAAAAGTTTTACTTGAATATAAGAGGAAGAAATTGACCCTCTAATACAGCTAACCACGTTTTATTTAAACTTAAACACATTTTAAAAACATGTTAAAAATCAGCCTCCAGAAAATTAGCTGTTACTGCCAATCTGGCAGATTGGTCAACTTTGATCACATTGTTTAGGCTGCAAACGTTCAAATTCAGAATAAGATATATAGGAATAATTTGTAGATATTTAAGTTTCCTTTTTAATGCAACTAAAATCAACTCAATATCAGTTTTGATGAGAAATTTATCAATAGAATACTGACAGGTGTCAAAATAGAAACTGTAAGCTGTTTTCAGAACAAGAATAGAGTTCAACCAAATATTTGACATCTTCAAAATTTGAATCTGAAAATTATTATTGAATAAGAAATTTAGATCTGAAAGTTATCTTTGAAATTCAAGTTAAATCATGTTATTTGAATATAAAAATAAAAAGTTATGATAACAACTATAAAAGGGTGTCAAGCAGATCAGAAGAACTAAAACTGGTTCAAATCCAAAACCCGATATATGTACTTGAAATCTAAAACCGATTCAATCAAAAACCAAACGTATTGAATTAATGTGTGTGTATTTGAGCTTCAACCTATCCACTATTTTTTAACAAAACTATAAAACTAAAAACAAAACTAATGAAGTCTCTTGAGCCATGCAAAGCCATGCAATGCCATGCTAGATCCTTCTCTTCTATGATCATTCCTTCTTGTGCCTTTTGCCTTATTTGCTTCATGAACCTAGAAAGTCTTGCAATGACCTTCAAAAATAGTACTAACCTGAAACTCATCTAGAACAAACTTATTAGTACCAATATAGCTCTTAAGTGTTTTGTTATCATCAAAACTCTAAACAAGTGGAGAGTGTAACCTCTTGGGCCAACAATCTCCCCCTTTTTGATGATGACAAAACAAATAGGCTATATTATCAAGATATAAAAGGGATATAAAAACTCCCCCTCAAATGATACTCTATTTTATCAAGTATAAAACATGAAAGCATATACATATATGAATATGTACAAAACATGAAACCTACATATACATATATGAGATAAACATGTACAAAATATGAACATGTACAAAATATGAACATGTACAAAATATGAAACCAAAACATGAAATCACCAATACTTCTCCCCCTTTTTGTCATACATCAAAAAGGGTTAGGAAACAACCAATAAATAATGACAATGCATAGATATGCATAAAACAAGCTTTTAATACCAAAATAAATCTTTACATGAACATGTTCTGAAATAATGCTCTTGATACCAATAAAAAACCAAACTAACCAAACTATGTTCTTCTATAAATATGCATATAAACTCAAATACTTCTCCCCCTTTTTTGTCAATCATCAACAGAGGGGTCCAAGTAAGCAATAAAACATATTCTTTCAAAAAAAATATCAATATAAGTGAATCATGATACCAATTGAAAGATAATTAATATATAAAAATTCTTGTTATTAATAAAACAAAAACAATAAGCAAAGTATAAAAACAACAAAATACTTCTCCCCCTTTTTGTAAATAAACAATTAAAAAATATGCATCTTGATACCAATAGAAAGTAAACAAATAAGCATATTGATACCAATTGTAAGTATATTTCATATGATACCAAATTAAAATTCATATTAATTTTTCTTTAAATCATTTTTCATCATAAAGTATAAGAGTGAAAAACAAAGGTAAACCATATATCAATTGAGAGATAAAATACGAATTTTCTCTCCCTTTATGAAATACCAAACAAAATGATGCATAAGCTTGTATTAGGATACCAATTGAAAACTAATCAATTTAAATATGATATTCATTAAAAATCAAGTTTGGCAAAACTAAAATTTGTGATATTATTGAGCACAAATTAAACATATATGAGTATACAAAAAGAATGTCAATATTGATACCAATTGAAACAATAATAAGATCAAGTGTATACCTCATATAACCTACCACCCATTTCATGCACATGTTTTAAAATGATTTTCAATAATAACATTCATGGCATAGTCGCCCAACCAACCGCCCTTAAAAGGTAGGGGTTTTCAAAAATTATGATTTGAAAGTAAATAGATATAATTTGAAAACTCTACCATGTGAAGAATACGAACTAGTTAAAAGAAAAATTTGTAAACTAATACGAAATCCTTCAAGCAAGGAATAAAATATATTTCATGAAAGACATGTAGATCACATGATCACTCAAAGTCCATAAAGCATATATCATACTCATAAAAATAAAATCATGAGAAAACAATAAGTGAGAGGAGTGTACAAGATATATGTGAAACACATTATCATGAAAATATGCAATTAAGCTCAATTGAAATTCCTTTAAATATGAAAACATGAAAATCATAAAATTTAATTTTTTATTAAAAAGCAAGTTATACTTCAAGGCATATGTATGTTTTGACAAAACAAAAGGTATACATACATATCCCTAAACACAATTGAGTCTATAATAAAGATTTTCATGAAAAGCAAATGACTCAAGGGGTATACATGTATATCTTAAAGTTTGACAAAATAAACATATACATGAAGTGAAAACACATGATCATAAAACATGTCCAAAATGGGGAATACAAGTTTAAAATGCATGAATCACCAAAACTAGAGTATACTAGCACATGAACGTTCAAGCACAAACATATAATGATCTATTTGTGGCCCACTATATATATCCTAGTTTTAATGAAAACTAACATCCAAACATGTAATCAAATCATGAAGCATAAAACAAGACATAAATCAACATGATAAATATAAATATGATCATTATGTAAATCCTCATGCTATTAGAACTATGATATACATAATAGCTAATCAATGGTGAGAACAAAAAAAATTGATCCATATAAACATGAGTGATCTCAAAAGCTATACATGCATGTCAAATGGTCTAATAATCATGGCAATATCATACTAATCAAAAAAATGAAGCATCAAAACAATAAATCATAAACATCCATATGATCATTATGTATATGCATATGCATTAGATCTAGGACATATATATTAGTTTAAAACAAAGTGAGAACACAAATATATAAGTCCATATTAAACATAGGTGTCTCAAATAACTAACATGTATATCACTAATCTAACTAACATGGCATAATCATAATAATCAATAAACATGACATGCTATAAATTAAGGACATGAAAACATGCAAATATAAAACGGGAGTTAGAGATCGATACCAAAATCGATGAAGGCACCTCTCTAGTTCTCCAAAGCAAGGTGGTCCTCCCACCAAACTCCCTTTGAAAGTGATGCATCCAAATTGTTTTCTTTAAGCACAGAACGCATCCACTCCAAGGTGAAAAACACCTAGAGAGGGGGGTGAATAGGTATAATTGCTAATCTAACAATCTTTTTAAAACTAAGATGGATGAATGATGCAGCGATCTCTCAAAACAAGACTAAGAGCCGAATACCCCGTGAAGGGTTCTGAACTCCTTTCCCTGTTTCCCCTTGAATGGGTTAGAGGTGCGCAATGCAACCTTATTGTATGAGAATTGATCGAACAAGGAATGAATAATATGCAATGATGAAATGCACACAATATATCACAAGTAAAGAAAATAAGATCTCAAGCAATTAATTGAAAGCAATAGAGTGCAAGAGAAATTTAAAGCAAGAATGGACACAAAGCAATCGCAAACACAAGATGTTTGTTTCGAGGTTCGAGCCACCGCTCTACTCCTCGCCTTCACCTCCGTGAAGGGTTTCCACTATCCACCGAGGACGCTTACAACGGTCTACCAAAGACCCGAGCACCGAGCTCCACCACTTACAATAACCTCTACCGAAGAGGTGTCTCCACAAGAACAAGATGAACACAAGTAACCAAAGTGATCACAACAAGATCACTAAACTTCTTACAAACTGTCACTCTTTTACAACTTCCTTATAGATTGAGTAGGGAATTTTGGCTCTAAGAAGTGTAGTGAGAAAAACTCAGTTGTAGAATGATTTTTGCTAGACAACACAACTGAAAAACAAGCTCCAGAATGGATTAAAAATGTAGAGCTTAAAAACTTTTCTTCTCCTTTTAAAAACTTTGAAAACTTAAGGATTTTTCTTGGTATTTGCAAGAGCCTATTTTCCTCTATTTATAGGGAGAGGAATAGGTTAAAAACAATTTATTTTAAGCTTATTTGATCTGGAAAAGTTCTCTAAAAACTCAGAAAAGTCTGCCAAAAAACAGATTAAGAAAACAGATTTCAGGTTGCACCAAAGAGGAAAGAGCCGTTCGCACTTTGCAGGCCTGACGGTCGACCGGTCCGGTCGGCCGTCCGCCCTGCTGGCAAAGAGCAGTTGGACTCGGGTCGACCGCTCGGTCGACCGTCCTCTAAAAAGAAACACAGTTTTCTGCGGGCGGTCGACCGGGCGGTCGACCCAGAAAACCCGAGAGCAAAACTGCTGACAGTCGGTCGACCCGGAGGTCGGCGACAGACATGCACAAGCGTGCACGTCCTGATACAAGAGCCGGTCGACTGGGCCGGTCGGCCGGTCTTGCCTGAAACAGAAAAACAGCAAGTATCTGAACTTGGAATAATTTTGTAAAAATATTTTGAAGTAAATAAAACTAAGTATCATGCTAGAAGGAGTATACATGATTTTAAACATGATATATATACCTTTGTAAAACTTAGAGTCATGTATATTTGTTAAGGCATGAAACTTAGAAACAAAAAGTTTTAAACATGAAAACTTGTATACAAAAAATGTGTGTGTATCCTAGAGCCAATTTTCAAAACTCAAACTTTAACAATCTATTTCTTACATTGGTTCTAAGAACTACAAGTTCTTCAAGTGGGCTTCTCCATATGATCTTGCAAGCTTGATTCTTTGAGCCCGAATTGAGGTGACTTGAGTCAAAACACTTCCTTTAGGGAAGAAACCTTCTAGTTTAATTAGAACCCTGAAACACACTTAAACAACAAACATTATTAGTACAAATAACTAATATGTTTTGTAATCATCAAAACACACTAAAAACGGGTGATTGTAACCTTGGGCCAACAATCTCCCCCTTTTTGATGATGACAAAACATATAAGTTATTTAAACAAAAATGGAAGAAGAGCTTGGAAAGCTCCCCCTCAAATAATGCTATGTATAAGGAATGACTTGAAAAGCTAAATACATAAAGCATTGACAACACATTAGTTTAATAAACAAACTTATTCTTTTTCTCCATAAAACTCAAGTAATATCAAAACAACTTAAACTTAAACTTATTCTCGCCCTTTTTGTCATACATCAAAAAGGGTTTAAATAAAACAAACAAAAGGTTTTTAAGAGTCCATAATGCAAACATTCAACTCACCACAAATAAAAGAAAATCTAGCATAATCTAATGGTTTAGTAAAAATATCGGCAAGTTGAAAATCAGTAGAAACATAATCTATATCAATATCACCTTTCTCATAATGATCTCTAAGAAAGTGATACCTAATGTCAATGTGTTTGGTTTTACTATGTTGATTTGCATTCTTTGTCATGTGAATTGTACTAGTATTATCACAAAATATTTTAACATGATCAAAGTGTAAATCATAGTCGAGGAGAGTATGTTTCATCCAAAGAACTTGTGCACAACAAGCTCCGGCTGCAACATACTCTGCCTCGGCGGTTGATAGGGCTACCGAATTTTGGTTTTTGGAAGACCAAGATACAAGACAATTACCTAAGAATTGACATGTTCCACTTGTGCTCTTCCTATCTACCCTACAACCCGCATAGTCGGCATCCGAAAAAATCGTCATTGAAAATTGACCGGTTTTCGGATACCACAAACCCATTTCAATAGTGCCCTTAAGTTATCTAATTATGCGTTTAACCGCAATTATGTGAGACTCTTTAGGACAAGATTGAAAACGTGCACAAAGACAAACGGAAAACATAATATCCGGCCTACTAGCCGTTAAATAAAGCAAGCTACCTATCATGCTACGATAAAGTTTAATGTCTACACTTTTACCTTGTTCATCCTTATCAAGCTTCGTGGTTGTTGCCATGGGAGTTTTGCTCACTTTAGCTCCTTCAAGCCCGAACCTCTTGATGAGTTCCTTTGTGTACTTGGCTTGATTGATGAAGATCCCATCCTTCCTTTGCTTGATTTGGAGTCCAAGGAAATAATTGAGTTCCCCCATCATAGACATTTCAAATTCGTCTTTCATGCATGATTCAAAAGCTTGGCAAAGAGATTCATTAGTAGAACCAAAAATAATATCATCTACATAAATTTGTACAATGAGTATATCTTTTTCTACATGTTTTGTAAACAATGTTGTGTCAATTTTACCTTTCTTAAAACCATTTGAAATTAAAAATGAAGAAAGTCTTTCATACCAAGCCCTAGGGGCTTGTTTTAAACCATAAAGAGCTTTATCTAATTTAAACACAAAGTCCGGATGTGTAGGATCAACAAACCCGGGGGGTTGTGCAACATACACCTCCTCTTCAATAAAACCATTTAGAAAAGCACTTTTAACATCCATTTGAAATAATTTAAAATCTTTATATGAGGCAAAAGCTAGTGTCATCCGTATGGCTTCAAGCCGTGCTACGAGTGCAAAGGTTTCTTCAAAATCGATTCCTTTGATTTGAGTGTAACCTTGGGCAACTAACCTAGCTTTATTTCTAACTACGTTACCCGATTCATCCAACTTGTTCTTAAAGATCCACTTAGTACCAATTGTTGGTCTATCGTGGGGCCTAGGAACAAGGTGCCAAACTTGGTTGCGCTCAAATTGATTGAGCTCCTCTTGCATGGCAAGCAACCAATATGAATCGGCCTCGGCTTCGAGGACGTTCTTGGGTTCAACATGAGAAATAAATGCATAATGACCACAATAATCAAGAAGTTTAGAGCGAGTGGTTACCCCTTTTGATACTTCACCTATGACGAGGTCCTTGAGATGATGAGGATTGTATCTCCAATCCTTTGGAAGTTATTGAGTAGGCTCTACTCCATTTGTTTGATGTTCATTTCCTTGAGCCTCTTCTACTTTAGCTTCACTTCCTTCATCATCCTTTGGTTTGTCTCCCATAGTAGGTGTATCCTCCAAGGTCACTTTCTCCAAGCCTTCATCCAATGCATCTATTTCTACAACATTCTTAACAAACAAGTTAGATTCTTCAAACTTAACATGTATAGATTCCTCAATAGTCAAAGATGATCTATTGAAAATTCTATAAGCTTTACTTGTATTAGAATAACCCACAAAAATAGCCTCATAAGATCTAGCATCAAATTTTCCTAAGTTATCTTTTGTATTTAAAATAAAACATTTACATCCAAAAACCTTGAAATAAGAAACATTTGGTTTTCTAGAAAAGTACATTTCAAAAGAAGTTTTTGAAGTATTTTTACACAAGAAAACACGATTTGATATATAGCATGATGTATTTACGGCCTCGGCCCACAAATAATGTGGTAGACCATATTCACTAAGCATTGTCCTAGCCATCTCTTGTAAAGTTCTATTTTTCCGTTCAACTACTCCATTTTGTTGTGGAGTTCTAGGACCAGAAAGTTCATGCTTTATTCCATGTTCTTCACAAAAGTGGTAAAGGGTAGGTTAATAAATTCACCTCCTCTATCACTTCTTATTCTTACTATTGAAGTATCTTTTTCCTTTTCAACTCTTTTCTTAAAGGTTGAAAATGTGAAAAGGCTTGGTTTTTATGTTCAAGAAAGTAAACCCAAGTAAAACGTAAAAAGTCATCTACCAAAACAAATGCAAACCTATTCCCACTTAGACTTTTGGTTTGAGTTGGACCAAATAAATCCATATGGATCAACTCCAAAGGACGTGATGTCATGATATCCTTAATTGACTTGAAAGAAGACTTAGTTTGTTTCCCAAATTGACATGCGTCACAAACTCGGTCTTTTTAAAATTCAAACAAGGAATACCTTTCACCATTTCCTTTGTGTTTAACCTAGATATATGGTCAAATGAAATGTGGCCTAATCTTCTATGCCACAACCAAGAGTCATCATCGAGGGCTTTTAAACAAGTAATATTACAAGACATATTTGACATATCAATCATATAAACATTATTTTCACGAAAATCAGAAAACACACAAGTATTAGAAATTCTATCAATTACTTTACAAACTACATTATCAAAAACTACATCAAAACCTTTATCACAAAGTTGACTAACACTCAAGAGATTATGCTTGAGTCCGTCAACTAAAACTACATTCTCAATTAAAGGGGATGTGCCAAGTTTAACATTACCGATATCGATGATTTTACCCTTGGCGTCATCTCCGAAGGTGACGGTGCCACCTTCATGATATCTTGATAGGGTTGCAAAGTTGTTGATGTCCCAAGTCATGTGCCTTGAGCAACCACTATTAAGATACCACAATCCTCTACGTCTTTGGGCTTTGGAAGGTACCTACATCATTTAACAAATTCATTGATTTTGGTACCCAAATTTTCTTGGGTCCTTGAAAGTTAGTGTTTCGAACCCAAACATTATGACGAGATGCATTTAGTCTATCATAGCAAAAATTGGCTAAGTGCCCTTTACGTCCACAATGTGAACATGAGAACACTTTACCATACATGAATGCATGATGAGTGTGTGAAGTGTGAGCATGTTTTTGGGGTTTGCCACGATGTAAAGGTTATGTGGTATGAACATGAGTATGAGCATGGAAAGCATTTTTCTTAGGGGCTTGTTTCTTAGGAAACATAGCCTCAATTTTCTTTTTATCAAACTCACAATTTTCAAAACAATTCCTAATGAGTCTATTCTTTCTTTAAGCATGGTAATCTCATTAGAATCAACTAGTGGGGACTTGCCTTTACAAGAAATCTTGTATTTATCAAAATCATTTTGAGTAGCAACTAAAGTAGAGAGCAAGTTATCCTTTTCTTTAGAAAGAAAAAATACTTGATGATTAAGAGATTCATTTTCCTTTTTATTTTTAAATACTTTTTCTTTAAAAAATCATAGTTATGAGAAAGTTCTACAAAAGCTTCTCCTAGTTCATCCATGGAAAGTTCTTCATCAAAAGAAGTGGAAGGGGTTACCTTGCTTGTGCTTTTATTAGCCATGAAGCACATGTTGGCGGTGTCGATTCATCCTCGGATTCGCTCTCGGAATCCCATGTTGCCTTCATTGCTTTCTTCTTGAAGGGCTTCTTGGATGTGGAGGGCTTTACTTTGTCCGGACACTCCGCAACAATGTGTCCCGGTCTTTGGCAATTAAAGCAAATAATTTTTCTTTCTTCTTTACCTCCTTGCCATCTCCTTCTTCCTTGAAATTTAGCCTTGTTGTACATCCTCCAGACGTTCTTCACAAGAAGTGAGAGCTCTTCGTCATCTTCTTCTTCATCATCTTCGTCGGAGTGTGTGGATTGACTTTTTAAGGCTATAGTCTTCTTCTTGGTAGGAGCCATATCCTCCCTTACTTTTCTTTCCATCTCATGGGTTTTGAGGTTCCCAATGAGACCAATTAGCTCCATCTCTTCCTTGTCATTGAGTTCCTTCAAGGTTGTTGCTTTAACTTCCCATGAAGGAGGAAGAGCCCGGATGATCTTTCTTACTCTTTGATAATTATCAATGGCATCACCTAGAGAAGAAAGTCCATTAGTGATCTTTGTAAATTTTGTAACCATATCATCTATGGTTTCATTTCTTGCATGCTAAAATTTTCATATTGGGACCAAAGAAGGTCTATCTTGGCCCTCTTCACTTGTGAAGTCCCCTCATGTGTAACTAGCAAGTGTGTCCAAATCTCAAATGCGGATTTGTAATGGATGACTCTAGCAATGTCATCATCATTAAGGGCTTGAAGTAGTGCATAGTGAGCCCTAGCATTGGCATCAAACTCCTTAGTCTCAATTTCGGACCAAGTTGATTCATCACTGGGGGGGTGTACTAAAGGGTTTGGTCACGGCTTTTGCAACTCGACTACCTAGAGATTGCAAGAAAACAGTCATCTTAACATTCCATATGGGAAAGTTAAGTCCATCAAACTTAGGGGGTGTCTTAATACCATCGGCCATCTTTACTAAGTGAGTATGAATGAAATGATTAGCAAAATTAGGATCTCTCTAAGGTTGTTAAGCCAAGAGCCTAGAGTCCAAGCTCTGATACCAATCGAAAAACACCTAGAGGGGGGGGTGAATAGGTGTAATTGCTAATCTAACAATCTTTTTAAAATTAAGATGGATGAATGATGCAGCGATCTCTCAAAACAAGACTAAGAGCCGAATACCCGTGAAGGGTTCTGAACTCCTTCCTCCTGATTCCCCTTGAATGGGTTAGAGGTGCGCAATGCAACCTTGTTGTATGAGAATTGATCGAACAAGGAATGAATAATATGCAATGATGAAATGCACACAATATATCACAAGTAAAGAAAATAAGATCTCAAGCAATTAATTGAAAGCAATAGAGTGCAAGAGAAATTTAAAGCAAGAATGGACACAAAGCAATTGCAAACACAAGATGTTTGTTTCGAGGTTCGAGCCACCGCTCTACTCCCCGCCTTCACCTCCGTGAAGGGTTTCCACTATCCACCGAGGACGCTTACAACGGTCTACCAAAGACCCGAGCACCGAGCTCCACCACTTACAATAACCTCTACCGAAGAGGTGTCTCCACAAGAACAAGATGAACACAAGTGACCAAAGTGATCACAACAAGATCACTAAACTTCTTACAAACTGTCACTCTTTTACAACTTCCTTATAGATTGAGTAGGGAATTTTGGCTCTAAGAAGTGTAGTGAGAAAAACTCAGTTGTAGAATGATTTTTACTAGACAACACAACTGAAAAACAAGCTCAAGAATGGATTGAAAATGTAGAGCTTAAAAACTTTTCTTCTCCTTTTAAAACTTTTTGAAAACTTAAGGATTTTTCTTGGTATTTTGCAAGAGCCTATTTTCCTCTATTTATAGGGAGAGGAATAGGTTAAAAAAATTTATTTTAAGCTTATTTGATCTGGAAAAGTTCTCTAAAAACTCAGAAAAGTCTGCCAAAAAACAGATTAAGAAAATAGATTTCAGGTTGCACCAAAGAGGAAAGAACCGTTGGCACTTTGCAGGCCTGACGGTCGACCGGTCCGGTCGGCCGTCCGCTCTGCTGGCAAAGAGCCGTTGGACTCGGGTCGACCGCTCGGTCGACCGTCCTCTAAAAAGAAACACAGTTTTCTGCAGGCGGTCGACCGGGCGGTCGACCCAGAAAACCCGAGAGCAAAACTGCTGACAGTCGGTCGACCCGGCGGTCGGCCGACAGACATGCACAAGCGTGCACGTCCTGATACAAGAGCCGGTCGACTGGGCCGGTCGGCCGGTCTTGCCTGAAATAGAAAAATAGCACGTATCTGAACTTGGAATAATTTTGTAAAAATATTTTGAAGTAAATAAAACTAAGTATCATGCTAGAAAGAGTATACATGATTTTAAACATGATATATATACCTTTGTAAAACTTAGAGTCATGTATATTTGTTAAGGCATGAAACTTAGAAACAAAAAGTTTTAAACATGAAAACTTGTATACAAAAAATGTGTGTGTGTATCCTAGAGCCAATTTCCAAAACTCAAACTTTAACAATCTATTTCTTACATTGGTTCTAAGGACTACAAGTGCTTCAAGTGGGCTTCTCCATATGATCTTGCAAGCTTGATTCTTTGAGCCCGAATTGAGGTGACTTGAGTCAAAACACCTTCCTTTAGGGAAGAAACCTTCTAGTTTAATTAGAACCCTGAAACACACTTAAACAACAAACATTATTAGTACAAATAACTAATATGTTTTGTAATCATCAAAACACACTAAAAACGGGTGATTGTAACCTTGGGCCAACACAAGGTACTGCCACTCTCACGTGATGCGAGAGCCCACACCTTCATCAAATACCATAGGGGTGGTTTTTGGTACCCATTTTCTTTTGGGTCCATAGGGGTTAGTATCACGAATCCACACAAGATTATTTGTTCTATTAATTTGATCATAGCAAAACTTAGCTAAATGGACATTTTTACCACAATAAGTACATCTATAAACTCTACCATATTTAAATGCATAATGAGTGTGTGGCTTACTAGCATGTGACTTGTGAGCATGAGTGGATTTAACATGAGAAGTGTTATGTGAAGTGTTGACATGATGAGCATTTTTAGCATGGTTTGTTTTATCATTCTTAACAAGTGATGTGTGCTTCTTTGAAAACATATCCTCTAATTTCTTAGTATTAAAAGCACAATCTTTTAAAACATTTTCAAAATCAACAATTCTAGTTTTTAACAAAGAAAATTCATTTTCATCAACTTTTGAAAATTTTACTTTACAAGCAACTTTATAAGCTTCAAATTCTCTTTTTGTTGAAACAAGGTTGGAAGAAATTTCATCCTTTTCTTGTGAAACAATAGCAAGTTGATTTTTAAGAAAAGCAATTTCCTTTTCTAATTTTGAACATTCTACCTTTTTATCATCATAGCTTTCAGAAAGTTCAACAAAGGCATGTACAAGCATTTCTTGACTTAATTCATTATCTTCATCAATAGGTTGAGAGGTTACCTTGGGTGTGTTTGCCATGAAACACATATTTGCTGTGTCCACCTCATCTTCAGACTCGCTTTCTGAATCTCAAGTGGCTTTGTATGCTTTCTTTTTCAACCGGCCTCTTTTGTTTCAAGGAGGAAGTCACCTTTTTCTTGAACTCGGGACAATCGCCCATGATGTGCCCGGGTTTACGGCAATTGAAGCATATGATTCTTATCTCCTTCCCTTCCAATTTTCTTCTAAAGTTGAGTTTGTTCTTGCGGTACAACCTCTTCACATTTCTTACTAGGAGAGATAGCTCCTCATCATCTTCTTCATTGTCGTCGATTGTGGAGGAAGACTTTAAGGCTATGGCCTTCTTCTTTTGAGGTACCGCTTCTTCTCTTGCTTTCTTCTCCATCTGACGAGTCTTAAGGTTTTCAATAAGACTTATGAGATCCATTTCATCTTTATCATTCAACTCCTTTAAGGTGGTTGCCTTGATCTCCCATGATGAAGGAAGAGCTCGTATCACTTTGCGCACATTTTGGTCGTTGCTTATCTCATCACCTAGAGAAGAAAGAGCATTAGTAATTTTAGTAAACCTTGTAATTATAGAATCAATAGGCTCATTTTCAAGCATTTAAAAACTTTCATATTGGGATCTCAAGAGATCTATTTTGGCTCTCTTGACTTGTGAAGTCCCCTCGTGTGTGACCAACAAGTGTTGCCAAATCTCATAGGCGGAGTGGCAATATATAACCTGTGTAAGATCATCCTCATTCAAGGCGGTGAGAAGGGAATTTTGGGCTTTAGAATTAGCCTCATATTCTTTGAAGGTAAAGTCGGATCAAGTGCTTTTCTCACTATCGGGTCTAACAAAGGGTTTGGTCAAGGATTTAGCCACTAAGCTACCTAAGGATTGTAGAAAAATAGTCATCCTAACCTTCCAAATAGGGAAATTGAGTCCATCAAATTTAGGAGGGGTCTTAATGTTGTTTGCCATGTTTACTAGTGTATGAATGAAAGAATGTAAATGGTGATTAGCAAATTTTTTGGACCTCTCTAAGGATGTTAAGCCAAAACCTAGAGTCCAAGCTCTGATACCAATTGAAATCACCTAGAGGGGGGGTGAATAGGTGATAATGCTAATTAATTCACAATTAAAAATTTATGATGCAATAATCAACCCAAAACAAGACTAGAAGCCGAATACCCTGTGAAGGGCTCTGAACTCCTTCCTCGTGATTCCTCTTGATAAGAGTTAGAAGTGCGCAATGCAATCTTGTTGTATGAGTATTTGATTGACAATATGAATATGCAACAAGTGAATAAAGCAATGAATATATATAGAGCAAGTAATTGAAGCAAGTAATTAAAATAAATAATTGAAGCAAGAATATAATGCAAGAGATAAGAGCAAGTAAACCAAACGCAAACACCGAGAATTTTTCTTAGGTTCGAGCACCCAGCTCTACGTCCCCGCCTTCCCTAGAAGGATTTCTAACCACTATAACTTCACAAAGAATTACAATCACACCAGAGTATCCAACTCCACAATCTCGAATACAAGTATTTCTTGGTGATCAAAAGACCACAAACTCTCTTTTGCAAAAGCCTCTTTCCCTTACAAGAACCCTGTAGCACAATGGTTAGAATTGAAGCTCAAATATTGTAAGTGAAAAAGAAAAAGAACTTGAGAGAGTTTTGAAACTAAAACTTCAGGAATGAGAGATTCTTCAGCACAAAAACCAAGGACCAAACTCTTTTGAAAGCCTTTGAAAACTTTGAATATTTTGCCAATGCTTGTTGTGAAAACCTCTACCCTAATGACCCCTTTATATAGGATTGAGGAAGAGTAAACATAGAAAAGTTTTACTTGAATATAAGAGAAAGAAATTGACCCTCTAATACAGCTAACCATGTTTTATTTAAACTTAAACACATTTTGAAAACATGTTAAAAATCAGCCTCCAGAAAATTAGCTATTACTGCCAATCTGGCAGATTGGTCAACTTTGAGCACATTTTTTAGGCTGCAAACGTTCGAATTCAGAATAAGGTATATAGGAATAATTTGTAGATCTTTAAGTCTTCTTTTTAATTCAACTAAAATCAACTCAATATCAGTTTTGATGAGAAAGTTATCAATAAAATACTTACAGGTGTCAAAACAGAAACTGTAAGCTATTTTCAGAACAAGAACAGAGTTCAACCAAATATTTGACATCTTTAAAATTTGAATCTAAAATGATTATTGAATAAAAATTTAGATCTGAAAGTTATCATTGAAATACAAGTTAAATCATGTTATTTGAATATAAAAATAAAAAGTTATGATAACAACTATAAAAGGGTGTCAAGCAGATCAACAGAACTAAAACTGGTTCAAATCTAAAACCCGAGATATGTACTTGAAATCTAAAATCGATTCAATCAAAAACCAAACGTATTGAATTAATGTGTGTGTATTTGAGCTTCAACCTATCCACTATTCTTTAACAAAACTATAAAACTAAAAATAAAACTAATGAAGTCTCTTGAGCCATGCAAAGCCATGCAATGCCATGCTAGATCCTTCTCTTCTATGATCATTCCTTCTTGTGCCTTTTGCCTTATTTGCTTCATGAACCTAGAAAGTCTTGCAATGACCTTCAAAAATAGTACTAACCTGAAACTCATCTAGAACAAACTTATTAATACCAATATATCTCTTAAGTGTTTTGTTATCATCAAAACTCTAAACAAGAGGAGAGTGTAACCTCTTGGGCCAACAAGTTAGAGAGAGAGAGAGTGGGAGAAGTTAGGGAGAGTGGGGGAAATGGGAGAAGTTGAGGAAGATAAGTTTAAGGGTTAATTAAATGTGTGTAGGTTTCCCTTCCATATGCCAATGTGGCAAAGTAGTAATAGCTTGGGAGTTGGGGATGGGGGTCACTGGTTTGAAACTTGTGAATAATACAATAAAAGGGGTTTTCTATTTTATATTTATTTTAATTGCATTTATATATATATATATATATCAATATTTAATTATTAGTTTATTTGATTAAACTCCTATTTCAGAAAAATCCTAAAAATTCTCAAAAATAGAAAATGAATATTTTTGTGAAGTCAAATCTCTAAAATTTATCCTCGATTGTTAATTAAACATCTTGGAGTCAGTATATGACACCGATCGATCTAGAATTGAGATTCATATCCAATAATTCCAAAAAAATTCAAAAAATCTAAAACAATTCAAAATATTGAGAAATAATATCTTGAGCTGAAATGATCTCAATCCAGCTATCAGGATGGTTAAATTGGGTATTTACACTATATCAGATACGTATTGACACATGTACATTAAAACCGAGGGTTACAATGAGGGTCGAAAAAAAGGATGGATTCTAAACGACTAATAACGCGGACCCACTGTTAGCATGAACTAGGATACAACCCTGAGGAAAAGATTTTGAAGGAATCTTAAGTTCTAGGAACGATTGCACACACAAATAACTTAACCAATCAATTCAAATTGTTTCTTTATCTTGAGCTTAATTTGAAGGTAATTAATTTTTAACCACTAATCTTAAGAGAATAAATTTTTCCCAGTTAGACAGCTCCTAACTGGGTTGGACGGATTATGAGCTAACAAGTTAAAAGAATCAAATAAGTGATTTAGTCATTCCATCATGCCAGACACCGCCACAATGACTAAATCATCCTTTCTAAGATAAGAAAGTTCCTCTTCGAAAGATTGAGATAATCACCAGAGTGTTCCCATAATTGATCCACTTAATGAGCTTGAATTCTAGTGATCATGTACTAATTGATTTTAAATTAATTAAAGCTCAGGAGAAACCTATATGAGATTGTGATTTTTGAGCTAAGAAACGTATAATGAAATCCTGACCTTATGTGATGTGGGCCAGCTCTTAAGATTTTTTATTAATGCAAAAATGCACTAATGCATCACAATTTCAATCAAAATACTTTCAAATCTCCACTGACAGGAGATTCATGAGTAAAGTTAGAAAGATATAAACCTTCTCGATAACTCTGAAGCAAGTAATACTTTTTAAGCAGCTCAATTAATAAGTAAGCAAGCAATGGCCCCTCCTGTCTGTGCAAATTTTCAATTGTCTCATGGAATTTTCCTGCAAAATAAATTTAAAAATTAGATTTCTAGGATGATAGAAAGGAGATTTTTTAATTTAAAATGTTTAGTTTTTTTTTTACAACTAAAAAAATTTAGATGTCATTTTCAAAATCAATTTTTGACATAAGTCTCCAGCAACGAGACCAAAAATTTGTTGCGACTCAAATATTATGAGATTTTTGGTTGTTGTTTGCATCACACACAAATTATAAAAACTTAATCTTACTTTTAAATTTTTAGAAAATAGCAAAAAAAAAACAGATCGAATCCATAGAGATTTGTAGAAAACCATAATTTTTAAATTTTTATTTCAATTTTTATTTAGTTGGAAACTAGGCGAATTGATGGTTTGTATTTTGAAATTGTTTAACAATTAAGCTTTTAGATGAATTAGAATTAAATAGATGAAATAAGAAAAAAGTATTAACCTATGGGATGCTTTACTCGGGAAAAATGAAATAAGATAAGAAAATTAAGAGATAGAGAGGGATAGGAAAATTAAAACCCGGAATTTAATACAAAGCTTTGGTTCTTATTAAGTTCGATTGCGAAGAGGCCAGCTGCCCGAGCTTTCTTTCCTACAGTTTAAAAATTAATTAAAAGTAAAGCAGAAGCATGAAAACAAGCTCAACACAAAAAGAATTTAAAAATAAAATAAGAAAATTTCTCCGTTATATTAAGCTCGCAGCTGATGATCTTCAATGTACAAAAGCATTACATAAGCTCTCTCTATAAAGAAAACACTCCACTAAGCTAATATAATAATTAATTTCCTCCTCCTACTTGCTTTCTGCCGACCCTTTCCACTGTTCATAGCCGAGCTCCTTTTATAGCCTTTGAGACCATCAATTGCCCAAATACCCGGGATCCTCGCCTATCTTTTCCAACAACTATTGAGAACTTCTCCAACAAAATTTCTCCAACTGTTGAGATTTGCTTAGCTACTATAGAAGTCTTTCCAACAGACTTCTCCTCTCTGTATCCCAATAACCGAGTTTTGCTTCTGCATCTTGCTTGCTGTTGGGATTTATTTGCCGCTGAGATTTTTCCCGTAGTCCTACAGAAAAGAAACCCTGCAAATCCCTGCTAATTCGTTTTTTTGCTGGCCGAATCTCCTACTAATCAAGATCCCAACTAAATATGAATCAAGTCCCAAGATGCCAAATACTCACACATCTCCTAACCTTTATAAGGAATTTTACAAAAAAAAACCCCTTAATCAAAATTTATTACAAAATAATTCATTTTCAGCTTGGATAATTCTTTAAATGATCATTCTTTAAATGAACAATACGGATAGACAAATGTGTGAACTAGTAAGAGCACTAAACATGAAACTTCAAATTCTCTTTCTATAGATACCTTGAATGACCTTGTTTGGAATTTGACAGAAGAAGTTATGACCAAAATACCACAATATACTTGGAAAACACCCTTCGATCTTCATTTTATGTGAAATCAGTTCATTCCACTTACTTTTTTCCTTTCTTGTGGATTGGGTACATGCATTGCAAACACACTAACGCATACATGTGTACATTATTTTGATGCATAAAATAGATAAATGAGAGTATAAAAGTAACATAAAATAATGTTCATCACATATCATGTTTGTGAAATTTTTTACTTGATTTGTGTTTTCATGTCTTTACAAATCAAATTTGCAACATGTCAAAGTTTAAAAAAAAATTTATATGTGTTTTGATGAGTTATTTAGAGATTTATTATTTTTTCTTCGTGAATATTTTATTCACATGATTCTTATGCATTCACTTTTTGTTTGCTCATGAGTTTACAATTCATGAGCATATTTATGCTATACAGATTTTGAGTGATAATTCTTATGTAATATACATGTTTCATGAGATACTGATTTGTTTCATACTTATAACATTTTGAACTAGTTTTCAAAATTATTTTTAATTAGTTCTTTTAATTCTTCACATGGTAGTATTTTCTAATTATTTTCAACTATTTTCAAATAATTAATTTTGAAAATGCCAAAACCCTAGTGTGTGATTGGTGGCTTCACGCCTTGTATACTTTTAGTTGACTATTCGTTTGACATCTGCTTATAGATTAGTGATATTAATGAGCTATACACATAATTTACATGATAATTGACTATTGTGTACTCATTCATATTTATCTATATATGTATACTCTAATTTGTGAAAATTTTCATGCATATATATGATTTGGTTGGTTGTGCGTGTTCCCTGTGCATGTTTCATGCATATTTAGCATAATCTTTTTTTATGAGACTTGAATATGTATGAATATAAATTGGTTTTTTTTTTACAAGTTTATGCATTGATTTTGTTAGTATTTCAAAAAGGGAGAGAAATTTTTTATTTTATTTTAATTTCTTTCTTTTATCTTTTCAAAAGAAGAAAACAACTTTCTCTTTTAGCAAATATGTTTGAACTTTCAATTGGTATCAATTTTTACAATTGGTATCTATTTTGCTTTGCTAATTGGCATCTTTGTTTAAAATTTTGTTTCTTTATTAGTTTTTAATGTCTATAAAAATGCTCAAATTTTCAATGCTTGATTCAAGTGATATCCATATGTAAATTGTTTTAAATTACAACAGGTATCTATGTTCAAATTGTTACAACTTTATTGATGAAAAGAAAAAAGGGAGAGAGTAGTTTAGAGTTTATATATGCATGTTGTTTATGTTTTATGCATATATGTTTGCTTGTTTGTTTTGATATTTAGAGCTTTTATTAAATATCTACATGTTTATTTGCTATGCATGAGTTAAGGGGGAGCTTTGACTTTTTACTCATCCATGCATATATAACTCCATGAGTTTTGTTATCATAAAAAAGAGAGAAATTGTTGGCCCAAAGGTCCATTACTCTAGTTTTGATAAAGATTAACTCATGTAATTATAGTACTAATAACCTTGTGATATTTATATTACAGGTTTAATCAAAATCATGGTTTAGTATTTAGCTTCATCAATGACTCAAAGTCAAGTTTTGAAGCTAACAAGTATTTATTCAAGAGCTCAAGTATAAAGATAATATCTAGCACTTAAGGGGGAGTCAAGCTCAAAGAAATCGAGTTTAGATCAAGTAGAAGAAGAAGGCTTGATGTTTATAAAAGATATTTGTTAGTGTTTAGAAGATTTGTAAAGTTTAGACTAGATTTGATTGCTCAAGCTTACACACATACAAGTTTTATATTTTGGTTAGTTGAATTTAAGTTGAAAATTTGTGGTTTACAGTTTAGTTTTTCAAATATTTAATTTTATGAGAAAAATTCTCAAAAATAAATTTATATTGGTTTATATGTGTATTAGAGATATCTATACACATTAGTGCTTTAAGAGAGTTTTAATAACTTATTTTTGTGCGTACATAAATTTTGAAAAACTTGTTTATTAAAGTTTAAAGTTTTAGTTTTTGGAATTTTTTAAAAATAGTTTATATTTGAAAAATGAATTTGGAATCTCAAAAAGAAGTTCACATAGTTGTAATATGTGTTGAATTTTTATCACACATAGGTGTGCTCATATGTATTTACAAGAACTTATTTTTGTGGATTTTATAAATATTTATTTTGATTTTTAAAGAGTTTATTTTGAAACATTCTAATAGTTTATACTTAAATATACAATTAAAATCTCAAAAGAAATTAATTACTTGAAATATATGTTGATTCATATTCATATATATTATTGATTATTTTTTTGCATTTTAATAATTTTTTAAATGTATTTTTAAAGGGGTTTTAAATCCAAACAAAACAAATTAAAAAAAAGAAAATTGGTCGTTAGGCTATTGGGCCCAGTCGACCATCTATAGTAGCCGGTCGACCGGCCAGAGAGCTTTGCTCTCTGGCCAGGCCAGTGACTGACCCGCTACAATAGTCGGTCGATCGGGCCTTGGGCACAGCCCCAACGGCTAGTTCCCACTGTTTAATTTTTTTTCTTTCTTTTGTGAACAGTAGCCAACGGCTACTTGAGGGATTGTTTGTAATTATTTTTTTGTTTTCTTTCTATTTTTCTTTTTGTTTTATTTATATTTGAAGCCTCTATATGTTGAGCTTGGAATTAGTATTTTTAATAAGATTCTTTTTTTACAACTTTCATGAGCTTCCCTGTATATTAGAGAGTTTTAAACAAAGGTTTTGAGAGTTAATATTTTCATCTCTTAGGGAAAGAATCTCTACAAGTTTAAATGCTAAAATTCTCTTATTTTATAGAGTGTTTTTCAATAAAATTCTCTCTGGGTTTTTCTTGAACTTTTCAATCCAAATCTCTCTAGTTTTCTCACATAAGTTAGAGCCATCAATTCTATATCTATTCTATAGGTTTTCTTGTGAGAGAATTTGTTTATGGTCAAGAATATTGATCACAAAGTTTCCTTTCTTATATTGAGAAATTGTTTGAGGTTGTGGCCTCGAAGTGAGCTTGGTTCGTGGTTGTGGTTCTTGTGAGAATGGTGTGGGACTTGCGGTTTCAAGAGTTCTTGAGGGAACTTGTAACATTGATGATCTTGTGGGAATGAGCTAAAGTATCCTTTATTGCGATGAAGGCGGGGACGTAAAGAAAGTTGCTCAAACCTTGGAACGTATCTCCGTGTTTGCGATTGCCTTTTCTCTATCTTTCTACTGTACTCACTTGTTTATGTATCTTGTATGCTTATATTTTGCTTATCATTACATTCTTGATATCACTTGTGTTTAATAAATTTGCGTGAGATTGACTAATTGCTTTAATTAGAGTAGAATTATTAGTTAAAGTTTCTAATTTTTGCATTGATTCGCATATCACCTATTCGGCCCCTTTAGGTGATTTCACTTTAGGGATTTGAGAATTAATTTAAGAGTGAGATCAAGAGAGATAATCAGATTGAGGATTTAGGCTTTAAGAGGAGGGAAAGGGAAAGATCGAGTCGCCAAGCCTCTGAGTGACTGAGAGGTGAGAGGTGAGGTGAGGCCAAGAAGAACTGCGACGAGATTGATGTTTTGCGTATGTATTGATGCGAGGCAGCGAGAAATTTAGGAAAAAGAGTAACTGAATGATCAAAATCTTTTTTGGCTTTGAGAGAGAGAATTATTTGGTGAGATGGGTTTAATTAAGTGTGTGGCCAAGTGAGCCTAAGAGAGAGAAGTGTTATAGTAGGGGGTCTTATTGGGGGTTACAATTTGAATGTACTTCAGGTGCACAAGAGGGTTTCAGGTGGGATCGAGGGGCACGTGACGCCTTGACCCCCATCCCTTTAAAAGGAAGAGACTAGCGAGGATTGAGTAGGGGTAATTTGGTATCTACTTTTAGTCTACTTAATAGAATATTTTTTATTCCTCAATAGTAATTATGGAGGTAATTTTCTAACAGTGATACGTTTTGAAAGTTAAATAATTTTTTTAATATGTAAGATTTGTGGGGTATATACAAAAAAATCCTTAATAAAAATTACTAATCTACTCTCTCTAATCTGATCCATGTCCTAATTCTAACCCTATTCCACTCTCTTCCCTACAAAGGGGTGGCAACAAATCTAACTAGAGGTGTTAAACGAATGAGCCCCTCGTAAAAGTTCAGGTGCACCTTGATATTTAGCTCGATTCAGGTTCGCTCAACTAGTAAACAAGCCAAAACTCGAGCCCAAAGTTGAGTTCGAGTTTATAAAAAGGCGAACTCAAACTAGTCCTACTCGCTCAAGTTCAATTCAAATTAGCTTATGTAATCACCTAGAGGGGGTGAATAGGTGATATGCTAATCAAATATAGAATTTTAAAATTTAACTAATAAAAACTCAACATACAAATGATAACCAAAAAGTGAAGGCGAATTCCTAGTGAAGGGCTCAAGAACTTTTCCGCAAGATTCCTCTATAATAGAGTTGAGGCGCTTAATTACTTTCTTGGATCAAACAAGTACAAGCATATAAACAATATCAAATATATAATAATTAGCAATTATAACCAAGTAAGATATAAACAAGAATGAGTAGAGTTGAATTGAGAGAGATATAAGCAAATGCAAACATGGGAGATTTGTAATGATGTTCCAGCCACCTGCTATACGTCCCCAACCAGTTATATAAGCCCAAATTAACGATCCATGAGGTTAGTATGTCGAAGGAATAATCCAAACAAGAAAATCCTCATATATATACCACATATATCTCATATCACTGTATCCTGAGTTCTTATATCCTGAGTTATCTCCTAAACTACGAAAACTACATAAAACAGATAGAAAACTAATAAAAATTGATAATACCGAGCACAAGCAAAATCAGCTGTACAAACTCAGTTTACGGCTTCATGAGACAAGCACGTCAAAGGAATAATCCAAACAAAGAAACTCTCTTTTATATACCTTATGCCCCATGTTACCGTAATCTGAGTGTATACAACCCGAATTGCAAAACGAACAACGAATTATTGATTAGCACTTTATTATTATTATTATTACGCATCCTACCTATATATCTAGGTATATGCTCTAGCATTCCAACACACATACATCCATATATGAGTAAGCTGAGATTGTTATTGGAAACTGATGATGAAATAATGGGTTATGTTTACAGTGGGTCTCGTGCATACCCGGGACCATAGCCCAGGATGTTTTGGAGCTGACCTGGAACCTGCCGCTAGGCAAATAGAAAGTGGGTCTTATACTATGCTCATTCAGGAATATAAGAGGAGGTAAGGAGTTAGCGTTCCCCTCGGAACACCGGGAGCCCCTCAGGTAGAACTGGAAGTTTGAGTTGCATAATATACCTAACACTACTAAAAACATATTCACCACTTGAAATCCATCAACTTCCCTCTTACTCGATATAAGTTGCTTTTTTATAGTTTATTATTATGTAATTATCATATTAAGGGAACAGCATGAGCAGGACATGTTTAGGAGTTATAAGAGTGCATAAGTACAAGAAATACATGTCAATACATATATAATACATGATAACTGATTGCTAAAATGAAAGAACAATCAAAGAGTTAAGAGATTTACCGTGTAGCTTATGGCTAACGGGTCGGGTTCACGAGGAGGAATGCGATGAAAGCTTTTCAGTGATTCGTTTAGTAACAAAGAATTGTGTTCATTTTTTAATCGAAAAGAGAATGAAAAGAAGAAGATGATTAAAAGAGAAATTACAACTTTGGAGAAGGCTTTGGAGAAGGTGATTTAAAAAGCTTGAAAATTGTTTAGTTGATTTTAATAAAGAAGAAAATCTGGGCTCACTAATTTTATTTACTTCACTACTTATCTCAAAAATAATTTTAGTCCATCACTTTTATCATAGGCAAAAGAGCTTAATTTCTTTTAGTATTCAAGTAAAACAAATGAGATGATTTCGGATTAAATCTTGAGATCTTTCCGAACATAACATTAAAAATAGAATGTTAAACCATCAAGCGCGAGGAAGCAAGTATGGAATAAAATGATTTACAAATAGTTGTGCCTTAAAAATCCAAGTTTGAGAAGAAGAGCATCATCATGAGCTTTCAAGAATAAAAATTAACTTTAGGCATTATGATTCAAGAGAGTTCTTCCATCAAATTCAATCGAGAGAGAAGAGGTAGAAAACATCATTTAGTGAACCCAGAAAATGATTTAGCTACTCATTATGAAATGAAAACAAACAAGAAATTGACAATTAAATACAAACATACCGAATTCAAGTTGAGTTGGAATGGCAAGTAGAAGCTCCTTTGATTGTCACTTCAAAGACGAATTACACACTCAAATCCACTCTTCTCTCTTTTCTGGTCTAAACTAAAAAAAAAGAATAAAGAGGAGATGCAACTTCTCCAAGTTATCTAACAATGTTCCTAAACCCTAAAAATGAACAATAAATTTAAACCTAGTCCTCGCTAAATTTTCAGTACAAAACCCTAGCTTTTATAGGAAAAACCTCAGAGGGAAGAGAGTGAGGAGATAAGGGGAGCAAACGCTCCCCTTATCTCCACCAACAAGCCGCGGATCCGCGGCTTGGGCCGCGGATTCACGGCCACATCCAGGTGGAGAATCCGTTGGCGTGGCTTTGGGCTTCCTTTTGTCTTGTTGGATTTACTGTTGCAGCTCCCAGATTTGATGAAACGATCTTTGATTTGTTGGCTTCAACCGCTTGATTTGAGATGATTCATTTCAACCGATTTTCAACCTCTCTGATATGCCAAGATTTTTCCTGATTCCCTGATTTTGAACTTATTCTGAATTAAATAGGCTTTTGGGCTCATTTCTCTGGCCTATCTTTTAGCAATGGGCCTGCATTTTATAAAGAACAATAGGACTTATTAATATATTTTATTTAGATAACAAGCATGGAAATGTGACAATATGTATGCAATATATGTGACCGATCACACCCCCACACTTATCTTTTACTCGCCCTCGAGCAAAATATCAAAACTAATCTTTATCAATTATTAGACCACTTTCGCAGGTCACTCAATTGCATTGAGCATGTGCAACAAGCCGTTAAACCTCTAGGTTACCCCTTGAGGACGAGTTTTGTCTCGTGAGGGTTTTTAGTGGATTGCACCCACAAATCCATAAAGAAAGAGAAAAAGTTAGTATTTTCGAAAAGCATTTTGAAAAGAGAAAATATTTAAAGTATATTTGTAAGAGTTTAAGTAATCTATAAGTTATAGGAATATCAAATTTTTCATTCCTAAACTTAGTCTCCATTCCAAAAACATGTCATCAATCAAAGTAAGGAGTTAAATTGTCTTTCTAATCTAGTATATTACTTTACCCTGAGTTATATGCACCATCGTGACTGTAAAGTTTGACTAAGGGTTCTTTAACATTAACTCTTATGCCTTATTTATATTTATTGTTGGTGAAATTTATTCCTCAATTTCATTAGGCTTTCTAATCTGCCCATGTAACAAGCCTTTAGTCGGTGACACCCAAATCGGATAGTTTTAGGACACCAGGTGAGAAAACACCCCTAAGGACTTAAACTCTCGAGCAGATAAGGCAACGAAATCAAGGTTTTTATTTATAAAATGTATCCCTTTTAGGCGTGAATACTTATGCTTCATGAGGCACAAATACCCAGCTTAATCAGAGGATTTATATATATATATATTTTCAAACTTATCTAATTATCTTTTACATAAATATCAAGGCTTGCTTAGGCCAAAGCATCTAGCTAATCAATAATTAGATTTGTTTATTTATTATTATTTTTTTCATATAGTTTTTTTTAAAAGGTATAAGAGTCTTTGTTTTTAAACCCTAAATGTGTAAGTGTATAAAGTGTGCATATTTCATCATGGTAAAGATCAAGACTAAATTACTTTTACAAATTTTCGTCCTAACCCTATAAATCAAACAAGTCATCTTATTTTGACCAAGTGTAAGAAATCCTAATTATGATTTTCCTATTCCTTAAAATTGACTTAATTTCTTACAAACATATATCAAAATATTGTTCTTACCTTTCAAAAAGGTTTTTTATATATATATATAAATTTTTTTTTACATTTTACATTTTTTTTGAAGTTATATTAGTCATATTAGAACCTTCCCCCACACTTATCTCATGCATTGTCCTCAATGTATGAAAGAAATGTATACATGCATGAAATGAAATATAAAAGAGGTGCATTATTATACAAAAATATGTACAACATCAAGTTTCTCCCACACCTAGATCTTTTTCGGTCTTATCCCTCTAGCTCTCTTCCCGTCATTCCAATGGGTCCTCTTTATAGGGCATAGTGGGGAGGCCAATTTTTCTGTCATTTTAGCTCTCTTCCTTCCCAGTCTCAACTTCTTTAAGTTTTCCTTCCTCACATTTCTACATTCATTATTCAAAAATTGATCACCACCACACTTCTCAGTTGAAACTTCCTTACTATGAATGCCTAGGAATTCTAACTCAGTTCCATATATCTCCTCAAAGCTTAGGTCAACACTTTTCCTTAGAGATGTGTAATTAACCAAAAGATCCCTAGTTGGTTCATCCAAACACATGAGTTCTTCTTCGAAGAGGTTTTCAAAGAGTATGTCAATCGGAGGTTCTTGAACTATATTATCATGTGATACATTATTGGTTGGCTCATCGAAAGTGAAGATATTCAAATCAAATTTTCTCTTTTTAAAGGGTACTTTAACATTAGGATCTCCGACATATGCCTTCTCGTCAAGATAATCACATTCATTCTTAAATAATTCATTAAGAAACAGTGACTCATCTTCTATATCTTCACTATCTTCAACACAATTATTTTCAATAAAGTTTACCTCAAATGTTTGATCTCTTATCTCGAGGTTGTTTTTCTAGGTTGAAGACATTGACTTCTCTAGTCATGTCCCCAAAAGTTAACCTCATGGACCCATTCCTACAATTGATGATGGCATTGGCAGTAGCAAGGAATGGTCGCCCTAGGATAACAGGAGTTTGACCCTATGATTGGAGTTGGACACAGGTTGTGTATCTAGAACTATGAAATCGAGAGGGTAAATAAACTCCCGACCCGGATAAGAATATCATTAATCTCTCCTTTTGGGACTTTTACTGAACGGTCAGCCAGTTGGATAGTGACTCGAGTTGGACTAAGATCGTCCAACCCGAGTTGTTGATAAAATGAGAATGGAAGCAAGTTGATACTTGCCCCCGAGTCAAGAAGTGCACGACTAATCTTGGCTTGTCCTATTGTGCAGGCAATAGTTGGACTATCTGGATCCTTGTACTTAACAGGAATCAGACCCGATAGAAGCTCACTAATGTTAGTGGCTAAAAAGACCTTTTTAGGAACATTAGTCTTTCTCTTCTTGGTGCACATGTCCTTAAGAAACTTAGCATAAGATGGGACTTGTTGGATGGCATCAAGAAGTGACACATTTATCTTCACTTGATTAAAGATCTCAATTATCTTATTCATGTGTGGATTTTGCTTGTTGTTTTTCAGCCTATTAGGAAATGGTGCTATAGGCTGGTGCACATGACTGGTTGACTTACCTTTTTCAGATTCATCAAATTTAGGAGGATTGGGATTAAATGAGGTGGATGCTGAAGTGTGATTGTGCTGACTAGGATTAGGTGGTGTTGACACTTGGTTATCAACTTTCTTTCCCAACCTCTATGTATGAACAACATTACATTGATTCAGTGATGGATCCTCAACCAAATGAGGTTGTTGTGAATTCTTAGGATTCATAATTGGTTGACTGGGCAAGGTACCCTTTTGCCTCTCATGTTGTGGGTTGGCTAATTGACTCATTTGACCCTCTAGCCTTTGTATTGTTTGCATGAGGAAATCTTGGTTCTTCATGTACCTTTCCATGTTTCTCTCAAAATCATTCATTCTCCTTTCGAGTTGAGGATTCTGAAAGGAAGATGGTGGAGCTTGGTTGGAAAAATTTTATTGATAATTTGAAAAATTATTGGGAGAATTGTGAGGGTGATTGGAAAAGTTGGGTTGATGATTGAAAGAATTATTGGAATGATGGAAGTGGCTAGCATGGTTTGACCGTGGGTGGTCATTATTTTATTAGCTCCATGAGAAATTTGGGTGATTTCTCCAGCCAGGATTGTACGTTGGAGAGTAAGGATCATTGTTCGGCCTTGAAAAGGCCGCATTCATCGGTTCAAAAAAGTATTGGTGAGCTTGAAATACAGGACATTCCTCAAACACATGATTCATGGCCTGACAGTAAGTACAACCCGGAGTTGAAAATTGGTTCGGGCCGACTTCATTGATTGGACTTGGTTCCTTAGTTTCTAAAGCTTCCAGTCTTCTCGCTAGGTTAGCTAACTTAGCCTCGTTAGCTATGGATGATTCAATCGAATGGAGACCTCCTTTTGAAGAGATAGAGTTTAGATTTCTAGAGCTTTCACTAGAAGGTTCCCATTGGGTGGTCTTTTCAGCTAGATTTTCATATAAATCCCATCCTTCATGCTCATCCTTCTGCAAGAATCCCCCTTGGCACATGCTTTCTAAGAGGGTCTTGGTCGAGTAGTCTAAACCGTCATAAAGAATTTGACATTGTCGCCATTTCTCTATTCCATGATGAGGACATTGGACAAGGAGGTCTTTGAAACGTTCAAAGTACCTCCAAAACGATTCACTAGGTTCTTGCTTGAACTGCATGATGTTTTTCCTAAACAAGAGCGGTATTGTGAATTGGATAGAATTTCTTCAAGAAGACCTTGATGAAACCATCCCAGGATGTGACAGAGCTGGCCGCTAAGCTGTAGAGCCATTTCTTGGCTAAGTCCTTAAGAGCAAATGGGACAAATCTCAACCTAATAGCATCATCTGCAAGGTGTGGGATTTTCATCATTAAGCATACTTCCTCAAATTCTCTTATGAAGAAATAAGCATCTTCGGACTCTAAGCCATGGAACTTAGGGAGTGTATTGATGAACTGTGGCTTAAACTCAAAGTTGTGTTTACCAACCAATGAAAGTTGGATGCAGGATAAAAGTGATGTTCTAATGGGATAGAACCTATCTTGCAAAGATGTCAGTCGATCCATAACCGAATCTGGTCTTGTTTCGAACTTGGGTGGTGATGTGTTTCTAGTTAACCTAGATGAATTAGGATCTCTTGACCACAATTGCATACAAAAGTACAATCACAAACAAGTTCACCAATAGTCAAGAAGAGAAAACAACCAAGCCTAATCTAAGGTAACATTGACCTAGACAACTCCTAACTGGTTGATTGTCCACAAGAGGTATAATGAAGACTTTGACCACAAGCTAATCAGCCAAGTCAGGGCAAGATTGGTGGGAGGTTATCCATCAAAGACGTTCCTTAATTAAGTAACCACCAACCTCAGACTTTCGACCCTTAATCCCTTTCCTAGACACTGATTTGGCAGGAGTCAAATTCCAACACCTTCCCCCTTAGGATAATCTCCTAATGAGTTCGAGATGTCCCTAAGGCCAAGTCTATCAGATTTTACTTAGGCTTAGGTTGTGTGTGCTTGGAGATAGTTTGTGGGCTAAGGAAGGGTAATGACTTCCCTACCTTATCTTGACTTGGGTTTTGGCCTTAGAATTAATTTGTGCAAAGTGTGCAAGATATAGAAAAGTAGCATTCAAAAGCAAATATCACCCAAGAATGTTTCCTAAACTATATGCTATGCATACATACCTTGTCTCCAACTATCTTCAACAGTAATTGTAAAATAAACGTAATTAGACAAATTTCTAGAATGCAAGTCTAAACGTTTTTTTAAGCAATTAACAATCACTCAAATTACTATTGGATTAAAACAGGGATGGTGGATAGCAGATATAGTACGAATATAATGTACAAAAACTTAATTTTTTGCGAGCAATATGTCCTGCAAAAAAGAGTTTTAGTAGTCCAATGAAATTTTTAACTTTTGCAACGCAATTTCTTGAAATTCTGTTTCCTACTTTTGAGAGTAGGGGCACAGAATTTGCAAGCCTTCTCTTGCAAAGCTTGAATGCTAGAACTGAATCTTCAAGTCCCTGAAACAATACAACAAACTTATTAAAAAACAAATACACCGTTCCCTCCCCGGCAACAGCGCCAAAAATTGATTGCTAAAATGAATGAACAATCAAAGAGTTAAGAGATTTACCGTGTAGCTTGTGTCTAACGGGTCGTGTCCACGAGGAGGAATGCGATGAAAGCTTTTCAGTGATTCATTTAGTAACAAAAAATTGTGTTCATTTTTTAATCGAAAAGAGAATGGAAAGAAGGAGATGATTAAAAGAGAAATTGCAACTTTAGAGAAGGCTTTGGAGAAGGTGATTTAAAAAGCTTGAAAATTGTTTGGTTGATTTTAATAAAGAAAAAAATTTGGGCTCACTAATTTTATTTACTTCACTACTTATCTCAAGAATAACTTTAGTCCATCACTTTTATCATAGGCAAAAGAGCTTAATTTCTTTTAATGTTCAAGTAAAACAAATGAGATAATTTTGGATCAAATCTTGAGATCTTTCTTAACACAACATTAAAAATAGAATGTTAAACCATCAAGCGCGAGGAAGCAAGTATGGAATAAAAACGATTTACAAATATTTGTGCCTTAAAAATCCAAGTTTGAGAAGAAGAGCATCATCATGAGCTTTCAAGAATAAAAATTAACTTTAGGCATTATGATTCAAGAGAGTTCTTTTATCAAATTCAATCAAGAGAGAAGAGGTAGAAAACATCATTTAGTGAGCCCACAAAACATTTTAGCTACTCATTATGAAATGAAAACAAATAAGAAATTGACAATTAAACACAAACATACCGAATTCAAGTTGAGTTGGAATGGCAAGTAGAAGCTCCTTTGATTGTCACTTCAAAGAGGAATTACACACTCAAATCCACTCTTCTCTCTTTTCTGGTCTAAACTAAAAAAATAAAGAGGAGATGCAACTTCTCCAAGCTATCTAACAATGGTCCTAAACCCTAAAAATGAATAATAAATTTAATCTTAGTCCTCGCTAAATTTTCAGTACAAACCCTAGCTTTTATAGGCAAAACCTCAGAGGGAAGGAAGTGAGGAGATAAGGGGAGAAAACGCTCCCCTTATCTCCACCAACAAGTTGTGAATCTGCGGCTTGTCTGCGGATCCACGGCCTGGATGTGGCCCAGGTGGAGAATCCGTTGGCGTGGCTTTGGGCTTCCTTTTGTCTTGTTGGATTTACTGTTGCAGCTCCCAGATTTGACGAAAAGATCTTTGATTTGTTGGCTTCAACTGCTTGATTTGGGAGGATTCATTTCAACCAATTTTCAACCTCTCTGATATGCCAAGATTTGCCCTGATTCCCTGATTCAAATTTATTCTGAATTAAATGGGCTTTTGGGCTCGTTTCTCTGGTCTATCCTTTAGCAATGGGCCTGCATTTTATAAAGAACAATAGGATTTATTAATATGTTTTATTTAGATAACAAGCATGAAATGTGACAATATGTATGCAATATATGTGACCGATCAATAACAATAAGGATTCTTGAAATATGATATTCACAAGGCAAACAATAATGTGTCAGGTGGCAGGTGATAAGTGATATCAAAAGGTGTCAGGTTATAGCATGCAAAAGTCAGGTGTCAAATAATAGCATGTAAGGTAATAAGCATAGTAAATATCACTATCGTATATAGCGATATAGGAACACAGTACCAATATAGGGATCGGTATGAATAAAGAAAAATAGTACCGATATAGAAGATCGGTATGAATACAGAAAAATGATACAGTTTTGGAAAATAGTATAAGCACAGGTTTCAAACTCTTCACAATCATCTAGGAAAGAGTAATAGTTGAATTATTAAGTAGACAAGCGGGCATCCAAGCAAAGCTAAGCAACCTGGAGCAAAACTAACGTACAACACTAGATGTCATCACGTTCGACATGGTTATCACTCGTGGCATGGCTAAATGCATACGATAAAGCGAGCGTATGAATGCCATTCAACCGTGTATGGCGAAGCCACGCTCACAGTGTAACTATGCTCGAACAGAGTTAGCGGCAAAGCGCTGAGCTCTAGGTTCGCCTACCAGGCGTAGCTAAAATACCTGATGGTCTAAACGCACTCCTCTTTTGAGGAAGTAGGTGAGAAGCCCGTAAAGCTGAAGGGCCGGAGGCCAAGTAGATACCTGTAGAAGTGTTAGTAACAAACACACACATATAACAAGTGATAACTAATCTATCAGTAAAGTAGTGAAAGCCGGAGACTGAGTAACATATGAATAAGGTCAGCGAGCAGACAAGCGAACAATTAAGCAAAGCTAGACAAGCTAGAGCGAAGATAACGAATAATGCTAGAGACTATCACATTCGGTGTAGTTACCACTCGTGATGATGCCATGATAATGTACAACTATCGCTCATGACTCAACTACACTCGAGCGGAGTTAGCAGGGAAGCGCTGTGCGCTAGTCTCGCCTACTAGGCAAAGCATGAGAGTCTGGAGGCTGAACGCAACCCAAATGTTGGGTATAGAAAGCCCAGAGGCTGAATGCAATAGTACCTGCACGAGATGTTAGTACCACACGAGCACACTTGTCAACATGATAATCACTAGACTACCATAGAATGGTGAAGCCTGAAGGCTGAGTGTATAGCCCGGAGGCTGATAAGGCCCGGAGGTCGAGTAGAGAGCCCGGAGGCTAAACGACCATGAAGGGTCAGCCATACATGATATAAAATAGTAATAAGGGAATATCACAGGTATGGTATAAGTGTAGGAACTAAACTACACTAGTACAAACATTCATGGCATCAGTACCTATAAATCACACTGGTAGAATATGTTGGCCCAAGGTTACAATCACCCATGATTAGTGTATTTTGATGATTACAAAACATATTAGTTATTTGTACTAATAATATTTGTTGTTTAAGTGTGTTTCAGGTTTCTATTCATTCTAGAGTCTTCTCTCACAAATACAAGGATTTGGACTCAAGTCAACTCCAATTGGGCTCAAGGAACAAGTGTTGAAGATCATATGAAGAAGCCTATTGAAGATCTTGAAGTTCTTAGAATCATTGTAAGAATAGAATGTTAAAGTTTGAGTCTTGGTTATTTGGCTCTAGGATACACACACACACAAAATTTGGTTTTGATAAAATTTAGTCTTGTTTTCATTTTCAAAATTTGGTTTCATGCCTTAGTAGAGATTTACATAAACTTAAGTTTTATAAAATAAATATCTTGTCTAGATCATGTATACATACTCCTACTAACATGTCACTCTAGTTTGTTTAAACCTAAAACAATTTTTCAAATTTTTCCAAGTTCAAAATCCTGCAGTTTTTCCCATTTCAGGCTGACCGGCCGACCGGCCCGGTCGACCGCGCCATAGCCTGGACGTGCACGTCTGTGCACATCCGTCGATCGACCGCACCGGTCGACCGACCAAGAGCACACTGCTCTCTGGTTTTCTGAGTCGACCGGACCGGTCGACCGGAAGAAGGAAACTGTGTTTCCTCTTTTGGGACGGTCGACCGGACCGGTCGACCGAGAGCCAACGGCTCTTTGCAGCTGGGCTGGCGGTCGACCGGACCGGTCGACCGCCAGGCCTGCAACAATCCAACGGCTCTTTCCTCTTTGGGCAATTCTGAAATCTGTTTCTTTTTTCTGCTTTAACAGATTTTTAGAGAGTTGTTGGGGAGCTTTTGCAGGTCAAATTAGGTGTAAAGAAATTGTTTTTAACCTATTTTCAACCCTATAAATAGAGGAGAAGTCTCTCTTGCATTGGATCAAGAAAAATCCTCAAGTTTGTGTTGTTTTCAAAAGAGAAAAGAAAAGAGTTTAAAGCCTTCATTCCAATTCTTTTAAAGTTTGTTTTTCAGTTGTGTTTGATTGTCTATATCACTCTACAACTGAAGTTTTCTCACCACACTTCATAGAGCCAAAAATCCTATACTCATTCTATAGTGAAGTTGTAATAGAAGTGAGAGTGTTTGTAAAAGAGTTTGAGAAAAAGTGTAGTGATCTTGTTGTGATCACTTTGTTCTTGTAATCCTTTCCTTGTGGAGCAACCTCTTCGGTAGAGGTCCTTTGTACTCGGTGGAGCTCGGTGCTCGGTCTTCGGTAGACCAAATTGTAAAGGCGTCCTCGGTGGATAGTGGAAACCCTTCACGGAGGTGAAGGAGGGGAGTAGAGCGGTGGCTCGAACCTCGAAACAAATATTTGTGTTTGCGATTGCCTTTGCGTCCAATTCTTGCTTTAAATTCCTCTAACACTTTTCCATATTACTTGCTTGTGATCTTGTATCTTCCTTGTGCTTTTAATTCAAGCTTGTAATTCTTGTGATATATTGTGTGCATCTCATTTCTCATCATCATACTTTGCCTTGATCGATCATATCTCAATACAACAAGGTTGCATTGCGCACCTCTAACCCATATCTAGGAGAATTGGGAGGAAGGAGTTCAGAACCTCGCAAGGGGTATTCGGCTCTTAGTCTTGTTTTTGAGAGATCGTTGCATCATTCATCATACTTAGTTCAAAAAGATCATTAGATTAGCAATTACACCTATTCACCCCCCATCTAGGTGTTTTTCAATTGGTATCAGAGCTTGGACTCTAGGATTTGCTTTAACAACCTTAGAGAAGATCCTAATTTGCTAATCATTTCATTCATATTCATATAGTAAAAATGGCCGATGGAATTAAGACCCCTCCTAAGTTTGATGGACTTAACTTTCCCATATGGAAAGTTAAGATGACCGTGTTTTTGCAATCTCTAGGTAGCCGAGTTGCAAAAGCCGTGACTAAGTCCTTTAGTGTACCCCCCGGTGACGAATCCACTTGGTCCGAAATAGAGACTAAGGAATTCGATGCCAATGCCAAAGCTCACTATGCACTTCTACAAGCCCTTAATGATGATGACATTTCTAGGGTTATCCATTGCAAATCCGCATATGAGATTTGGTCACACTTGATAGTCACACATGAGGGGACCTCACAAGTAAAGAAGGCTAAGATTGACCTTCTTCGGTCCCAATATGAAACATTTAGCATGCAAGAAAATGAAACCATAGATGATATGGTTACAAGATTTACCAAGATTACTAATGGACTCTCTTCTTTAGGTGAAGATATCAACAATGATCAAAGAGTAAGGAAGATCATCCGAGCTCTTCCTACTTCATGGGAAGTTAAAGCAACAACCTTGAAGGAACTCAACGACAATGAAGAGATGGAGCTTATAGGTCTCATTGGGAACCTCAAAACCCATGAGATGGAAAGGAAAGCAAGGGAGGATATGGCTCCTTCCAAAAAGAAGACTATCGCCTTCAAGAGTCAAGCTACACACTCCGATGAAGACGATGAAGAAGAAGATGATGAGGAGCTCTCACTCCTTGTTAAGAATGTCCGGAGGATGTACAACAAGGCGAAGTACCAAGGTGGAAGAAGATGGCAAGGAGGCAAAGAAGAAAGAAGGATCACTTGTTTTAATTGCCAAAAGCCCGGACACATTGTTGCGGAGTGTCCGGACAAAGCTAAGCCCTCCACATCAAAGAAGCCCTACAAGAAGAAGGCTATGAAGGCAACTTGGGATTCGGAGACCGAATCCGAGGAAGAAATAGACACCGCCAACATGTGCTTCATGGCTAATGAAGGCACAAGCAAGGTAACCTCTTCCCCTTCCCATGATAATGAGCTTTCTATGGATGAATTAGAAGAGGCTTTTGTTGAGTTGTCACAAAATTATGATTTCTTAAAGAAAAAGTATTTAAAAATGAAAAAGGAAAATGAATCTTTAAGTCATCAAGTTTTTACTCTTACAAAAGAAAAGGATGATTTGGTTTCCACCTTGGCCACTACTAAAAATGATTTTGAAAAATATAAGATTTCTTGCAAAGGTAAGACCCCACTAATTGATTCTAATGAAGTTTCTATGCTTAAGGAAAGATTAGACTCATTAAGTGTTGTTTTGAAAAATTGTGAGTTTAACAAGAAGAAAATTGAGGCTATGTTTCCTAAGAAACAAGCCCCAAAGAAAAATGCTCATGCTCATGTTCATGTTCATGCTACACAACCTAAACAACATGGCAAAACCCCAAAACATGCTCACACTACACGTACACATCATGCATTCATGTATGGTAGAGTGTTCTCATGTTCACATTGTGGGCGGAAAGGACACTTAGCCAATTTTTGCTATGATAGACTAAATGCATCACATCATAATATTTGGGTTCGAGGCACTAACTTTAAAGGACCCAAGAAAGTTTGGGTACCAAAATCAACAATTATGTTAAATGATGTAGGTACTTTCCAAAGCCCAACGACGTAGAGGATTGTGGTATCTTGATAGCGGTTGCTCAAGGCACATGACTTGGGACATCAACAACTTTGCAACCCTATCAAGATATCATGAAGGTGGCACCGTCACCTTCGGAGATGACGCCAAGGGTAAAATCACCGGTATTGGTAATGTAAAACTTGGCACCTCTCCTTTAATTGAAAATGTAGTTTTAGTTGATGGCCTCAAGCATAATCTCTTGAGTGTTAGTCAACTTTGTGATAAAGGTTTTGATGTTGTTTTTGATAATGTTGCTTGTAAAGTAATTGATAGAACTTCTAATGTTTGTGTATTTTCCGGTTTTCGTGAAAGTAATGTTTATATGATTGATATGTTAAATATGTCTTGTAATATTACTTGTTTGAAAGCCCTCGATGATGACTCTTGGTTGTGGCATAGGAGATTAGGCCATATTTCTTTTGATCACATTTCTAGGTTAAACACAAAGGAAATGGTGAAAGGTATTCCTTACTTGAATTTTGAAAAGGACCGAGTTTGTGACGCATGTCAATTTGGGAAACAAACTAAGTCTTCTTTCAAGTCAATTAAGGATATCATGACATCACGTCCTTTGGAGTTAATCCATATGGATCTTTTTGGCCCTACACAAACCAAAAGTCTAAGTGGGAATAGATTTGCTTATGTTTTGGTTGATGACTTTTCAAGGTTTACTTGGGTTTTCTTTCTTGAACACAAAAACCAAGCATTTTCGTATTTCCAAACTTTTAAGAAAAGAGTTGAAAAAGAAAAAGATGTTTCGATTTTGAGAATAAGAAGTGATAGAGGAGGTGAATTCATTAACCAACCCTTTACCACTTTTTGTGATGAACATGGAATAAAGCATGAACTATCTTGTCCTAGAACTCCACAACAAAATGGAGTAGTTGAACGGAAAAATAGAACATTACAAGAGATGGCTAGGACAATGCTAAGTGAATATGGTCTACCACATTATTTGTGGGCCGAGGCCGTTAATACATCATGCTATATATCAAATCGTGTTTTCTTATGTAAAAATACTACTAAAACTTCTTTTGAAATGTACTTTTCTAGAAAACCAAATGTTTCTTATTTCAAAGTTTTTGGATGCAAATGTTTTGTTTTAAATACAAAAGATAATTTAGGAAAGTTTGATGCTAGATCTTATGAGGCTATTTTTGTAGGTTACTCAAACACTAGTAAGGCTTATAGAGTTTTCATTAGATCATCATTGACTATTGAAGAGTCTATTCATGTTAAGTTTGAGGAATCTAACAAGTTTGTTAAGAATGTTGTAGAAATAGATGCATTGGATGAAGGTTTGGAGAAAGTGACCTTGGAGGATGCTTCTACTATGGGAGACAAACCAAAGGATGATGAAGGAAGCGAAGCTAAGGTGGAAGAGGCACAAGGAAATGAAAATCAAACACATGAGGTGGAGCCTACTCAACCACTACCAAAGGATTGGAGATACAATCCACATCATCCTAAGGACCTCGTCATAGGTGAAGTATCAAAAGGGGTAACTACTCGCTCTAGACTTCATGACTATTGTGGTAACTATGCATTCATTTCTCATATTGAACCCAAAAATGTCCTCGAAGCCGAGGCCGATTCATATTGGTTGCTAGCCATGCAAGAGGAGCTCAATTAATTTGAGCGCAACCAAGTTTGGCACCTTGTTCCTAGGCCCCACGATAGACCAACAATTGGTACTAAGTGGATCTTTAAGAACAAGTTGGATGAATCGGGTAATGTAGTTAGAAACAAGGCTAGGTTAGTTGCCCAAGGTTACACTCAAATCGAAGGGATCGATTTTGAAGAAACCTTTGCACCCGTAGCACGGCTTGAAGCCATACGGATGACACTAGCATTTGCCTCGTATAAAGATTTCAAATTATTTCAAATGGATGTTAAAAGTGCTTTTCTAAATGGATTTATTGAAGAGGAGGTGTATGTTGAACAACCCCCCGGGTTTGTTGATCCTACACATCCGGATTTTGTTTTTAAATTAGATAAAGCTCTTTATGGTTTAAAACAAGCCCCTAGGGCTTGGTATGAAAGACTTTCTTCATTTTTGATTTCAAATGGTTTTAAGAAAGGTAAAATTGACACAACTTTGTTTACAAAACATGTAGAAAAGGATATTCTTATTGTGCAAATTTATGTGGATGATATTATTTTTGGTTCTACTAATGAATCTCTTTGCAAAGCTTTTGAGTCATGCATGAAGGATGAATTTGAAATGTCTATGATGGGGGAGCTCAACTATTTCCTTGGACTCCAAATCAAGCAAAGGAAGTATGGGATCTTCATCAATCAAGCCAAGTACACAAAAGAACTAATCAAGAGATTCGGACTTGAAGGATCTAAAGTAAGCAAAACTCCCATGGCTACAACTACTAAGCTTGACAAAGATGAACAAGGTAAAAGTGTAGACATTAAATTATATCGTAGCATGATTGGTAGCTTGCTTTATTTGACGGCTAGTAGGCCGGATATCATGTTTTCCGTTTGTCTTTGTGCACGTTTTCAATCTTGTCCTAAAGAGTCTCACATAATTGCGGTTAAACGCATAATTAGATACCTTAAGGGCACCATTGAAATGGGTTTGTGGTATCCGAAAACCGGCCAATTTTCAATGACTAGTTTTTCGGATGCCGACTATGCGGGTTGTAGGGTAGATAGGAAGAGCACAAGTGAAATATGTCAATTCTTGGGTAATTGTCTTGTATCTTGGTCTTCCAAAAAGCAAAATTCGGTAGCCCTATCAACCGCCGAGGCAGAGTATGTTGCAGCCGGAGCTTGTTGTGCACAAGTTCTTTGGATGAAACATACTCTCCTCGACTATGATTTACACTTTGATCATGTTAAAATATTTTGTGATAATACTAGTACTATTCACATGACAAAGAATGCAAATCAACATAGTAAAACCAAACACATTGACATTAGATATCACTTTCTTAGAGATCATTATGAGAAAGGTGATATTGATATTGACTATGTTTCTACCGATTTTCAACTTGCCGATATTTTTACTAAACCTTTAGACTATGCTAGATTCTCATTTATTTGTGGTGAGTTAAATGTTTGTATTATGGATTCTTAAAATGAAATTTTCAATTGTTTTGTTTTAACCCTTTTTGATGTATGACAAAAAGGGGGAGAATAAGTTTGTTGATTTAAAAGTTTAAGTTTGATACTATTTGAGTTTCATTTCATGGAGAAAAAGGAAGTTTGTTTTATTTGAGTTTTGGACAAAAACTATTGTGCTTGTTAAATGCCTTATGTATTGAGTTTTCAATAGTCAATTTTTATACATATCATTATTTGAGGGGGAGTTTTCCAAACTCTTCTTCCATATTTGTTTAAATAACTTATATGTTTTGTCATCATCAAAAAGGGGGAGATTGTTGGCCCAAGGTTACAATCACCCATGATTAGTGTATTTTGATGATTACAAAACATATTAGTTATTTGTACTAATAATATTTGTTGTTTAAGTGTGTTTCAGGTTTCTATTCATTCTAGAAGTCTTCTCTCACAAATACAAGGATTTGGACTCAAGTCAACTCCAATTGGGCTCAAGGAACAAGTGTTGAAGATCATATGAAGAAGCCTATTGAAGATCTTGAAGTTCTTAGAATCATTGTAAGAATAGAATGTTAAAGTTTGAGTCTTGGTTATTTGGCTCTAGGATACACACACACACAAAATTTGGTTTTGATAAAATTTGGTCTTGTTTTCATTTTCAAAATTTGGTTTCATGCCTTAGTAGAGATTTACATGAACTTAAGTTTTATAAAATAAATATCTTGTCTAGATCATGTATACATACTCCTACTAACATGTCACTCTAGTTTGTTTAAAGCTAAAACAATTTTTCAAATTTTTCCAAGTTCAAAATCCTGCAGTTTTTCCCATTTCAGGCTGACCAGCCGACCGGCCCGGTCGACCGGCGCCATAGCCTGACGTGCACGTCTGTGCACATCCGTCGGTCGACCGCACCGGTCGACCGACCAAGAGCACACTGCTCTATGGTTTTCTGAGTCGACCGGACCGGTCGACCGGAAGAAGGAAACTGTGTTTCCTCTTTTGGGACGGTCGACCGGACCGGTCGACCGAGAGCCAACGGCTCTTTGCAGCTGGGCTGGCGGTCGACCGGACCGGTCGACCGCCAGGCCTGCAACAATCCAACGGCTCTTTCCTCTTTGGGCAATTCTGAAAATCTGTTTCTTTTTTCTGCTTTAACAGATTTTTAGAGAGTTGTTGGGGAGCTTTTGCAGGTCAAATTAGGTGTAAAGAAATTGTTTTTAACCTATTTTCAACCCTATAAATAGAGGAGAAGTCTCTCTTGCATTGGATCAAGAAAAATCCTTAAGTTTGTGTTGTTTTCAAAAGAGAAAAGAAAAGAGTTTAAAGCCTTCATTCCAATTCTTTTAAAGTTTGTTTTTCAGTTGTGTTTGATTGTCTATATCACTCTACAACTGAAGTTTTCTCACCACACTTCATAGAGCCAAAAATCCTATACTCATTCTATAGTGAAGTTGTAATAGAAGTGAGAGTGTTTGTAAAAGAGTTTGAGAAAAAGTGTAGTGATCTTGTTGTGATCACTTTGTTCATATAATCCTTTCCTTGTGGAGCAACCTCTTCGGTAGAGGTCCTTTGTACTCGGTGGAGCTCGGTGCTCGGTCTTCGGTAGACCAAATTGTAAAGGCGTCCTCGGTGGATAGTGGAAACCCTTCACGGAGGTGAAGGCGGGGAGTAGAGCGGTGGCTCGAACCTCGAAACAAATATTTGTGTTTGCGATTGCCTTTGCGTCCAATTCTTGCTTTAAATTCCTCTAACACTTTATTGCTCCATATTACTTGCTTGTGATCTTGTACCTTCCTTGTGCTTTTAATTCAAGCTTGTAATTCTTGTGATATATTGTGTGCATCTCATTTCTCATCATCATACTTTGCCTTGATCGATCATATCTCAATACAACAAGGTTGCATTGCGCACCTCTAACCCATATCTAGGGGAATTGGGAGGAAGGAGTTCAGATCCTCGCAAGGGGTATTCGGCTCTTAGTCTTGTTTTTGAGAGATCGTTGCATCATTCATCATACTTAGTTCAAAAAGATCATTAGATTAGCAATTACACCTATTCACCCCCCTCTAGGTGTTTTTCAGAATACACATGTCTACAACATAAATGTACACATTACACACCCATACTGGTATAAATACAACACATCAACACAATCCTACATGTCGACTATACAGATAAAAATCCAACGATACAAATACGCAGTTCTGGAACTACATACTTAAACAATTAAATACAATCACCTGTCAAAGCGGGAAAACTTAGTAAAGAGGCGAGCAAGAACACTTGCCTATAAATCTTCGAAAAACACCATCCAAATCCTGAAACACCAGAAACACGTACACGCCACCAATATACATTAAAATGCAATTATATTTATATTTTTAGAGAGAGCTAGAGAGAAAGAAGAGAGAGATAGTGAAGAGAGAGAAAGAGAAAGAGAAAGAGAAAGAGAAAGAGAGAAAAGTTAGAGGTGAAGGGGCTGCTGCTCTTGCAGCCCCCGCACAAAGGGGGCCCACGGCTCCCCGTAGGCCAGGTGGCCGGGCCGGCCTTTTGCCAGCGCCGGCCGGCCTCCGGTCAGGGGTGGCCACGCCGGCCACCACAAGGAGGAGGGAGAGACTATAAGAAAGAGGAAGAGCTAGAGAGAGGCTGAGAACTAGGCCCAGTACTAGCAAGAGAGGGGGAGAGAAATCAGAACCAGAGGAGAAAGCGGGGGAGTTCGGATACCTGGCCTGCAGAGCCACTGAAGGCTGATTAGTCTCTAATATTGCATAATTTTTATTACATCTGCATATTTATTTTGTATTAAATTATGCTAATAAAGTATTGCTTGCTTAATCCTAGGTCCATGGTGTACTAATGAAGAAGAAGACTCTAAATCACCATTTAAGCGGTGATTAAAGGCCTACCAAGTAGCCATTTACCTTAAGGAGGAGATTTTGTTAGCCCAGAGCATCAAATCCAGATCCAGAAGATCTAGCTGACAGGGGACAGAAGGGACGACATGCAGCAGGAGGCCAGGCGCGCGCGGCCCTAGTATGGCCGTGAAAATGCGGCCCTAGTCGTGTTTCCGTGGCCGTAAGGGTGCGGCCACGCTTGTACTTTGGGCCAAGGGTTGTCCCCCTGGTCCCTTTTCCCCAGGTGCCTATAAATACCCCCAGGGGCTCTTCAGAAGGAAAAATTCAGAGTTTAGGAGTTGTTATTATCTTGTTCTAGGAGTTGTAGTTGTTGTTGTTTCCTTCTTCTTCTAGTTTTAGTTTAGCCATTAGAGTGAATGAGAGAGAGTGTGTAAAAGTTGTATTTGAAGGTGGCAATCTAATACAAGTAATACTTCTCTTCCTTCTTTCCATTTACTTGTGTTTTCCATTTGCTTTTACTTTCTTGTTTTAATGTAATACTCCCTCTCTTTACCTCTTCTCTTTTGTTGTTTCTTTTCTTAAGCATGTCTAACTAACTCTTTCATTGCATGGCTAACTAACTACTAACCCACTAATCTTTAACAACTTGATTGATAATCCAAATGAGTCAATAGCGTCAAACAAGCCTTGTACAATCAAGAGCTATAACATCTTAAGACGAGGGTTCTAACTCTAACTTACCTACAAGTATTAGCTCTCTTATATTTCTTGCTTAACGGGTTTTTGATGATCTATAAACTTTGCTTGTCTTTGTAAGTATAGATTTTTCTTTTAACTTTGCTGATACTATTAGTGTACTTGTGTCTTTCCTTATTCTCGCCTTCTATTGGATCTTGATAAGGGAATGTCTGAGTTTTTGCCGTGTTAAGCTAAGTTAAAGGAAGAACTTTCATTCGATTTCCAACGTGAATAGTTCATATGTATAAGGAGTATGCTTGCCTATGATCCATTGTGAGACTACATCTTCAAGAAGTTAGAGATTAGTCGAGTAGAAAGTTAGCCATGCGTTTTTACCATCTTGAAAAATCACTTTTACAAACCACCAAATCATTCTAAAATAATTTTTTTGAAACCAACTTGTTTTCATTTTCAAATTCTTTATTTGAAATAAAGAACTTTCTCTTTTCTTGAACAAAGAAGCCGCATCAAGCTTTCATCGCTCTCCCTCCTTGTGAATACGACCCGTAGAGCCACTTTGTTACTGCGAAAGAATCACAAAAACAGAAACATCGACCCACATTCCTTTACCTATTTTTATGCTTGCTTTTTGCCGATCAAATTTTGGCGCCATTGCCAGGGAGGGAACGACATTATTGTTCAATATTAAAGATTTTTCTTTGTTCTTGTGTTTAGGAGAAGTACGAAGGAGCTCACTATCACGGGAAGTAAAAGTGGTGGCCAAAGACGTTGCACGAGGATTCATTTGCCCTCAGAAAATTCGTGTAAAATCGAGTTTCTCCGATTGAAGTACTAACAAACTCTTCTGCAGGGTTGCCAAAAATCGGTCAAATTGCTTTCTCAAATTTTTTAGTTCTCTTGAATGCTTCACCTTATACATGTGTAATAAACTCAACAGAAATATACATCTTGCTTAAATGAAATTTGGATTAGACTCTTACATTTAGGGCACGTGTCTATTTCAATTCATTTTAATTTCTATTAAAGAGTGCTAGAGAAACGGTACGTGTGCATTCATATTGAATATGACCAACATTTTGGAGTGATTATCGCTTTGACTATTACCTTGTTATGAATAAACTGTACACTTGCACAATTGACATTAAAGAAAAAAATCCTAAATAAACAAAGATAAGGTGGGGATTTCACCACCCTTCCTTAGCCCAAAAACCATCTCCAAGTGCACTTACACAACCCAAGCCTTAACTAAAATTGATAGACGTTGGCCCTAGGGACATCTTGGACTCACTAAGAGATTAACCATGGGTGAAAATTGTAAGAACTATACTCCAACAAAATCGGTGTCTAAGGAAAGTGGATTAATAGGCAAAGCCTCGAAAGCTCCATGGTTTGGCGTAATTAAGGCCCGTGGCTCACGCCTAGATACCTCTCACTGAGTTTTGCCCTTTCCTGGCCGATTAGCTTGTAGTCGAGTTCCTGCAACAACCTCCCCCGGAGAATTGACCAGTTAGGAGTCGTCTAGGTCTAGGTACCTTAGACTAAGGCCTTGTGGTTGTTTTTCTTTCTTTTGTTTATTTTTTTATTTTTTAATTGTTTGTTGTCTTTACGTTGTTTATGGTGTGCTGTATGCAAGAGTGGATTAGAGATCCTGTAACTTTTAGATTGACCAGAAATACTTCTCTACCCTTGCATCCAGAACCGGTGATGGCATCACTTTAGGACAGGTTTTACCCAATCAGAACCTCATTGCCATCTTGTATAAAACTGCCTGAGGCGAATGGAAATAACTTTGAATTAAAGCCTCAATTCATCAACACTCTTCCAAAGTTTCATGGCTTAGAATCGGAGGACGTTTACTTCTTCATCAGGGAATTTGAAGAAGTGTGCCTCATGATGCGCATTTCTCAGCTAGGAGACGATACCGTTAGGTTACGTTTCATTCCCTTTTCCCTAAAGGACCTAGCTAAAAAATGGTTGTACAATTTGGCGGTAGATTCAGTTACAACGTGGGAGGATTTCATCAAGACCTTCTTGAAGAAATTCTACCCAATTCACAAAACTGCCTCATCAAAAAGAACATCATGCAGTTTAGGCAAGAATCGAGCGAATCATTTTGGAGATACTTTGAGCTATTCAAAGATCGCCTAGCTCAGTGCCCTCAGCACTGTATAGAGAAATGATATCAGTGCCAGATTCTCTATGATTATTTAGATTATCAAACAAAAATCTTGTTAGAAACTATGTGTCAGGGAGGGTTCTTGCAAAAGGATGAGAATCAGGGTTGGGATTTATTTGAGGATTTAGCTGAGAAAATCCTGCAATGGGAGCCAACCTCAAAAAAACTAAGGAATTCATAATCTATAGCTTCAAAAGGAGGGCTCCTATCTCTAGAATCATCAATAGCTGCAGAAGCTAAGATTGCAACCTTAATGAGGAGAATAGAGGCTTTAGAAACAAAAGTGCCAGCCAATGTCAACCAAATCAACCCACCACTAATTCATAATCTGGGTTATTCATACTGTCAGGCACCGAACCATGTCTTTGAAGAGTGCCCTATTTTTTATGCTCAACAAGTGCCACCGGAACACCTGAATGCTTATGGCCGTCGCATAATCCTTACTCGCAAACATACAATCCCTGCTGGAGAAATCACACAAATTTCTCTTGGTCCCAGAACAATTCTCCCAGGCCAAACTTTCCCAATAATTTTCACCATCCCACTCATCGAACAAATTTTCCCAGTCAAACTCCATCTTCCTCCTCCCAAAGTTCACTAATTTAGAAGAAATTCAGTAAATTGGAGGAGAGCATGGAGGCTTTTATGAAGTCCAAAGCCGCTTTCATGCAAAATCAGGGACAAACGCTGAAAAACCATTCACAGGCCATATCAAGATTGGAAATGCAGATGAGTGATTAGTCTTTAATTTTGCATAATTTTTATCACATCTGCATATTTATTTGGCATAAAATTTGCAAATAAAGCTTTGCTTCCTTGATTCTAGGTCCATGGTGTGCAATGAAGAAGAAAACCCTAAATCACTATTTAATTGATGATTAAAGGCCTATTAAGATAGTCATTGACCTAGGAGGGTGATTTTATCAAAATTAAGGGTTGCAAAACAAAACCGGGCACAGAAACTGAAAGGAGACAAACAGGACAGCGCACGGCTCGAAGCGCCGCGCGCGCGACCACCACATAGCCATGAAAACGCGACCCTAGCCGCATTTTCATGGCCGTACAGCTGCGGCGCACGCCTGGCTTTGGGCCAGGGGTTGTCCCCTGGCTCCCGTTCCCCTGGTGCCTATACAAACCCCCTGGGGTTCCAGAGCAGGAGATATACAGAGTTTAGGGCAGTTTTTCTTTCCATGTTATAGTTTAGTTTAGGTTAGGTTAGTTCTTCTTCTTCCTCTTTATATTTTTTATTTATTTTAGATTTTGTATTAGGAGAAAGAGTGATACATGAGTGGAATGCAAGAATGCTTGTAATAGAAGGTGACAAGTTATGAAAGGTGCTCTCTTTACCTCTCTTTATTTTCTATCTAACTTCTTTACATGTTTAGCTAGTTTTTTCTCTCATGGCAACTAACTACTAACCATCAACTACTCTAACTTCTTATTTGATAATCCACATGAATCTAATAGCCTCTACTTGTCCTTGCTCTTACAAGAGCCATTGATGGCTCATGATGATGGATCAACATTCTAACTTCCTAACTCTCTAACAAGCTAACAGTACTTTACTCCATGCTTACTTTTAGTTTTGATGTTTTAAGTGTAGCTTGAACTTGTTTTGTTGAGTTTGGATGTGATGAGTTAAATATGGGCCATGCTTTGTAAAGCTCTTGAACCAAGGACTAGTGATGGCCAATGATACATGTGAGGCAACTATCACTAAGAGGTTAGCATGTTGGTGGAGTCATTAGTAGTTAGTAGCCGTGAGTTTTCTTTCTTTTTCACCTTGTTTAGAAAAATTCCAAAAACCACAAACATATTCTTTGCTATGTTTCCCACTTCTTTGTGTTTCACCGTACTTCTCTTTCATTCTTTGTTTTATTTCTTTTCATTCTTTAAAACTTTGAAGAACTGTTAACATACACGTGAACATACCGTGTAAGCTTCTGTCGGCTCCCGTCCTTGTGGATTCGACTCGTTTTAGCCTCTATGCTATAACGGAAGTATCGAGGTAGCCAAAGCACACACACACTTCAACTCTTGATTTCAAAACATACACTTCTTATGCACAATTTTTTGCCCGATCAAATTTTAGCGTCGTTGCCGGGGATGGGAACAGTTTGATTTCACATTTTTGTTAACTTTTCTTCTTTATTTTTTGGTGTGCAGGTTAAATTTTTTGCGTTGCAGAAGTCCACACTTGCTCTTGTGTGGTCGGGTAACTTCTTGTATATTCTTATACTCTCTGCTAATTTTTGTTTGTATTACCTGTACATTGTAAATAATTTTAAGAATTAAAATATGGTAATTGGATGCTTTAAAACGGTTTAGACATTTGCATCTAGGCACATGTCAATTTTCATTCCAATATACTGTATTTTATTCTTGTGTTATTGTGATATTGATAGGAGGTGTAAATATTGCATTGCATATAGTTAGGACAAACACTTCAGTGATTAATCGCTTTTTTGTGTTCATTCTTATCTATATTGCACAATTGCACAAATTAAACTTAAGGGCATAATCTAATACAAGATAAGATTAGGAAGTCATTACCCTCCCTTAGCCCAAAAATTACCTCCCCACTCACAAAACCCAAGCCTAATAAAAATTGCTAGACATTGGCCCCTAGGGACATCTCGGACTTATTTAAGAGATTAACCTAAGGGGGAAGTCGTTAGAAGTTGACTCTTGTCAAATCGGTGTTTAAGGTTGGGGATTGAGAGGCGAAACCTCGAAGAACAGTGGTTTGGCATAATTAGGCCCGTTGCTCTGGCACGGATACCTCCCACTGATCTTGCCCCTACCTGGCAGATTAACTTGTGGTCAGCTTCTGACAATATATCCCCCGTGGACAGTCTAACTAGTTAGGAGTTGTCTAGGTATAAGTTAACCCTAGCATAGGCGTGTTTTCTTTTTTTTTTCTTTATTTGTTTGTTTGTTTGTTTGTTTGTTTCCTTCTTTTTTATAAATTGTGATATGGATTTTAATAACAATAATTCTTCCAATTATAATATGAATCCATATTTCACCCTGATCTCATTTGACTCAGATAATTCTGAGCCGGCTATGTACAACATGAACCAACCATTTATGTCGAGTTGGGATTATCCGAATCAATATGACCCATATCCTCAACCATATGACCATAAGTTTTAAAATAATTTCAACTCTTCACAGAGTCAAAGGGGATTCACCTACACCGAGTCAAATTCGCAATCACCTTGTTCACAATTTTCACAAAGTTCATTCCCCGATTTTGGTTCATATACTCCTTTTCCTGTTTACCAACTAAAGAAAAATCTGATTTGGAAAGGAGTATGGAAGAGTCCCTATAACAAGTTTAAAATTTGCTCAATTCACAATCCTTCCTACATCAAACTCCACATACCCCTTTTCTAGAGCATCTAATTGAAGAAAAATTTAAGCTAGAAAAGCGTTTGGAAGTCTTTTGTGAAAGAATGCAAAACATGTTGGACTCATCATCTTAACTAAATTTTCAAGAGTCCTACTAATCTTTTTTAGTCTCACCGATTGAAAATAAACAATCATCAATACTGGACTTGAGTATGGAACCCTTGCATGAGTCCGAGCAAAATCTGTTGGACTCACAATTCCACCACAATTTCCAAAATCAACTCCCATACTCATCTTTTCATGAAGAACCAATTGCAAAAAGTATGGAAGACATGATTCAGACTCAAAATTCTATTACACGGCCTATCAGTAGGTCAGACTCACTAATATGCGAATTGATCAATGAGAGCGAGGAAAGTCTTTCTTGTCAATCTTTGACCAATCATTATATCCCTAACTCTGCTGATTGGACCCAAGAATCATGTCATTTTGAAAATCCAGCTTCAATTTCATCATACCAACCTGAACTTGACCAACATCACATCCCTGACATTTTGGCAAGTTACCTTTTCCTGAAATTGAACTTGATCTTGAATGTGATCCCGAGCCTCATGTTAGTAATTCCATTTCACTTTTTGTTTAATAATGACTCTGGTATCTTTACCAGATTTTTTTCTCTATTCCAGAGTCAACATTGAATCCTGTACTAGTACACCGATGGAAACACCAATCTCTTATGATCACACTTCATTAATGGGAAAAATGAATATCAATTCTTTGGTTTAGACCCTATTTTTGAACCAATCTCGACTCTTATTGTTGACTCTCGACTTGATCTGAGTCAAATTCTCGAGTCGGTGTCGGTTTTTGTTACTGATCCATTTGAGTCCAAATCCATCATCTTTCAAAATCACATTTCATTGTTGGACAAGAATGTTGACGCAAATGACTCAGTAATTATTTTTGACAATTGGAAATTAGATGGGGATAATATTTAAATAAGATAATTCATTCAATCATTCTTTTATTGGGTCATATTAGAGAGGTCATTTGTGGGTTCCTACACGATCCACGCTATTTTGATTGGGTAGTGATTGATATTCAATTTTGCATATTTTACCACATCCATACCATGCATATTGCAAATAAAAATGTGATTTTAATCCTTTTCTCTCTATTTTTGCAGGTCCATATTCTAATTAGAAAAAGCCCAAAATCCCTTTAATTATCAAGAATTAAAGGAAAATAAATCAAAGCCCAAAAGAGAGCCCAAAGGTTGAGGCCAGGATCTGGAGATATCCACGCGCCAACTCAAACTTCCAGAAGGTCCACGTGGCTAACAACTTAACAAGAAAATCGCAACAGAAATCTCGGCCTCAACGGCCAAGATTTTGCCGCGCTTTCCAGGATTTTGCCGCGTATCTGCGGCAGTTACAAGGCCGTTGAGGCCCGAGATTCTCTCCAACAACCTGGGTTCTAGATACTTCTCTCTGAGGCTATAAATACACCACCAGGGCTTTCGCAAAAGAGAGGAGGAGAGAGGAGAGATTAGAGGATAGAGCTTGTATTTTGTAGGTTTTTTCTCTAGGATTTTTGTTGCTCTAGTTCTTCTTCTTCCTCCTAGAAATTCTGCAAGAGAGAGATTGTGAGAGAGAGAGCTTGTGTAAATCAAGGTGTGACAACTTGTGAAGCAAGGTTTAATCCAATCTCCTTTCTCTACTTGAGCATTTTCTAGTACTTTACTTGCATTCTTTCATTCAAGCTTTACTTTCATTGCACTCTTTTTCATGAATTGCTTTTCTTTTCTTGTAATGGCTAGTAGCTAACTTCTTCTAACATGACTAGCTAACCACTAACTTTGCTAACTTCTAACTCTTGGGTGATTGCTAATTTTTCATCTTGCAATTGTTGAGTCTTTTTCATCCCCGATGGGTTACTTTCATTCTTGACAAGCTCTTGTTGTAATTTCATATGATTCATGTGTGCCTCATTTAGAGCCTTGTCTTTAGAACAAGTGCCTTGATGGAACATGGAGATGGATCACCAAACATATGCTATTTGTTGTACAACTTCTTTACTTCAATTAATGAATGTTGTATCTTCTTCCTTAGCATCCCTTGAGTGGCAACTCTTTTGATTCCACCATTGAAAGTCTACCTTGAAGGCCTATGACATCAATGAGGCTACAAGACAAGTCCAAGAAGATCACCCGTAAATCAAGTGGGAAAGTAACTAGACCAACACGCAAGACAAACATATGCCGATGAATCAACATGAGGCAAGCATCACCCTAACGGAGATTAGTAAGTTAGCAAGTTAGTAATGTTAGCTAGTCATGGCTCTTCTCATCTAAAAGTCTTCTACAAGTTTTCATTCTTTTAGTATTAATTCCAAAGCAAATCTTGTCTTCGATTCTTTTCATTTTATTTCCATAGTTTTCATTTCATGTACAAACCAACCACCAATTCTTTCATTTCTTTTTCCATGTCTTTTGCATTCTTTTAAAACAAAGAAGAACCTTCGTTTTCTATCTTCACATTAAACCGTAAAGCTTCCATCGTGAGCTCTCCTTGTGGATTCGACTCGTATAGCTTGTGCTACTACGGTGATTTGGAAAGGATACATCAATCATTTTAAATACATTGTGGAGTGATCAAGCACCTAAGGTTGACTCTAAACCTTCTTTCTTTTATTGAATATTTGTGCAACTTCACACTATCTTTTTTCCCGATCAGGTAGCAACGCTTGGCCTAATCAGACCACCACCGGAGCCACTACCATAAGGTAATTTTCCTTCTCTTCCCATTTGTTTCATGTCTATACGCATTCACGATGCATTGAGGACAATACATGAGATAAGTGTGGGGGGGGTTTACTAACATAGGTAGTTTTAAATTTTCTTTCTTTTTCACTTCTTTTTAGGAACTTTTTTAAAATTTTATTTTAAAACTCTTTTCTTTTCTTTCTACAAAACTTTTTGAATTAAGAGAAATAGTTTTAATCCATTTTTAGGAAAATAAGATTATCTTAGGAATTAGGAAGACCTAAAATTATTAAATTTTAAATCAAGTCAAAGTAATAGATCTTGTTTAAATTTTAAGACAAGAAAGTAAGATTGAAAAGATAATTTGATCTGAAATTTTGCCTTAGATTTATGAACACCACACTTAGACAATTTTTGGGATTAAAACAAAGACTGAAATGCCATAAAATATTTTTTTAAAAAAAAAAATGATGATAAAACCACTTATTGAAGTTGGATAATTATGCCTCAGGAAGCATGATTATTCACACTAAAACGGTGGACAAAAATAAAATAATCCCCTTTAGTTTTGTGGCCTTATTTACTCGAGTCCTTAAGTCCGAGGGAAGTTTTCTCATCTGGTGCCCTAAGACCATCTGGTTTGGGAGTCACCGGCTAAAGGCTCACTACCCAGGTAAATAAGAAAGCCTAAGAAAACTAAGGAAAGAAAAAAGAAAAAAACATAATAATAAAAATATATATAATAATATAAATAAATGGCATGAAAATTTGAGTCAATATCCCAAAAATCTTCACAGTCCACAAAGTGCATATTTTTCTAAGCGTTTTATGAAAGGTCAAAGAATCAATTCAATTTTAAATTCTTACATTTAATTTATAACAAGATTTTTTGCATTTTAACTTAGTTTAAGAAAGAATAATTTCTGGTTAACCTCTGACCTTAGATCACTTATATTTTTGCAAAAATACTTCAACACTTTTCTCTATTTTCAAAATGCATTTTCAAAAATACTAACATTTGATTTCTTTCTTTATAGATTTTGTGGGTGTAATCAGCTGAAAACCCTCAGGAGACAAAACTCCTCCTCTAGGGGAACCTAGAGGTTTAACGGCTTGTTGCACATACTCAGTGCAATCATGTCACCTGCGAAAGTGGTGTAATAATTTTCTTATTTTTGTTTTGCGAGAGATGTGCAAAAAGATAAGTGTGGGGGCGTGATTAGTCTCTAATTTTGCATAATTTTTATCTCATTCGTATATTTATTTGGTATAAAATTCTGCTAATAAAGCTTTGCTTCCTTGATTCTAGGTCCATGGTGTGCAATGAAGAAGAAGACCCTAAATTACCATTTAATTGGTGATTAAAGGCCTATTAAGATAGCCATTGACCTAGGAGGCTGATTCTGTCAAAACCAGGGGCTGCAAAATAGAAACTGGGCACAGAAACTGACAGCAGACAAATAGGACAGCGCGCAGCTCGAAGCGCCGCGCGCGGCCACCACGTGGCTGCGGCGTGCGCCTGGTATTGGGCCAGGGGTTGTCCCCTTGCTCCCGTTCCCGTGGTGCCTATAAATACCCCCTGAGCTTCCAGAGCAGGAGATATACAGAGTTTAGGGTAGTTTTCATTCCATGTTGTAGTTTAGTTTAGGTTAGGTTAGTTTTTTTTCTCCCTCTTTGTATTTTCCATTTATTTTAGATCTTGTATTAGGAGAAAGAGTGATACATGAGTGGAATACAAGAGTGCTTGTAATAGAAGGTGACAAGCTATGAAAGGTGCTCTCTTTACCTCTCTTTATTTTCTATCTAACTTCTTTTACATGTTTAGCTAGTCTTTTCTCTCATGGCAACTAACTACTAACCACCAACTAGTCTAACTTCTTATTTGATAATCCACATGAATCTAATAGCCTCTACTTGGCCTTGCTCTTGTAAGAGTCATTGATGGCTCATGATGATGGATCTAACACTCTAACTTCCTAACTCTCTAACAAGCTAACATTACTTTACTCCATGCTTACTTTTAGTTTTGATGGTTTAAGTGTAGCTTGAACTTGTTTTGTTGAGTTTGGATGTGATGAGTTACATATGGGCCATGCTTTGTAAAGCTCTTGAACAAAGGACTAGTGATGGCTAATGATACGTATAAGACAACTATAACTAAGAGGTTAGCATGTCTGTGGAGTCATTAGTAGTTAGTAGCCGTGAGTTTTCTTTCTTTTTCACTTTGCTTAGAAATATTCCAAAAATCACAAACATATTCTTTTCTATGTTTCTCACTTCTTTGTGTTTCACCGTAGTTCTCTTTTCATTCTCTGTTTTGTTTTGTTTTCATTCTTTAAAACTTTGAAGAACTGTTAACATACACGTGAACATACCGTGTAAGCTTCTATCACCTCCGTCCTTGTGGATTAGACTCGTTTTAGCCTCTATGCTATAACGGAAGTATCGAGGAAGCCAAAGCACACACACTTCAACTCTTGATTTCAAAATTTACACCTTTTATGCTCGATTTTTCACCCGATCAATGAGCCAATTAGCTAGCTCTCTAAGTGAAAGATTAAAGGGTACTTTACCTAGTCAGTTACTAGTTAACCTAAAGACTCCAATCAAGCGTATGAAATTCAGGATCCTTCGATCAACTTCACACACTTTGATCTGGAAAGAAGGTGGACAACCAGGTCTACCAACAGAAAAATTCAGTCCACATTGATCCTACTCCAGCCTCCACCTCTGCTAGTTCCTCCTAATCTGCTTCATAAACATCTGACGAGGACAAAGCCGCTGAACAAATTTGTAAGCCTATAGCACCCTTTTCCAATAGGCTTAGGAACGATAATAAGAATATGCACATGGAGAATATACTTGAGATGTTTAACCAGGTCAAACTAAATGTGCCTCTTCTTGACGCTTCCAACAAGTCCCAGCCTATGCTAAATTTCTTAAGGATATGTGCACGAAGAAGAGAAAGACGAATGTGACCAAGAAAGTGTTCTTGGCAACCAATATAAGCGAAATTCCTTCTGGTTCCATTCTGGTGAAATACAAAGATCCCAGATGTCCCACAATTTTCTGCACCATAGGACAAACAAAAATTAGCAGAGCACTCTTTGACTTGGGAGCAAGTATCAACTTGCTACCTCTCTCAGTATATAGCAACTTGGGTTGGGCGAGCTGAGTCTAACTCGAGTCACCATTCAGTTAACTAACCGATTTGTGAAAACCCAAGGGAGAAATCACAGATGTCCTTATATGGGTCAGGGATTTCATCTACCCCGTTGACTTCATTGTGCTTGTGACCCAACCTGTGTCAAATCTGTGGTCTCAAACTCCGGTCATCTTAGGGTGCCCATTCCTTGCTAAAGCCAATGCTATAATCAACTGTAGGAATGGGTCCATGCGATTGATCTTTGGAGACATAACGAAGGAAGTCAATGTCTTTAATCTTGGAAGATAACCCAGGGATATCAATGATCAGACTTTTGAGGTCAATTCCATTGAAAATCTGACCATTTAGCATGAGAAAAGTATGGAGATAGAAACAAAGGCAGAGTTTGATCTAAAGTCTGAGGATTTTGATCTTGATCAGATCGTAGACTCGATAGTGGATTGGTCATTAAGCCCAAGTGTACCTCATCACAGGATTTAAAGTCTGGATATTAACTCCAGTGAAGCAACACCTTTCCTAGAGATAAAAGCCTTACCTGAACACCTTAAGTACGCCTACCTGGGCGGAAGAGAAACCCTGCAGTCATTATAGCATCCCACCAGACTGAGCAATAAGAGGACAGCTTAATTTCTTTTCTGAAGAGACATAAGGAAGCTATTGGATGGATAATGAAGGATATCAAAGGGATAAGTCTAGCAATTGATCAACATATAATCCATTTAACCGATGAAGCAACTCCCAGGAGGGACCCCCAACTTAGGCTTAACCCACTCATGCCAAGAGGCAGTAAAAGCAAAAATTTTGAAACTATTAGATAATGGGATCACTTATCCCATTTCTGATAGCCAATGGGTTAGCCCTGTTCATGCAGTCCCGAAGAAAGTTGGCTTTACGGTGGTTGAAAATGAGCAAAAAGAGTTGGTACAAACAAGACTACCTACCAAGGTTCATATTTGTATTGACTATAGAAAATTGAATGCGGCCACCCGTATAGACCACTTCTCGCTATACTTCATCGACCAAATGCTTGAACGTTTGGCTGGACATGAGTACTATTGCTTCCTAGATGGGTATTCGGGGTACAATCAAATCCCTATTGCTGCAGAAGACCAAGAAAAGACTACGTTCACATGCCCGTTCGGAACCTTCGCTTAACGACGCATGCCTTTTGGATTATGCAACGCTCCTGCGACATTCCTACGGTACATGCTCAGTTTGTTCTCCGACATGGTGGAACCTTCTCTTGAGATTTTCATGATGACTTATCCATCTACGAAGATTCAGTTGAACAATGTCTTCATCATCTTGAGTTGGTTCTCCAAAGATGCAAAGAAAAGAACCTAACTCTGAATTGGGAGAAATGTCACTTCATGGTGAGACAGAGAATTGTCTTAGGCCATTAGATTTCTAGGAGAGGAATTGAAGTGGATAAGGCAAAAGTAAAAGTGATTGCTAAGCTTCCACCACCCAAAAGTATCAAGGATATCAGATCCTTTCTAGGGCATGTTGGGTTCTACCGACTGTTCATTAAGGATTTTAGCAAGATCGCTAGGCCCTTAACCAACCTGCTCGACGTGCCATTTGATTTCAACGATGGATGTTTCAAGTCGTGGGCGAAGCTTAAGCAAGAACTTATTTCTGCGCCTATTATTTCTACTCCTGATTGCGCACAACTATTTGCAATCATGTGCGATGCCTCTGATTTTGCTATTGGCGCTGTTCTAGAATATCGCATCGACAATAGGCAGCATGTGATTTACTGCTCGAGTAGGACCTTGAATGATACCCAACAGAATTATACAATGATCGAGAAGGAATTCTTGCCGTTGTCTTTGCGTTAGAGAAGTTCCAGTCCTACTTGTTAGGATCAAAGACTGTGATTTTCACGGATCACTCGGCATTGAAATACCTCATGACCAAGAAGGAAGCAAAAGCCAGATTGATTCAGTGGATCCTTTTGCTTCAAGAATTTGACCTAGAAATTCGGGATAAATGTGGTATAGAAAATGTGGTCGCTGATCATCTATCATGAATTCTGAACACACCTCTCATACAAGCTCCGATCAATAAGGATTTCCCAGATGAGCACATCCTGGCCATTTTCAAGGAACCCTAGAATGCGGACATAGTCAATTACCTGATCACTGGACAATTACCCGTTGACTGAACAAAGCAAGACCAGTGTCATTTCTTTGCCCAAGTATGGTACTTCTTCTAGGAAGAACCGTATCCTTTTAAGTATTGTCCCGATCAGATTTTTGACGATGCATACCAGATGAAGAACAGAGGAGTGTGCTAAGATTTTACCATGAACTTGCATGCGGAAGACACTTCGGTCCCCGCAAGACTGCAAAGAAAGTTTTAGAAAGTGGTTTTACTGACCCACTTTGTTCAAAGACTCATTCCACTTTTGTAAGACATGTGCTAATTGTCAGAAGATTGGGAAAAATTTAAGAAGAGACATGATGCCCCTGAACCCGATCCTTGAAGTTGAAATTTTTGATGTTTGGGATATCGATTTCATGAGACCATTCCCTAATTCTTTTGGCAACAAATTCATTTTGGTTGCTGTAGATTACGTCTCTAAATGGGTAGAAGCTATGCCAACTAAGACCAATGACAACAAAGTGGTTGTCAAATTTCTCAAAGAAAACATCTTCTCCCGATTTGGCACCCCAATGTGATAATTAGCGATAATGGATCGCATTTCTGCAATAGAGTTTTTGAAGCTCTGATGCGAAAATATTTTATCAATCACAAGTTATCCACTCTGTATCACCCTCAGACAAATGGGCAGGTCGAAGTCACCAATCGACAGATTAAGCTCATTTTGGAAGAGACTGTCGGACAAAATGAAAAGATTGGTCGGTCAAACTCAATGATGCACTGTGGGCTTACCGCACTGCTTTTAAGACAGTCCTGGGGTGTCTCCTTACAGAGTTATATTCAGAAAAGCCTGTCATCTGCTAATCGAGTTAGAACACCGTGCCCTATGGGCCATTAAGCAACTCAATTTTGATCTGACTAACGCCGGTGAGCTAAGGAGACTGCAGATCTCAGAATTAGAGGAGATACAAAATGAAGCCTACGAGAATGCTTGGATCACCAAAAGTAGGACTAAAATTTTTCATGACCTGATCATAAACCGAAAAACCTTGCCCCGGGCGACAAGGTTCTGCTCTGCAACTCGAGGCTTCACATTTCGCGAGAAAGCTGAAAACTCGTTAGTCTGGACCATTCATTGTGCGCACCATCTTCCCGCACGGTGCTGTGATTATTGTTGATCCTAAGAACAACACGAAATTCAAAGTGAATGGGTAAAGACTGAAGCCCTTTTTGACCACTGAGCCTGCATCACAGGCTGATAGTGTGCTGATTTTTTAATTTTCTTAAATATTTATTTTTGCCATACTTTTATTTTACCCTATTTATTTGTATTAATTAACTTGGTTTATGATTTATTATTATTGTTGTTGTTATCATAACTGTTATTATATGGGCCATGCTTTGTAAAGCTCTTGAACCAGGGACTAGTGATGGCCAATGATACATGTGAGGCAATTATCACTAAGAGGTTTGCATATTGGTGGAGTTATTAGTAGTTAGTAGCCGTGAGTTTTCTTTCTTTTTCACTTTGTTTAGAAATATTCCAAAAACTACAAACATATTCTTTTCTATGTTTTCACTTCTTTATATTTCACCGTTCTTCTCTTTTCATTCTTTATTTTATTTTCTTTTCATTCTTTCAAACATAGAAGAACTTTTAACACACACGTTAATCAACCGGTAAAGCTTCTATCGCCTCCCGTCCTTGTGGATTCGATCGTTTTAGCCTCTATGCTATAATGGAAGTATCGAGGAAGCCAAAGCACATACACTTTAACTCTTGATTTCAAGACATACACTTTTTGTACGCGGCTTTCCCACGATCATCGTTCATATCGATACTTCTCGTGTATTGATACAGTCTATCTTGATTCAATAAGTGATGACTACCCAACTTCATGTACTGATCCCCGTAGTGCGTCTATACATATAAGATTAGAATGTGAAGCTGAATAATCATTTGATATAAGATAATATGATGTACTGGAATCAAGAATGCCAGAATAGGGTGAGATAAAATCACATCTGTCCTGTCTCTGCCTCACTAGTCTACCAATATCTTAACTTGGTATAAAAACTAAGAAAATTGAAATAGTGAAAAATGAAAGGAAATCAGGAAGGAAGTGTGATCAAGAAGAAATGGATAACTCTGCACTTATAGTTGGATTGTATAACCAAGACTTATGCATCCTAGTTGCAAATTTCTTTACCATGAATTTATCGACTAGTTGTACTGTGGATGTGAGAGCCTGGGCTTTGATACCATCCTGTATTGCCCCGATTCTCCGGGTATGGGATGTTACTGCAATGTATATACGTAGGTCAAAAATATCCTCCCACATATACTCTAAGCATCAGCACAGACAAGAATCAGAGTATGAAAGTATGTGGTGCATTATATATTCTAGCATATGAGTACCATTAGAATGTTATCACGAGATATGGAATAATATTACAAGAATATTACATCACTAATAGGTGCAAATGCGAGAATACAAGTAGATATTCAATTATGAACAGTACAAAAGATGCTCACAAATTACAAAAAGAAAACTCAGAAGACGAGTAGGAGGCCAGAAAGGATAGGGCTCAGACGGTCTACCAAAAATTCATGCTTCCTCTGCGCATCTCTGATTAGCAACCGAAAGAATCCACAAGCTCCAAGCTCCAAAATCTGAACATGCAGGCCCAGGGGAGTCAGAACTCTCCATCGAGTGGTGTGGTGAATGCCGAGTGGCGTGCATTAATAAGCACACGTGTATCGATAAATCTGAGTCAAAGAGCATGTATTTTAAACCGTGTCGTAGCATAGGCATATAGGAGCAAGTAAGGAGGTAGCAAGTAAAGTCAATATGATAAAACCAGTTATATATGCCCAATTACCGATCCGTGAGGTTAGTACATTGAAGGAATAATTCAAATAAGAAAACCCTCATATATATACCATATACACCTCACATCACTGTATCCTGAGTTCATATAACTGAGTTGTCTCCTAAACTAAAAAAACTTCATAAAAATGATAGAAAATTGATAAAAATTGATAATACTGAACTCAAGCAAAATCAGCTTTACAAACTTAGTTTACGGCTTCATTGGACAAGTACATCAAAGGAATAATCCAAACAAGGAAACCCTTTGAAAATTCACCTAGAGGGGGGTGAATAGGTGTATTAGCTAATCTAATGAAAATGATGTGAAATTAAAAAACTAATTACAACACACTATGTGTAACAAAGAGTGTCACCGAATTTCTAGTGAAGGGTTCTGGACTAACTCCTCTTGACTTCTCTAAATAAGAGTTGAGGTGTTATATGAAGGTCTCTTGGTTCAACACAAGTATGGGCACACACAAATAATACCAAGCATGAATGAGATATGAGTAATATGAATCAATGTAAGATATAAAAGAGAGAGAGTTTAGAGATAGTGGATCAATCACAAACACTGAGATATATTTCGAGGTTCGAGCCACTGCTCTACGTCCCTGCCTTCACACAGAAGAATTTTCACTATATGTCCACACAGGACCTCCCACACTGGGAACCTTCACTGAGGATTTGGCGAATACAAACTTAAAGTATATAACTCCTCTCTCAACACAACTACCTCTACACAAGAGGCAAGGCTCAAAGCCAAAACAACAATCACCTCTACACAAAGAGGGATGGGCATAAAGCCAAACAACAATCACCTCACATAAGAAGGATAAGGCACTAAGCTAAAACTCCACCACAATCACCTATACACTAGAGGTATGAAAACAAACCCAAAGCAAAGAAGGTTTATGACTTGGTGATCATAATAGACCATAAACCAATTTCCTCACAAAACAAGATCCTATAGATAGGATAGATATGATGCTCAAGTGTGAGAAAACAAGGAGACTGGAAGTCAAAAATCACAAAGAAAATACTTGAGAAAGATACTAGATGTCTATAGAAATGAAGATCAAAAATAATTCCCAAAGACTCTCTTTTTCTTTGATTTTTCCAACCATTGAAAACAAACAAAAGATAAATCTTTTAGCCCAAAAACTCTTTAAAAACTTGTTGTTAAAACACTTATAAAGATGGAAAAAATTGCTCTTGAAATTCTTATAGAAAACAACCCAAGAGATGGGTATTTATAACCCTCTCATAAATATAGCAGTTGGCTATTTGACCGTTGTGCCTCCAGTCAACCGCCTGGTCGACCGGGAAAAGCCTGTCAGTCGATTGCCCGGTCGACCGGCCGCATCTGAGAGTTGGGTGCTTTTAGTCAGTCGACCGCCCGGTTGAGCGACCTTTTAGGCTGGCCATGTGCACGTCTGCGTGCTGTTCGGAAGGATTAATTGCATTGAAAAGAGGTTTAGAGTAAACTGTTGGTTGCCGTGTACTGATGATCAAGAACTTCGAATGTTTATGCAGGTTTACTTTGCTCCTTCCGAATTACCGTTCGTAGTATAAGCTAGGACGGGTCGTATCTGCAGAGAGGGTTAGCGATAGAAGCGTTCAAGGTTTGTATTGAAATCTTTGTGAAGAAAAATGAAGATTCTTCTTTGTTTTGAGAAATGGAAACAAAACTATATGGAAGGTGAGTGAAAAATCTTTTGGTGTTGTGTAAAGAAAAGAAGAAACGAGAATAAAGATGAAGGAAAACGGAGATGTTTGAAGAAAAAGAAGTTTTTAGAAGAGAGATTTTTAAGAGAGATTTTTAGGAATAATATAAAGAGAAACCATGACTAACTAACATAATAATTTACTAACTTACTACTCTCGTTGGGTGATGCATCTCTCATATTGAATCATTGGCAATTGTATGACTTGCTTTATCAAGTCCTTGTGTTGTCCCCATGTCGAGGTGTTTCTCATCTAGGCTAGTTGCCTCTTTGAATCATTGGCTCCCTAAATAGATCTTCATTAGTGGAACAAGGATAGTCACTTTTAACAATGCTAAGAAACATATAAGATTCATTAGTCCATCAAAGCTATAATAAAGCAAGCATGAAATAAGAACTTGTAATGTAGTCATTGGCATAGTGAAGTGCTCCATCTTCATGTTCCATCACGACACTTGTTCTAAAGACAAGGCTTTAAGTGAGGCTCACATGAGTCATATGGAGGGAAAACTTAGCATTTGCAAAGAATAAAAAGCAACTCATCTTCATTAGGAGTGATATAGACTTGTAATTTGCAAGACTTGAAAGAAGAACGTATCCAAAAAATCACATAAGTTAGCAATCACCCAAGAGTTAGTAGTTAGTAAAATTAAAAGTTAGTTAGCCATGTTAATGAATTAGCTAGACATAGAAATAAAGAACAAAAGACAAGTCATTGTAGAAGTGAAGTAAAAGAAAGTAAAAGCTTAAAAGAAAAACAATACACTAGAACAAGAGAAGATGTAGGTTGAAAGCTCGATCCTTGTATTGCGTTGTCACCATCTCCAATTACAAAGATTGCTCACTCTCACTCTCTCGTTTCTGGAGTCTAGAAGGAGAAAAAGAAAATTACATAAGAGACTAAAAGAAAACCTAGAGAAACCCTAACAATTTCCCTATAAAAACATTGCTCTTTTCTCCTCCCCGATTACAAAGGCCCTAGAGGTCTATTTATAGTTTTCATGAGAGGAGGCCATCCCACTTTAGTCTCCGGATCAAACGGTAAAGTAACGACCTAAAGATTGCCGCAGTTCCGCGGCACTTGCCGCATTTTCGCGGCCATTTCTTGGCTGCTGCGCTAGCGGATTTTGTGTCTTTCTGTTGCATCTCGTATCCTCAGTTGGATCTTGTGGAAACTGAGAATACGTTCTGGATCTTTTTCAGACTTGGGCTTTTCTCTTGTGGGCTTCTTAAATGCTTCTTTAATTCCTCAAAAATCATAATTTGGGCCTCTTTCTCCATTAGACATTGGACCTGAAAAAAGAGAGAAAAAGGCAGTAAAAATTAACTTTTTATTCATATAAAACATAGCATGGTGGTAGAAAATGATGCATAAATGACTCCAATCACACCCTGTTGACTGAGTTTTCCTGCACACAAAAGATAGTATTTTAGTTTTAAGAATAGGATGTGCAAGTTCTCAATTCTAATCCGCGGTAGCAGGGCTATGCGGGTCGTGATCCTCAGGGAGGGACTGCGATGGAAGCGTTAAGCAAGTTTCTCTAAAGTTTTTATTTTTATTAGTTAAGTTAGAAAGGAAGTGGTATTTACAATGAATCGGAAAAGAAAGAATTGGGAGATAGTGATTTAATCTACAAAAATAAAATAAAAGAAAAGAAAAGAAAACTAACCTTGGTTGGAGAAAATATGTGAAAACCTAACACTTTCTACCTTATTTCGGAGGCGTTGAACGCATAAATCATGGGATCGATCTCAGTCCGCTGTTCGCATTAGATCATCAAGCCTTGGGCAAGTATGAATTGATACGCCTCGAGGAGGAGAACATCTCCATGGAATATCGTTGGCACCACCAAGATTGTTATACTTGTGGTTCGGTAATCGCTTGCATGCTCATCAAAGATCAACAGAAAGAAAGTAGAAAAGAAAAAGAAAACAAAAAGAAAAGTAAAGCAATGACATAAATAAAAATAAAAATTACCTTCATTACTTGAAACAATGGAGAAGAGAATCATACATCAGTGTCACCCTCAACATAGCCATATCCCTCTCTTGAAAATAAAAAGAAACCTAATTACAAAACTAGAAGAAAGAAGAGAAACCCTAAAAATCCTAACTTTGGCCCTTTGCTGGACGCTGGACGCTCTGTACGTTGCACTGCAGGGGGTATTTATAGGTGCAGAAGAGAGAAGAGTCCCGGATAAAGCAGCCCACAAAAATTGGTCCAGAGATAAGCTCGGATTGCCGCGAAATCTTGGATTTTGCCGCGGATTTGCGGCATTTTTGTGGAATCTGGCCACGCGCTTTGGCGCGTGGCCTCACCTGGTCCGTCCATCTGGGCGCTTGCTTCTGGAAGTATGATCCTGGCTCTCCATATTGGGATTTCGAGATAACTTGATAATCAAGTTACCTAGATTTTGTATTCTCCCAATCTCTTTTAAACGAATTTCCTTCTCATCTTTGGCATTTATGCTCATCCTGCAAGAGTTTAGGGTTGGGTAGAATTCTATCCTTCCCTCATCTTTAATATTTGCAACTTTAGCCCTTGTATATTTGCACTTTGACAATTGATATTTGCACTTTGACTCTTGGGCTTCAAATATTGGCTTGGATCTGGGCTTTTGGGCTCTTTAAGCTTTATTTATTGTTAAAATAATAATTCGAGGCCTGCACACAATAAATTACAAATTATTATAAATGTGCAGAATTAAATGAATAAATATGAAAATGTGATGGTAAATATGATGATAAAAATGCACTTTTGACTACCAATCACACCCCCACACTTATCTTTTTGCTCGTCCTCGAGTAAAAACAAAGAAAAAGAAAAAGTTAATCTAACCTAACTCACTTTCGTAGGAATCACGATTGCACTTAGCACGTGCAACAAGCTGTTAAACCTCTAGGTTACCCTAGAGGACGAGTGTTGTCTCGTGAGGGTTTTCAGCGGATTACACCCACAAAATCCATAAAAAGGAAAATATTTGACTTATATTGAAGAGACTAAGTAGTCTATAAGTTTTAGGATCCTCATTTTTATTCATTCTTCAAACCTAGTCTTTATAAAGTCAATTGTTATTCATTTTAGGTAAGGATTAAAATTGAATTTCTAATATAGTCTTTTTCGTTACCAAAAATCATATGCATCCTTATGTTTTTACTAGGAATTCCTTAACTTGGACTCTCATGCCTCTTTATATATATATTTTTTCTTTTTTTTAATTTTTTTTAATATGTATAACGCATCTAATTTTCTTTCGTGTAAGCATCAAGGCTTCTTGAGGCCCTTATACCTAACTAATTGACTCTTAGATGTGTTAATACATATCTCATATTCTTAGTTTTATTAGGCTTTCTAATCCACCCATGTAGCGAATTTAAAGTCGATGACTCCCAAACCGGTTGGCTTTAGGGCACCAGGTGAGAAAACACCCCGCGGACTCAAATTCGAGTGAACTAGGCCCCAAAACTAAGGACTTTATTTTATTTACTCACCTTTAGGCATGAATACTTATGCTTCTTGAGGCACATGTATCCAGCTTAATTAGTGATTTTTTTTTGTTTTTTTTGTTTTTTTCTTTTTTTTTTTTTTTAAATGAGGCACAAGGTCTTTGTCTTAGAATCCTAGATATGCATTTGGTATGCACATTTCATTAAGGTAAAAATCAAGACTAATTAATTATTCAATTTCTTCTCCTATACCTAAAAATTAAACAATTTATTTATTTTGACCAAGTTTTTAGAAATCCTAATCATGATTTTCCTAATCCTTAAAACTAACTTAGATTTCTTTCAAAAAAATAAGTCAAAATATTGTCCTTTTTATAACATTTTTTTTTTAAATTTTTTTTTATTAGCAAATTTTGTTAGTGTCTACCTATGTTAGTATGTTAGTAAAGCCCACCCCCACACTTATCTCATGCATTGTCCTCAATGTATGAATGTATGCATATATGCATGAAACAGAACAAGGGAAGGCGGAAGTTACCTTAGGGTGGTGGTTCCGGAGGTGGTCTTATTGGGCCAAGCGTTGCTACCAATCAAGATAACATATAATTTGGTGGAACCCACCAGAAATTTTCCTTACATAACCCACTAAAATATATGTATAATCATTTTTTAGTATTTCCACCCCATCAAATTTCCAAATTTCATAATAAATTTCAGAGTTAATTGTCTCAACCTCCTTGTCCCAAAATGGAGTATGAAAAGATGGAATTATTGACTTGGACATTATTGGTGCGGGAACGAATACCGACTCAGGGAAGAAGCTCAAATCAAGTAAGGGCTCAGGAGTCGGGCTAAGTTCAGGAAGTGGGTCCAAGTCAAGAAATAGAAACTCAAGTCCACAATCTTCTTCCCACAATGGAATGTGACCTAATATGGGTGATATCTCTTTACTTCCATATTAAGGAATTCTAGCTCATCGCCATACAATTCTTCAAAACTAAGGTCAACATCTTCCGTCAGAATTGTACAATCAGTTTCAGAAGTAAAGAGATTGTGAGAATCTAGGTCAAGTTCAATATGATCATCTAAAATGGGTGATTCAATTTCATAATGAATTGGAATAGGATCCAATGTTGACTCGGGAAAAGTGAAATCAGGTGGAGACACTGGAGTCATTATTGGATCAGGAAATAAAATTGAATCATCAAGTGGAAGATCATGATCATATTCATACTCAAGTTCTATTTCAGGAAAGGAAAAACTTGCCAAATTATCAAGAATTGGAGTTTCGGCAAGTTCAGATGATGGCACTGAAATAGAATCTTGTTGTCCAAAGCAACTTGGTTCGTCGGCTCTAAGAGAGTGGTCAGCGATATCAGAATTTGCCGAACTGTAAGAACGCAAAGATTGAACCATCATATCTAAATCATGCTCGCGAGCTAATCTAGCCTGAGTCATGGCTTCAAGCCTCTTTTGGAATTGGATTTGGAAAGAGGAAGTGAGATCGTGATGAAGTTGTGAATCGGTGGACTCACGCATCATCATGTCTAAGATTGATGGTGGTTGTTGCTTGGACTCGTGCATACTCATCATTTCCCCGATAGATGGTTTTCTATTCTGAATGGGTGGATCTGAGTATGAATCTTGGGAAGAATGTGGACTAGATGGATATGGAGGACAATTTGGTTGAGAATTAGACTCGGGGGACTCGAAACCCCATGAACTCTGTGACGAGTTGAAATTATTATGGAAATTATAGTCATAAGATGGGGGGTGTGGGTTATATTCATTCGGATAAGACCATTCCGGCACACTAGATTGGTCAAAGTTAGGGTATGCCGGGTTGGTAATATCCGAATAATAGTTAGGGGTGTAATATGGATTAAAATTGGAATTATTATTATATGCCATATCACACCAACACAAACACAACAAACAAACAAACAAACAAAAAAAAGAAAAATTCTAACCTAAGTTAGGGTAGACCTATGACCTAGACGACTCCTAACTGGTTAGACCGTCCACAGGAGGTTGGGTGCAGACTTTGACCACAAGTTAATCAGCCAGGTCAGGGCAAGAGTGGTGGGAGGTTTTCCGTCAAAGACGTTCCTTAATTAAATAACCACCAATCTTCGGGCTTTCGGCCCTCAATCCCTTTCCTAGACACTGATTTGACAAGAGTCAACTTCCAGCACTGTTCCCCCTTAGGATAATCTCCTATTGAGTCCGAGATGTCCCTAGGGCCAACGTCTACTCTTTTTTAGTTAGGCTTGGGTTAGTGAGTGCTTGGGATATGATTTTTGGGCTAAGGAAGGGTGATGAAATCCCCACCTTATCTTGTTAATGGGTTATGCCCTTAAGATGAATTAGTGCAAGTGTACAAGATAAATAGATAGAATTCACTCAAAGCAGATAATCAACCAAGAGATGAGTCCTATTCTACATGCAATGCATACGTACCTTACTCCAGCACTCTTCAACAGTAAATAAAAATAATTGAAAAGACACGTGCCTAATATGCAAACGTCTAATCAATTCTTATTTTTAACAACAAATAATTTACTGTTGAATTAATTAGCAGTATACAGGTATATCACAGAACAAATCAGAACAGAGCAGAAAGCAGTATTTTTAATTTGAAGCACCCTACAAAAAACTGCAGTTAGTAATTCACTACTGCAGCCGCGTTTCCGCGGCTATGGCCGCGGATCCGCGGCAATACAGTAGACTCTGGTGCTCTGCCTTCGAGGGCAGAGGCACAGAGTAGCTATATGTCCACTGCTGCTGCTATGTTTCTGTTTCCTGTTCTCCAAACCTGCAAACAGAAAAGAATAAAAGAATTAGTTAATAAAAAAAAAATTTTTATTATTAGAGAATAACTTACCGTCCCTCCCCGGCAACGGCGCCAATTTGTTGACTGAGTTTTCCTGCACACAAAAGATAGTATTTTAGTTTTAAGAATAGGATGTGCAAGTTCTCAATTCTAATCCGCGGTAGCAGGGCTATGCGGGTCGTGATCCTCAGGGAGGGACTGCGATGGAAGCGTTAAGCAAGTTTCTCTAAAGTTTTTATTTTTATTAGTTAAGTTAGAAAGGAAGTGGTATTTACAATGAATCGGAAAAGAAAGAATTGGGAGATAGTGATTTAATCTACAAAAATAAAATAAAAGAAAAGAAAAGAAAACTAACCTTGGTTGGAGAAAATATGTGAAAACCTAACACTTTCTACCTTATTTCGGAGGCGTTGAACGCATAAATCATGGGATCGATCTCAGTCCGCTGTTCGCATTAGATCATCAAGCCTTGGGCAAGTATGAATTGATACGCCTCGAGGAGGAGAACATCTCCATGGAATATCGTTGGCACCACCAAGATTTGTTATACTTGTGGTTCGGTAATCGCTTGCATGCTCATCAAAGATCAACAGAAAGAAAGTAGAAAAGAAAAAGAAAACAAAAAGAAAAGTAAAGCAATGACATAAATAAAAATAAAAATTACCTTCATTACTTGAAACAATGGAGAAGAGAATCATACATCAGTGTCACCCTCAACATAGCCATCTCCCTCTCTTGAAAATAAAAAGAAACCCTAATTACAAAACTAGAAGAAAGAAGAGAAACCCTAAAAATCCTAACTTTGGCCCTTTGCTGGACGCTGGACGCTCTGTACGTTGCACTGCAGGGGGTATTTATAGGTGCAGAAGAGAGAAGAGTCCCGGATAAAGCAGCCCACAAAAATTGGTCCAGAGATAAGCTCGGATTGCCGCGGAATCTTGGATTTTGCCGCGGATTTGCGGCATTTTTGTGGAATCTGGCCACGCACTTTGGCGCGTGGCCTCACCTGGTCCGTCCATCTGGGCGCTTGCTTCTGGAAGTATGATCCTGGCTCTCCATATTGGGATTTCGAGATAACTTGATAATCAAGTTACCTAGATTTTGTATTCTCCCAATCTCTTTTAAACGAATTTCCTTCTCATCTTTGGCTTTTATGCTCATCTTGCAAGAGTTTAGGGTTGGGTAGAATTCTATCCTTCTCTCATCTTTGATATTTGCAACTTTAGCCCTTGTATATTTGCACTTTGACAATTGATATTTGCACTTTGACTCTTGGGCTTCAAATATTGGCTTGGATCTGGGCTTTTGGGCTCTTTAAGCTTTATTTATTGTTAAAATAATAATTCGAGGCCTGCACACAATAAATTACAAATTATTAATAAATGTGCAGAATTAAATGAATAAATATGAAAATGTGATGGTAAATATGATGATAAAAATGCACTTTTGACTACCAATCACACCCCCATACCTATCTTTTGCTCGTCCCTGAGCAAAATAAGCAAAAAAGGAAAACCTAACTAAAGTATCACACCACTTTCGTAGGTGACACGATTGCACTGAGCTCGTGCAACAAGCTGTTAAACCTCTAGGTTACCTAGAGGAGGAGTGTTATCTCCTGAGGGTTTTCAGCGGATTGCATTCACAAAATCCCAAAGAAAAAGAAAATGTCAATGAAAAGAGAAACATTTTTTTATGATCCGTTTCCTTCAAGAATTTCGGTGATCTATCGGTTTAGGGTTATTCTAAACTTTTCCTTCTTTTTATAAGTTTCCATTTGAAATATTATTTTCAACTTAGGTTAAGTTTTCCAAGAATAGAGAAAAACTGGATTCTGTATCAGGTCTAACACATATACATATGTATGAGGGATTTTTCTTGGACTTTAGTTCGTTTGTTCACACATATATATTATATATATATTATATATTTTTTTCTTCTTTTTTTTCGAGTATATATTTACATTCTCTTAGCTTCATTAGGCTTTCTAATTTACTTATGTAGCGAGCCTTTTACCGATGACACCCAGACCAGATGGTCTTAGGGCACCAGATGAAGATACATTCCTAAGGTTCAAGGTCTCGAGTAAACTAGGCCACGAATGCTAAGGACTCAACCACTTTTAGGTGTGACTGGTTATGCTTCTTAAGTACAACCAACCAGCTTAAATAGTGATCAAGTTTTATTTATGAATATATATATATTTTTATTTTTTAAATTTTTTATGTAAACAAAGTCACTAAGTCTTTGATTAATCCCTCAATTCGCAAATGTATATAGTGTTTAGAAAAATTCAAAATCTAGCTGTCTTTTCTATTCTTTTCTTTCTTAACCTAAAGATCCAACAAAATTTCTTATTTCGACTTATATTAAGAAATCTTAGCTTAGAATTTCCTTAAGGCTAAAATCAAGTTAGTTCTTTTCAAAGAAATGGATCAATATTTTTTATGTTTATTTATTTATTTATTTTTTATTTTTAAAAGAAACAAGAAACCTAGAAATCTAAAAGAAAAAGTCCAGAAAATTCTCATGTTAGTATCTACCCCCCCATACCTATCCCATGCATTATCCTCAATGTATGCAAGAAAATATACGCATGAAATAGGTAAAGAAAGATATCACCCCCGCCTTCGGTTTGGACCAGCGGTGGTGCTAGGTCCAGCCGACTGTGATCGCCGCAGACCCTCCTTAATGCAGTCTAGGCGCGATGTTTGCTCCGCAACCTGTTTGTGTAGTCGAATCCACCCCCAAAATATGTTCTTCATGCCTCACCAAATGGTGGACATGAAGGCGCGTGAATCAACTAGGGGTCCTGTTGCCAAAAAGCCGGCTCATCTTTCTCCTCTAAAAGTTCCTCCGAAGAGGACTCCACAGGGACATCTTCGGACTGGACACTAGGAGTCCAAACCACATGTAGACAACTATTATAAGCGCTAGTCGTCCACTCTTGTGCAATGAACACCCTATCATATGAGTCAAAAACTACGTCTGGTAAGAAAGTCCTACACAGACGAGTGATCAAAACGGGGTGCGAGTACTTTGCACCGCGTGTGCGGGAGGATTTGGTGATGATACTATGAAAATGATCTTGTTGATATAGATAGTGTGCTGCCGAGTCATCAAGTTGTGTATAATCTGCAACACCGGCCTGTTAAAGGAGGTTGTGTGGTTCAGCCCTAAAATGTTGCGTTGAATCCAGCGACCAACGCAATGTACGTTTCTAAAGGTAGTACTGGCTTTGAGCCCCCTATCTTGTTCCGTACAGCGAGCCCCCATAACAGTCATGTAATCAATTAAAGGTAGGGGTTCGCTATGATGTGGGTTGCAAGGGACATGTGTGAGTTCTTCTGTAGAAGAAGCGTGACAATAATATCCCCCAGTGGGCATGTTCACCAAGATTTGATATGTGTCAAAGTTTACAGAGGCGTGATCTATGGAATTGTAGAAAAGCTTGACAAGCTTAAGACAGTAATAATCCTTGTGATCTGAATTATCATATATCAATGCATACCAATCCCAGCACGAATACGATCTAAAAATATATGCCCATAACCATTCACATCGCTAAGTATTCTAGCAAAATATTTTTCAGCGAAAATAGACGGTGCCATGATAAATAACATGAAGCAATGAGAAGGGATACGCAAACCTGCCCCGGACTACGTGGGGGGAAAACTCAAACGAGATTGCAGAGAGCAATCTGTTGGTGCAGCAGATGAACAGGTTGTAGATCTAGAGATTTCAGAAGGCCGCGACAACAAAGAAATTTGGCGGCGGCCCGGCTTCTTCAGTATGGTCGCGGAAGCGCAGCAGGTGCCATGGAAACACGGCTAGGTAGTAGAGAGAGGGGCGCAGGAAAATTTGGAGGGCAGCGCTGGATGTTTGTGTTGCAGATCTGAGATTGGAAGTAGGGTATGGAGGAGAACACGGGAGGAGGGATATTTATAGGAAGCTGAGAAGGACAAAATCCCCAAATTGCCCAAAGGGAAACTAGGAATTTACAACCCTACGTTTTTTTAGAAAGAAAATGGAATGGAGGGAAAGATGAAAACCCTAGGTGATATTTAGCACCTAAGTCCCACTTATTTATTCTTTTGTCTCTTTTTTATTCTCTTTTTTTCTTTTTTTTTATTTACAAAGGAAGATCCAAAGTGATTTACAAGTGACATCGGGGAATGGTGTGGAATTACGTGGTCACATATAGACTGGGTCACAAAGACCCAGTTCAATAACATTGTGTGACTCAGACTCAGTGGTGAAAAATGGCTTCAAGCGTTGACCATTCACTTTGAAAGTGTTGCCATATTTGGGATCGAAATTTCAATGGCACCATGAGGAGAGACGTTCTGGACGATGTAGGGGCCTGACCACCTGGTTTTCAGTTTACCAGAATAAAGGTGGAGTCTAGTATTGTATAACAGAACTTTTTATCTCGAGACAAAATTTTTCCTATGAATTGACTTATCATGGAAAATCTTAGCTCTGTGTTTAGATATCCGAGCGTTATCATATGCATCATTTCGTAGTTCGTCTAACTCGAATATCTGCAGCTTTCTCAAATCACTGGCTTTGTCTAAGTCCAAATTCAGTTATTTTAGTGCCCACATAGCACGGTGCTCTAACTCCACAGGCAGATGGCAGGGTTTTCTAAATACAACTCGATATGGAGACATACCGAGGACAGTCTTGTAGGCGGTCCGATATGCCCAAAGGGTATCAATCAGTTTGATGGACCAATCCTTACGATTTTGTCCAACAGTTTTCTCCAATATCAGTTTAATTTGTCTGTTGGTGACCTCCACTTGCCCGTTCGTCTGAGGATGATAAGCCGTGGATAATTTCTGAGAGATGGAGTACTTCTGCATTAGAGCTTCAAAAGCCCGGTTGCAGAAATGACTCCCGTTTCACTAATTATCGCACGTGGGGCTCCGAAGCGAGAAATGATGTTTTCCCGTAAGAACTTGATGACAACTTGGTTATCATTTGTCCTATTAGGAATAGCTTCAGCCCACTTAGAAACGTAGTCTAGGCCACCAAAATGTATTGGTTACCATAGGACAGAGGAAAGGGTCCCATGAAATCGATGCCCCACAAATCGAAAATTTCTACCTCAAGGATCGGTGTAAGGGGCATCATGTCTTTATGTGTGATCCGACCTATCATTTGACATCTGACACAGAGCTTGCAGAAAGTATAAGCGTCCTTAAAGAGAGTAGGCCAACAGAATCCACTCTGAAGGACTTTCTCAGCAGTCTTACGTGGACCAAAGTGTCCACCACAAGCAAGCTCATGACAAAATGTCAATACGCTATGATGTTCGTCCTCAGAAAGACACCTTCTAATTATCTGATCAGGGCAATATTTGAATAAATACGGTTCATCCCAAAAGAAAAACCGCACTTGTTTCATAAAGCGATACTTGTCCTGACCGAACCAACTTGAAGGTGTTTGCTCGGTTGCAAGGTAGTTTGCCATATCAGCATACCAGGGCTCTTTACACATCGTAAAGATGTGTTCGTCAGGAAAGTCTTCATTGATAGGTAAAGTCTCAATTGGTGCATTAGGAATTCTCGAAAGGTGATCTACCACCACATTTTCAACGCCCTTTTTATCTTTAATTTTCAAATCAAACTCTTGCAAAAGAAGTATCCATCGAATCAGTCTAGCCTTTGCATCCTTCTTTTGCATTAAGTATCTAAGGGCGGAGTGATCAATGAAAATCGTTGTCTTGGATCCTAGTAGGTATTGGCGAAAATTTTCCAACGCAAACACAACTGCTAAAAATTCCTTTTCAGTTGTCGTGTAATTTAGTCGGGCCTCGTTCAGCGTCCTACTAGCATAGTAAATCACGTGTTGCCTGTTATTAGTACGTTGTCTGAGAACAGCGCCTATGACATAATCAGAGGCATCACACATGATTTCAAAGGGTTTAGTCCAATCAGGCGCTGAGATTATTGGCGCTGAAACAAGTCTGTGTTTAAGCTCCTCCCAAGCTTGTAGACATTCTTTATCAAAATTGAAGGGTACATCTTTTCCTAAGAGATTCGTCAAAGGTTTAGCAATTTTGCTAAACCCCTGAATAAATCTTCCATAGAAGCTGATTGAGGCTAAACCTGCACAAAAAATACGAGATTATAGAACTTAAGAAAGAATATGTGCAAGTGCTCAATTCTTCTGCTATAGCAAGTGGCTATGCGGGTCGTGATCCACAAGGAGGGTTTGCGATGGAAGCTTTACGGTTTTTTTATTGAAGTCGTTATGAAAATAAGCGAAAGTTCTTCTCTGTTTTTAAAGTTAATAAAAAAGAAAAAGAAAGTTATAGTTAAAGTTAGAAGAAATTGGAAGAATGAAGAAGGTGGAAAATTCAGAAAACAAAAGAAAGCGACTATGTACAATGAAGTGGAGAAGAAAGAGTTGGAGGAGATGGTTGGTGATCTATACTAAAGAAGTAAAAGAAAAGAAAGAAAGAAAAGTGTAGAAATACTTACCTAGGTTGAGTGATGACTTACCTGGAAACCGTTGCATGTTCTACCTTTGCTTCGGAGGCGTTCAACGCATAGATCATAAGCTCGAGCTTAGTCCCCGTGCACATTATATCGTCAAGCCTAGCAAGAACGAAGTGATGCGGATCTTGGAAGAGGAGAACGTCTTCATGAACTATCGCTGGCTCTCCACGTAGCTTGGTTATACTTGCTTTGGAATTCACTTGTACACTCAACACATACAACCAAGGTAAAGTAGAAGAGGAAGAGGAAAGCAAAACAAATGTAAAGTAAAGCAGAATAGAAACAAACAAAGCATTTACCTTTATTACTTGCTGAGACAATGAAAGAAAGGAGTAGGGTACATCGTCGGTGTCACTCTCAACATCAGCCCCTCTCTCTTACTTACATGAATCTTCTTCTACCCTAAGTTACATACAAATTACATACATAAAAAGAAAGACTAAAAACCTAAACTAAGGAATGAAAACTAAGTTAAATCCTAATATGCATTGACGTCCATTTTCAGTGAAAGTACAGGCCTTTTATAGGCAAATACCCAACAACCAAGATCCCGGGAGGTCGGGGGAGCAAACGTTCCCCCTAACTCCCCAACAATGCCGCGAAAACGCGGCTTTTGCCGCGTTTTCGCGGCAAGGGTATGGCCAGATGGCCACACCCTGTTTGTGGGTCATCTTGGGATTATCTTCTGACTTTATCCTTTGTTAGTTTCTTCGTTTGAGTCCCAGATTCTGACGAAATGGCCTTGGATTCTTGGCTTTAACCGATCGATTCTGAGAGGATTCTTCTCAATCGGTTTTCCACCTCTTGATTTTTCCCTGATTTTATGTGTACGAATTAACTCTGATTTAATTCAGAATTCTGGTGGGCTTTTGGGCTCATTTCTCTTCATCTCCTTAAGGATTGGGCCTGCAAATAAATTAAACAAATAATTAGGACAATGCAGGCTTTTATTCTAAAATAAGTATGGAAATGTGACATTAAATATGTAACATTAGTGACCAATCACACCCCCATACCTATCTTTTGCTCGTCCTCGAGCAAAACAACTAAACTATACTAGAGATTATTAGACCACTTTCGCAGGTCGCGCGATTGCACTGAGCATGTGCAACAAGCCGTTAAACCTCTAGGTTCCCCCTAGAGGACGAGTTTTGTCTCGTGAGGGTTTTCAGCGGATTGCACCCACAAAATCCATAAAGAAAGAGAAATAAAGAGTTAGTATTTTCAAAAAGCATTTTGAAAGAGAAAAATATTTGAAATATGATTGTAAGATCTAAGCAATCTATAAGTTATAGGAAAACTGAATTTTTCATTCCTAAACTTAGTCTCTATTCAAAAATTTGTTATCAATCAAAGTAAGGAGTCAAATTGTACTTCTCATCTAGTCTATTACTTTACCCTAAGTCATATGCACCTTGTGAATGTGAAAATTTTGACTAAGGGTTCATTAACTCTAACTCTTATGCCTTATTTATTTTTATATATATACTTTTTTTGTGGTATTATTCCTTAGTTTTATTAGGCTTTCTAATCTGCCCATGTAACGAGCCTTTAATCGATGACTCCCAAACCAGACGGTCTTAGGGCACCAGGTGAGAAGACACCCCTAGGACTTAAGGACTCGAGCAAACAAGGCCACAAAACTAAGGATTTTATTATATGAACCTCTTTTAGGCGTGAATACTTTGCTTTATTAGGCACAAATACCCAGCTTAATCAGAGGATTTTTCTTTTCAAACTTATCTAATCATCTTTCGCATAAATACCAAGGCTTGCTTAGGCCAAAGCATCTAGCTAGTCAATAATTAGACTTGTTTTTTTTTTTTCAAACTCATCTAATTATCTTTTGCATAAATACTAAGGCTTTCTTAGGCCAAAGCACCTAGCTAATCAATAATTAGATTTGTTTAAATATATATATTTTTTATAAGGCATAAGAATCTTTGTTTTTGAACCCTAAGTGTGTAAGTGTATGAAGTGTGCATATTCATCAAGGTAAAGATCAAGACTAAATTACTTTGACAAATTATCTTCCTAACTCTATAAATCAAACAAATAATCTTTTTTTGACCAAGTATAAGAAATCCTAATTTGGATTTTCCTATTCCTTAAAATTAACTTAATTTCTTACAAAAATAAGTGAAAATATTGTTTCTATTTTTCAAAAAGTTTTTTTTTAAAAATAAAGAAAAGTGTTAAATTTTTTTTTTTAAGAAAAAGAAAAGTTATGTTAGACCCTCCCCCACACCTATCTCATGCATTGTCCTCAATGTATGAATTAATGTATAGATGCATGAAAAAGACGAAAGGGAAGGAAAAGGTTACCTTAAGGTGGTGGTTCCAGTGGTGGTCTGATTGGTCCACGAAACGCAGCCCAATCAACTTTTCTTGGGTCTCGGAGGAACCCACCAGCACTATCTTTAATATAACCCATTAAAAAGATGTATCCATAAAGGATCTTTATTAAATATTTAACCCCATCTAATGTCCATATTCCATAACTAATTTCGGAGTCAAATTTGTCAACCACCTCGTCCCAGAATGGAGTATGAAATGATAGAACGGTTGACTTGGACTCAGGAAGGATAGGAACTAATACCGACTCAGGAAGGTGACTTAAGTCAAGTAAAGGTTCAGGAGTCGTAATAGGTTCAGAAATTGGGTCCAAGTCAAGAAGTTGAAACTCCAGTCCACATGTATTTTCCAACAATGGAATGTGACCTAATATGGGTGATTCCAGTTCAGGAATGATAGGTGGGGGAATCGAAACTGACTCTAGAATATTATTCAAGTTTGGTATAAAACAGGAGTCAATATTGATTCAGAAAGTTGAACTGGATCACATATGTGAGAATCTAGGTCACATATCTCATTGAGTTCAATATCAAAAAATGGAGAACTTGCCAATTTATCCATGGGATTTTCAAAATTGTAAAGTTGGTTAAGTTTAACATGATCCTCAAAGATGGGTGATTCAATTTCTTTATGAATTGGTACAGGATCCAATGTTGACTCCGGGAAAAGATTGAAGTCAGGTGAAGATACCGGAGTCATAATCGAATCAGGAAATAGAATTGAATCACTAAGTTGGGGTTCAGGATCATAATCATTTTCAAGTTCTATTTCAGGAAAAGGTAAACTAGCCAAACTATCAATATCATTTGGAGTTTGGGTAAGTTCAAATGGCTGTGCTGAAATGGAATCTTGATTTCCAAAACTACATGACTCTTCGGCTCTAACAGAATGGTTAGTGACATCAGAACTGGTCCAACGGTGAGAACGTAAAGATTCGACCATTATATCTATGTCACTATTACGAGCGTTTTGAGCCTGAGTCATGGCTTCAAGCATCTTTTCATAGTTGATAGGTTCATTGTTTTGATGAAAAGATGAAGAATTGTCTTGAAAGTGGTAGTGAAATTGTGAGTCCATCAGATTTTGGGATTTGTGTTTGGACTTACGCATACTCATTTCCATAATTGATGGTTTCCGATTTTGGACGGGTGGAACTGAGTATGAATCTTGAACATAATGTGGACCGGGTGGAGAAGGAGGGCAAGGTGATTGGAAATTATGCTCGGGGGAGGTGAATCCCCACTGACTCGGTGAAGAGTTGAAATCATTATGGAAATTATAGTTATTAGATGGGGGTTATGGGTCATATTGATTCGGATAAGACCAATCCGGCACACTAGGTTGGTCAAAGTTATGATATGCCGGGTTGGTAATATCCGAAAATGAAGTCGGTGTGTAATATGGATTATTATTGTAGTTGAAAAAATTATTATTGTAGTCCATATCACACAATAGAATACAAACAAAGAAAAATAAACAAATAAACAAATAAAAAAGAAAAAATTCTAGCCTAAGTTAGGGTAGACTTAGGACCTAGACGACTCCTAACTGGTTAGACTGTCCACGGGAGGTCTAATGTAAACTTTAACCACAAGCTAATCAGCCAGGTCAGGGCAAGGTTGGTGGGAGGTTTTCCGTCAAAGACGTTCCTTAATTAAATAACCACCAACCTTCGGGCTTTCGGCCCTCAATCCCTTTCCTAGACACTGATTCTGCAGGAGTTAGATTCCCACATTTTTCCCCCTTGGGATAATCTCCTAATTGAGTCCGAGATGTCCCTAGGGCCAACGTCTACTCAATTTTAGTTAGGCTTGGGTTAGTGAGTGCTTGAAATGTGATTTTTGGGCTAAGGAAGGGTGATTAAATCCCCACCTTATCTTGTTAATGGGTTAGTGCCCTTAAGATCAATTTGTGCAAGTGTACAAGATATGTAAGATTCACTCAAAGCGATATAAATCAACCAAGAAGTGAGTCCTATGCTAAATGCAATGCATAAGTACCTTGCTCCAGCACTCTTCAACAGTAAAAAAAAATAAAGGAATTAAAAAGACACGTGCCTAAAATGCAAATGTCTAATCAATTTTTTTTATCTTTTCAACAAATATTTTACCGTTGATTATTAGCAGGCTTATGTTGTGGCATATAAGAAAAATTAAAGTTGCAGCAAACTAGAATTTGTAAACTAAGCAGCCCTGCAAAAAGCTGTTAGTAGTCAACTCGTCCTTGCCGCAGATCCGCGGCTTTTGCCGTGGAAACGCGGCAATTCAGAGGGCCCTTGGTCTCTGCTTTTTGGAGCAGAGGCCCAAGGCCACTTGTATGTCACTGCAATGATAATTTTCTGCTTTGCTTGCCCTGTAACCTGCAACAGAGAAGAAAATTTGTTTAGTTCTAAAAAAATTTGCAATAAAAATTCAGATTTCAATAAAAACCGTTTTACCCTCCCCGGCAACGGAGCCAAAATTTGATTGAGGCTAAACCTGCACAAAAAATACGAGATTATAGAACTTAAGAAAGAATATGTGCAAGTGCTCAATTCTTCTGCTATAGCAAGTGGCTATGCGGGTCGTGATCCACAAGGAGGGTTTGCGATGGAAGCTTTACGGTTTTTTTATTGAAGTCGTTAGGAAAATAAGCGAAAGTTCTTCTCTGTTTTTAAAGTTAATAAAAAAGAAAAAGAAAGTTATAGTTAAAGTTAGAAGATATTGGAAGAATGAAGAAGGTGGAAAATTCAGAAAACAAAAGAAAGCGACTATGTACAATGAAGTGGAGAAGAAAGAGTTGGAGGAGATGGTTGGTGATCTATACTAAAGAAGTAAAAGAAAAGAAAGAAAGAAAAGTGTAGAAATACTTACCTAGGTTGAGTGATGACTTACCTGGAAACCGTTGCATGTTCTACCTTTGCTTCGGAGGCGTTCAACGCATAGATCATAAGCTCGAGCTCAGTCCCCGTGCACATTATATCGTCAAGCCTAGCAAGAACGAAGTGATGCGGATCTTGGAAGAGGAGAACGTCTTCATGAACTATCGCTGGCTCTCACGTAGCTTGGTTATACTTGCTTTGGAATTCACTTGTACACTCAACACATACAACCAAGGTAAAGTAGAAGAGGAAGAGGAAAGCAAAACAAATGTAAAGTAAAGCAGAATAGAAACAAACAAAGCATTTACCTTTATTACTTGCTGAGACAATGAAAGAAAGGAGTAGGGTACATCGTCGGTGTCACTCTCAACATCAGCCCCTCTCTCTTACTTACATGAATCTTCTTCTACCCTAAGTTACATACAAATTACATACATAAAAAGAAAGACTAAAAACCTAAACTAAGGAATGAAAACTAAGTTAAATCCTAATATGCATTGACGTCCATTTTCAGTGAATGTACAGGCCTTTTATAGGCAAATACCCAACAACCAAGATCCCGGGGAGGTCGGGGGAGCAAACGCTCCCCTAACTCCCCAACAATGCCGCGGAAACGCGGCTTTTGCCGCGTTTTCGCGGCAAGGGTGTGGCCAGATGGCCACACCCTGTTTGTGGGTCATCTTGGGATTATCTTCTGACTTTATCCTTTGTTAGTTTCTTCGTTTGAGTCCCAGATTCTGACGAAATGGCCTTAGATTCTTGGCTTTAACCGATCGATTCTGAGAGGATTCTTCTCAATCGGTTTTCCACCTCTTGATTTTTTCCTGATTTTATGTGTACGAATTAACTCTGATTTAATTCAGAATTCTGGTGGGCTTTTGGGCTCATTTCTCTTCATCTCCTTAAGGATTGGGCCTGCAAATAAATTAAACAAATAATTAGGACAATGCAGGCTTTTATTCTAAAATAAGTATGGAAATGTGACATTAAATATGTAACATTAGTGACCAATCAGAAGCCAGCGTGCCCTAAAAATGATCTAATGTCTTTTAAGCATTTCGGCTCAGGGAGCTTTGTTATAACGTCCACTTTTGATCTGTCAACCTCGATTCCTTTGTGTGAAACTTCATGCCCTAGGACAATTCCTTGCTTGACTATAAAGTGACACTTCTCCCAATTGAGTGTCAAGTTTTTCTCCATGCATCTATGTAAAACTAACTTAAGATGGTGCAAGCATTGTTCAAAGGAATCACCATAAATGGAAAAATCATCCATGAAAATCTCCAAAAATTTCTCCACCATGTCAGAAAAAAGACTAAGCATGCAACGTTGAAACATTGCAGGAGCGTTGCATAGGCTGAAGGGCATTCTTTGGTATGCAAATTTTCCAAAGGGATAGGTGAAGGTAGTATTGTCTTGATCCTCGGGAGCGATAGGGATTTGATTGTATCCTGAATATCTATCCAGGAAGCAGTAATACTCATGTCCAGCTAGTCTCTCGAGCATTTGATCAATGAACGGAAGGGGAAAGTGGTCTTTACACGTGGCAGCATTTAATTTTCGGTAATTAATACAGACTCGAATCTTTGTTGGAAGACAAGTTTGTACTAAATCTTTCTTATCGTTTTCTACCACGGCAACCCCAGCTTTCTTTGGCACAGCATGGACTGGACTAACCCACTGGCTATCAGATATGGGATAAATGATCCCATTGTCTAGTAGCTTCAAAATTTCAGCTCTAACAGCCTCTTGCATGATCGAGTTGAGTCTACGTTGTGGGTCACATTTAGGTTTTGCATCTTCCGTCAAATGAATCTGGTGTTGCACAATGGATGGACTGATTCCCTTTATATCAGCCATGATCCAACCAATGGCTTCTCGGTTTTCCCTTAACACTACAAGAAGATCCTCTTCCTGTTGTTCCATCAGATGGGACACAATTATCATGGGAAATGCTTCCATTTCACCCAAGTACTGATACTTGAGATGACTAGGAAGAACCTTAAGCTCAAAAGAGGGGACTTAATCCGTCAATGGTTGTTCCTTGTGTAAGGGAAGGATAGGGGGCTGCATTTGTTGCCCACTCCACTGTGGATTCAATTATTTGATCAAGGTTGAAGTCATCATCTCCAACTCAAATTCTCTCTCAGATTCGTATTCAATCTCCATTTCATGTTCACTTGCTAATCCTTCGATCAAGTTCACTTCAAAGGACTTATTTTCCAAATCTCGAGGTTGTTTTCCCAGGTGGAAAACATTTACCTCTTTTGTCATATCTCCAAAGGTTAGACGCATTGATCCATTCCTACAGTTTAGATTGCATTTGCAGTGGCTAGGAAAGGTCGTCCTAGAATGACAGGTGTCTGAGCTTTGGGATTATGTACGCGTTGCGTTTCTAGAACTATGAAATCCACAGGGTAAATGAATTCCCTAACCCGAATGAGAACATCTGTAATCTCCCCCTTTGGAAATTTTACTGATCAATCAGCCAGTTGTATAGTAACCCTGGTCAGACGGAGGTCGCCTAACCCAAGTTGCTGATACACAGATAAAGGAAGAAGATTGATGCTGGCTCCTAGATCCAGTAATGCCCTATTTATCGTGGTCTGTCCTACAATATAAGAAATAGTTGGACTCCCTGGGTCTTTATATTTCACGGGAATTGGCCCAGTTAGCAACTCACTTATATTAGAAGCAAGGAAGACCTTCTTTGGGACATTAGTTTTCCTTTTCTTAGTGCATATATCTTTCAAGAATTTGGCATAGGAGGGAACTTATTGTATGGCATCAAGAAGGGGTACATTGATCTGGACCTGATTGAACATTTCTCTAATTTTCTCCATTTGAGCATTAGTCTTTTGGTGTGCTAGCCTATTAGGAAATGGTACAATAGGCTTGTATGGTTGCTCATCTGCTTTGTCTTTATTCGATTTAGAGGTTGAAGGTTGTGAACTTGAAGATGGACCATTTGTAGTTGATGGTACTAGAACAGGAGATGTTGACACTGATTTATTTGGAACAGGATGACTAGGAACCTGATTGTCTATCTGCTTTCTAGATCTCAAAATATGAACAGTGTTACACTGACTGGGACCTATGTCTTCGGCTTCATGAATAAGGAAGGGGTTCTTAGGATTGGGTACTGGTTGGCTCGACATTGTTCCTTTTTTTCTTTCATTCAATGAGCTAGCCAGTTGACCTATCTAAACTTCTAACCTATTGATGGACTGGTTGTGGGTGTTCATCATTGAGGCCTATGTTTTAGATAAGGTTTCAATCATTCTTTCCAAATCTGACATTTTTTTATCAGGATGATTTTTTGCTTGTTGTTGCTGATATGCGGGCTGGAAGCTGTGTTGGAAGCTTGTTTGAAAATTTGGTGGGCTCTGTTGGAAACTAGGTTGATGAGACTGAGCAGGGTATTGGTGTGAAAATGATGGTCTTGGTTGCTCATGACCAGACTGACTCCAAGAAAAGTTTGGATGGTTCCTCCATCCTGGATTGTATGTTTTGGAGTATGGATTGTAATTAAGTCTGGTGTATGCTGCATTCATATTCTCAGGGTACATTTGGGCTTGGTAGACGGAACACTCCTTAAACAGGTGGTTGAGAGCATGGCAGTAGGTGCAACCCGGGTTGATTACAGGTGGTGGGTTGACCTGATTCACAGAATTTGGTTCCCTAGCCTCGAGCAGTTCTAGCCGTTTCATCAATTGAGTTATCTTTGTCTCGGCAGTTATATAGAGGATTCAATCGAATGCATACCCCCTCTGGAAGTGGTGGGATTAGTTTTCTCAGGGCAAGATTCCCACTGAATGGTTTTTTCTGCTAAGGCTTCAAAGAGATCCCAACCCTGGTTCTTATCTTTCTTTAAAAATTTCCCTTGACACATGGTCTCGAGGAGTGTCTTGATATGATAATCTAGTCCGTCATAGAGAATTTGGTACTATCGCCACTTCTCTATGCCATGATGAGGACATTGTGTTGGCCCAAAGGCCTATCACCCTAGTTTTGATGATAATCAACTCATGAAGTTATGTTTACTAATGATCTTGTGTTTAATTAGTGACAGATTCATTATCAAGATCTTAGTAGGTGCATAGCTCAACAAAGGATAAAATATCAAGATTTGGAGCTAGCACGGTGTGATCTAAGGAGTTTTTGGATCAAGCTTGGACCAAGTCAAGAAGATGAGAAGCCTTCAAGTGAAGACTTCAAGAAGATGAAGACTTATGTCTAGGTATAAGATTTTGTTTTTGTTTTAGAGTAAAATGTAAAGGATAGATAGTTGGTGGATTGCTCAAGTATACCATGCACACACACTCTTGATAGAATTGTTTTCATAAAAGATTTTTTGGTTTAGAAAAGATTTTTCATTTTGGAAAAATATCATTTTGGTTTTTTGTATTCATGTTTACATCTTTCAACCAAAACCAAGTTTATGCTTATTGTCAAAAACTTAGATATTTCATCTTATTTGTGTAGTGGATCATATCCATACACACTATGCTTTAATAAGTTCAAAATATCTAGTTTTTATTTAAAGATGTTTTGGAAAAACAAAGTTTAGAAAACATGTTTTGGAAAATACACTTTTTATCATGAGCTAAATATTTCCAAGTTACAAAAATAGTCCAATCTTTTATAACATGCCTTGATTTTGTGCAAGCATGTTTGTATATCAAAGTATATTGGTAAAACTATTTTTGTAGATTTTTATGTATTTTATGGGATTTTATTTAAACCAAAAGACCAAGTTTTAAATCCCAGAAAACTGTTTCAGGCTTCAGGTAAGTCGACTTGCTTACTGTTATAGTCGACTAACCCTGGAGTCGGCCGACCGGACCGGTCGACCGACGTGCACAAACGTGCACGCCTTTGTGTACTGGAGAACGGCCGACCGTGCCGGTCGACCGCTCCAGAGAGCAGAGCTCTCTGGAAAGTTCGGCCACCGCACCGGTCGACCGACAGAGAGTTAGACTCTCAGCTCCAGTGGGTCGGTCGACCCAGGCGGTCGACCGTGGCTCCAACGGTCAGAAATCTGACCGTTGGCGGTCGACCGCACCGGTCGACCGGCAGCTATGACAGACCCCAACGGCTAGTTTTCTGGCAGCCTATAAATTGGGGGTCTTGTCATTGTTTTGAGCTAAGATTTTCAAGTGGGTTTTCACCAGTTTTTCCTGAACTATTTAGAGGTTTTCCTCCACTTGATTTAGAGCAAATATTTCCAATCAAAAGGAGAGATTTATCAAGAGTGTTAAAAGAAAGTCTTTGAGTTTTCCTCCACCTTTAACATCCTTGTTTTTCTCACACCACACTTGAGCATCCATTGATTATTCATCCTATAGGTGTGTTGTAGTGAGAGTGCTTTAGGTGATCAAAGTGTTGTGATCACCAAAGATCTTTTCTTTGTTCGTTGAGGAGACGGGCAAGTGTGCTCGTAATTGTTTCGGGTCCTAATGTGGACTTGGTGTTTCGGGTTCGGGTGCGAACTCCGTGTTTGAGGTGCGGCCTCGGCGAGCTAGTGAGCTTGAGGTGTGTACGGGACTAGAGAGTCCGAGGGCTTGTAGGTGTTGCGGCACCGAGGAGAGATCCATTGGGATCTTGCATAGTGGAAATCCTTCGTGTGTCGAAGGCGGGGATGTAGAGCAAGTGTGCTCGAACCTTGAAACATACCCTTGTGCTTGCGATTGCTCACTCTCTCTCTCTCTTTGTCTCTTTTATATCTTGCATGCTATTTATTGTGCTTTCATTTACATGCTTGATATTCATTGTGCTCATATTGTATACTTGCTTGGGTTTGTTGACTAACACTTGTATTTAACCAAGAGAGCCAACGCGGCACCTCAACCCATTCAAGGGGAATCTAGAGGAGTTTGTCCAGAGCCCTTCACGGGGAATTCAGCAACACTCTTATGTTATACATAGTGTTTAATGTAAAAGTTTAATTATGTCATAATTGTTTTTAGCTTCCGCATTATTTGCATTATTTGCATCATTCGGCATTAAGTGACCATTAGATTAGCCTTCACCTATTCATCCCCCCTCTAGGTGATCCTTCAATTGGTATCAGAGCTTGGTACTCTGATTTGGTCTAACAACCTAGAGTAAAAGATCCTCATTTTTAGGCTAATCACAATATTTTGTACACACACCATGGACTTCATGTCACCACCCATGTTTGACATTGTTAACATCCATATATGGAATGTGAAGATGTCCTTGTACCTCAAAGCCCTAAGTATTCATGTTTATCTTGCCACCACTAGAAATGATTATTGTTTAAATGGCAAAAATATTGAGACTAATACAAAAGCCCTACATGCTTTAAGATCTACCCTAAATGATGATTATTTATCTAGGGTTTCTAACTTTGATTTGGCTTTTGTAGTTTGGAATACCCTCATCTTCCTCGGTGAAAATGAACAATACTATGCGGGGAGCGATTCGGACGTTGGAAACAACACCTCCAACGTGTGCTACATGGTCCAAGGGGATAACCCCCTTGAGGTAACTACCGAATCCGATGATGAGGACATGTCATATGATGAGCTCACTTCATTTTGTCAAACAATTCTTGAAAAATATGGCATGTTTAAGAAAGAAAATAAAAATTTGAAAAAGAACATTGCTTGCATGCATAAAGAACATGACTCATTTAGAAGTAACATTGCATGCTTAGAAATAGAAAATAACAATTTGAAAAAGGATTTTGATTGCATGCTTAAAGAAAAAGATTAATTAGCAAATAAGATTGCATGCTTAGAAAAGGAAAAGGAAGATTTGAAAAATGAGAATGTTTCCTTATTTTCAAAATTGAATGATTTGTGTGAAGGAAACAATACTTTGAAAAATAAAATTGATTTGGTGGAAAAACAAAAAGAAGTTATTTTTCAAGAAAATAAGTCTTTAAAAAGAAAAATTTGTGAAAAAGAAAAAGATTTTGTTTCACAAAAGAAAAAGAAAAATGATTCTTTATCTCATCATGCTTTTCATGCCACCACTAATGAGATTAAAGATTTAAAAAATAAAATGGATGGTTTGAGTTCAACTTTGAACTCTTGTGCTTTCAATCATTCTAGGTTGGAGTCAATGTTTTCAAAGAAACAAACTCCACACATTCATGCACATCATAACCATGCATTTGCTTATGTTTCACAACATGATCACACTCCTACACATAAGCATACTAAGGTGTACATATGTACACATTGTGGCCGCAAAGGCCATTTAGCAAAATATTGTTATGATAGATTAGATCATTTTAATTTTGCTAAGAATAAAAATTTTTGGGTTCCTCAACATAAGACTAACCCCCGTGGACCCAAGAAAATATGGGTACCAAAATCCTCACCTTTTGCTTTTGATGTAGGTGAGGTCTCTCACAAGACGTGAGAAGATTGGTGCCTTGATGGTGGATGCACTTGGGCTTGATGGACATATATATAGATGCATCGCTATCAAGGAGCTTTGGTGGGACAACCACCATGTCGGAGCTTTGGAGTTGGTAACAATTTCTAAACTCCTATTTTATTTATGTACATGCTTATTCATTTGATATCATATAGCATGTTCATGTTTTATGATTTATTGTGCTTCATGTGGTGTGAACTTGTTTAGATGTAGTATTTGTCAAAACTTGCATTTATACATATACAAATAGTGAATTACAATTGACTCATATATATTTGAACTTCATGCTCACTTGTATCCACTATATGCATATGTATAGCCTAGTTTTGATGATTCTTTCATTTACACTTGTTTTACCTATTTTCATGTTTTACTTCATGTATATGTATTTTGTATTCAAATCTAATAAATATACATGTATACCCGTGAGTCTCTTGCCTTCATGCAAATACATTTGATAGACTCTTTTATGTTTGGGATATGTATGTGTATTGTTAGGATTGGATAAATCATACATATGCCTAGAAGTGTATTATTTTTTAAAAAATAAATATAAATTTTCATGTTTTATAAAATGTTATTCATCTTTTTGAGCTTCAATGACCATTTTCATGAAAATGCTACTTACATGACTTTGAACACTCACACTTTATTTATTTTGTCATGACTTTGATTCATGAACACTTTTATGAGCTTAATCGATCTTGAGTGTAAAACTTTGTGTATTTAGTCTTGATTCATGAAAAATATATGATTTGATGTTTTGAAGGATCTTTAACTAGTTTTTTTTTAAAAAAATTATCTTTAACTAGTTAATTATTCTTCATTTGGTAGAGTTTTTCAAACAATGCTAAAATATTTTCAAATCTATTTTGAAAACCCCTACCATCAATGGGAGGATGGATGGGCGATTATGCCTTGTATGCTTCATTGAAAATCTTCTATCTTGAGCATATGTAGGGTGGTAGGTTATGAGTTATACACTTGATCTTATTGTTATGTCAATTGGTATCATTGAATCGTTTCAATTGGTATCAATATGAACTTATTTTGTATATACTCATATTTTGTTTCTTATATATGTATGTATCAATTTCACTTGGTATACTCATTTCTCATACATATATATGATTTTCATGTGCTTAACTTATAATTGGTTCACATTTTTAAAAGCACAAAGTTTATGATAAAAAGAATAAAAAATTTTGATCATTTTGTTTACCATTGATATCAAAATGCTTCAACTTCATATTTGTTAAATTTCAATTGGTATCAACATGTTTTTACAATAATGATTATTTACATTTGGTATCTTAAAAATAATTGATTGTTTTACAAGAGCTCTGATACCTTTAAAATTTTGTTATATGATATCTTAAATTTGATTTACTAAGATATCTCAAAATTTGTTTTATTAAGAAAATTTCAAAAGTTTGAAAGTTCAAATTTTTTGATTTGTATTGCCTATATGCAAGGAGAGCTTAACATCTCTTCTACATATAGATTCATGTTGAGTGTATTGTATATTGAGGAGCTTGACAACTCTTCTTTATGTGATACACGTGTGTAGGGGGAGCTTCACATCTCCTTTTTGCATTACATAATATGCGTTATGTGATTTAGGGCTTGTCATCCCTCTTTCATGTAATGTATATGTGTAGGGAAGCTAACTTAGCGTCTTCCTCTTCATGAATGTATATCGCATATAAATCTTTATTAATTGATTTGTATTACCCCTTCTTGATCTCTTTGTTTTTGACAAAAAGGGGGAGAAAAATTTGTTTGATTTGATTTTACTTTGAACCCTTTGTTGATGAGTGACAAAAAGGGGGAGAAGTATTTGAGTTTATATGCATGTTTTCATTGCTTAAGGGGGGAATTATTTGTCTTCCTTGTTATTTATGCATATATGTTTTTGTATTGCAAATAGGAGAAAAAGATTTTGATTTATGCTTGTTGCATGTTTTATCTCCATACATTGCATACATATTTATGAGCTTCATTGCATATATTTATTATTTATGTGGTATGTATGAGTTAAGGGGGAGCTTCTTTGAAGCTTTACTTTAATCCATGCATATATAACTTCATGTGTTTTGTCATCATCAAAAAGGGGGAGATTGTTGGCCCAAAGGCCTATCACCCTAGTTTTGATGATGATCAACTCATGAAGTTATGTTTACTAATGATCTTGTGTTTAATTAGTGACAGATTCATTATCAAGATCTTAGTAGGTGTATAGCTCAACAAAGGATAAAATATCAAGATTTGGAGCTATCACGGTGTGATCCAAGGAGTTTTTGGATCAAGCTTGGACCAAGTCAAGAAGATGAGAAGCCTTCAAGTGAAGACTTCAAGAAGATGAAGACTTGTGTTATGGTATACGATTTTGTTTTGTTTTAGAGTAAAATGTAAAGGATAGATAGTTGGTGGATTGCTCAAGTATACCATGCACACACACTCTTGATAGAATTGTTTTCATAAAAGATTTTTTGGTTTAGAAAAGATTTTTCATTTTGGAAAAATATCATTTTGGTTTTTGGTATTCATGTTTACATCTTTCAACCAAAACCAAGTTTATGCTTATTGTCAAAAACTTAGATATTTCATCTTATTTGTGTAGTGGATCATATCCATACACACTATGCTTTAATAAGTTCAAAATATCTAGTTTTTATTTAAAGATGTTTTGGAAAACAAAGTTCAGAAAACATGTTTTGAAAAATACACTTTTTATCATGAGCTAAATATTTTCAAGTTACAAAAATAGTCTAATCTTTTATAACATGCCTTTTGTGCAAGCATGTTTGTATATCAAAGTATATTGGTAAAACTATTTTTGTAGATTTTTATGTATTTTATGGGATTTTATTTAACCAAAAGACCAAGTTTTAAATCCCAGAAAACTGTTTCAGGCTTCAGGTAAGTCGACTTGCTTACTGTTATAGTCGACTAACCCTGGAGTCGGCCGACCGGACCAGTCGACCGACGTGCACAAACGTGCACGCCTTTGTGTACTGGAGAACGGCCGACCGTACCGGTCGACCGCTCCAGAGAGCAGAGCTCTCTGGAAAGTTCGGCCGACCGCACCGGTCGACCGACAGAGAGTTAGACTCTCAGCTCCAGTTGGTCGGTCGACCCAGGCGGTCGACCGTGGCTCCAACGGTCAGAAATCCGACCGTTGGCGGTCGACCGCACCGGTCGACCGGCAGCTCTGACAGACCCCAACGGCTAGTTTTCTGGCAGCCTATAAATTGGGGGTCTTGTCATTGTTTTGAGCTAAGATTTTCAAGTGGGTTTTCACCAGTTTTTCCTGAACTATTTAGAGGTTTTCCTCCACTTGATTTAGAGCAAATATTTCCAATCAAAAGGAGAGATTTATCAAGAGTGTTAAAAGAAAGTCTTTGAGTTTTCCTCCACCTTTCACATCCTTGTTTTTCTCACACCACACTTGAGCATCCATTGATTTTTCATCCTATAGGTGTGTTATAGTGAGAGTGCTTTAGGTGATCAAAGTGTTGTGATCACCAAAGATCTTTTCTTTGTTCGTTGAGGAGACGGGCAAGTGTGCTCGTAATTGTTTCGGGTCCTAGTGTGGACTTGGTGTTTCGAGTTCGGGTGCGAACTCCGTGTTTGAGGTGCGGCCTCAGCGAGCTAGTGAGCTTGCGGTGTGTACGGTACTAGAGAGTCCGAGGGATTGTAGGTGTTGCGGCACCGAGGAGAGATCCATTGGGATCTTGCATAGTGGAAATCCTTCGTGTGTCGAAGGCGGGGATGTAGAGCAAGTGTGCTCGAACCTCGAAACATACCCTTGTGTTTGCGATTGCTCACTCTCTCTCTCTTTGTCTCTTTTATATCTTGCATGCTATTTATTGTGCTTTTATTTACATGCTTGATATTCATTGTGCTCATATTGTATACTTGCTTGGGTTTATTGACTAACACTTGTATTTAACCAAGAGAGCCAACGCGGCACCTCAACCCATTCAAGGGGAATCTAGAGGAGTTTGTCCAGAGCCCTTCACGGGGAATTCGGCAACACTCTTGTGTTATACATAGTGTTTAATGTAAAAGTTTAATTATGTCATAATTGTTTTTAGCTTCCGCATTATTTGCATTATTTGCATCATTCGGCATTAAGTGACCATTAGATTAGCCTTCACCTATTCACCCCCCTTCTAGATGATCCTTCACATTGGCTAGTAAATCTTTAAACCGTTCAAAATGTTTCCAGAATGGTTCACTTGATTCCTGCTTGAACTGCATTATGTTTTTTTCTGATGAGGGCCGTTTTGTGAATGGGATAGAATTTCTTATGAAAGACTTTGACAAATTCATCCCATGTCGAGATAGAACTAGCAGGTAGATTGTATAGCCACTTCTTGGCTATGTCCTTAAGTGCGACGGGAATGAACCTTAATCTAACAGCATCTTCCCCCAGTTGGGAAATTCTCATCATCAAGCACACTTCTTCAAACTTACGAATGAAGAAATATGAGTCCTCGGATTCTAGGCCATGAAATCTTGGGAGTGTATTAATGAATTGTGGTTTCAGCTCAAAATAGTTCCCAGTTGCTTCAGGTAAAAGAATGCATGACGGAAGTGAAGTCCGAATGGGATAGAACTTGTCTTGGAGAGAAGTATTGTTGGCCATGATTGGATTTGTGTTAGGAGGTGGTGTTTGTGCAAGTGTAGAAATCCTAACAAATCTTGCTGAAATTGGGTCCCGATACCACTCTTGCATGCACAATCACAGATAACGTTCACCGAGCAATCAAGCGAAAAAAGAAAAAATAACAAACAAGAAAAAGGAAAAAACAATCACCAGCTATCTAGGGTTCCTGGACCTAGACGACTCCTATCTGTTCGATGAACCGAAGAAGGTTATCGCTCGAATCAGATCACAGCTAATCAGCCAGGTGGGGGCAAGATTGGTGGGAGGTATCCGCGTAGAAGCGACGGGCCTAATTAAGCCAAATCACCAGCCTTCGAGGTTTCGCCCCTCAATCCCCAACCTTAGTCACTGATTTGACTGGGGTGTGAATCAAAAATAATTTTCAACCTCAGCTGATCTCTTAACGAGTCTGAATGTCCTTAGGGGCTAACGTCTATCAAATTTTATTAAAAAGCTTGGGATTGTCAGTGCTTGGAATCTGATTTTTGGGCCAAGGAAGGGTGATTAAATCCCCACCTTATCTTATTATTGGGTATTGCCCTTAAAATCAATTTTGTGTAAGTTTACAAGATAAACAAGATTCACTCAAAGCGATATAAATCACCCAAGAGATGAGTCCTATTCTGAATGCAATGCGTACGTACCTTGCTACAGCACTCTTCAACAGTAAAGTAAATGAATTGAAAAGACACTTGCCTAAAATGAAAACGTCTAATCAATTTTTTAAACTTTTCAACAAGTATTTTACTGTTGGTTTATTAGCAGGCTCCTGGTGATGGCATACAAGAAATAAAGTTTACAGAAACTCTAATTTTGCAAAGCAAGCAGCCCTGCAAAAAGCCAGTCAGTAATGAACTCTTCCTTGCCACGGTTCTGCGGCCAGAGCCAAGCAAACACGATAATTCAGAGGGTACTTGGTCTCTGCTTTCTAGAGCAGAGGCCCAAGACCACTTATATATTACTGCAAGTCTTCTTTCCTGTTTTCTCTGACCTGTAACCTGCAACAGAGAAGAAAAATTCATTTAGTTCCAAAAATTCAATAAAAGACCGTTACCCTCCCCAGCAACGGCGCCAAAAATTTGTTCGGAAGGATTAATTGTATTGAAAAGAGGTTTAGAGTAAACCGTTGGTTGTCGTGTACTGATGATCAAGAACTTCGAATGTTTATGCAGGTTTACTTTGCTCCTTCCGAATTACCGTTCGTAGCATAAGCTAGGACGGGTCGTATCCGCAGGGAGGGTTAGCGATAGAAGCATTCAAGGTTTGTATTGAAATCTTTGTGAAGAAAAATGAAGATTCTTTGTTTTGAGAAATGGAAAAAAAGGATGTGGAAGGTGAGTGAAAAATCTTTTGATGTTGTGTAAAAGAAAAGAAGAAATGAGAATAAAGATGAAGGAAAACAGAGATGTTTGAAGAAAAAGAAGTTTTTAGAAGAGAGATTTTTAAGAGATATTTTTAGGAATAATATAAAGAGAAACCATGACTAACTAACATAATAATTTACTAACTTACTACTCTTGTTGGGTGATGCATCCCTCATATTGAATCATTGGCAACTGTATGTCTTGCTTTACCTAGTCCTTGTGTTGTCCCATGTCGAAGGTGTTTCTCATCTAGGCTAGTTGCCTCCTTGAATCATTGGCTCCCTAAATAGATCTTCATTAGTGGAACAAGGATAGTCACTTTTAACAATACTAAGAAACATACAAGATTCATTAGTCCATCAAAGCTATAATAAAGCAAGCATGAAATAAGAACTTGTAATGTAGTCATTGGCATAGTGAAGTGCTCCATCTTCATGTTCCATCACGGCACTTGTTCTAAAGACAAGGCTTTAAGTGAGGCTCACATGAGTCATGTGGAGGGAAAACTTAGCATTTGCAAAGAATAAAAAGCAACTCATCTTCATTAGGAGTGATATAGACTTGTAATTTGCAAGACTTGAAAGAAGAACGTATCCAAAAAATCACATAAGTCAGCAATCACCCAAGAGTTAGTAGTTAGTAAAATTAAAAGTTAGTTAGTCATGTTAATGAATTAACTAGACATAGAAATAAAGAACAAAAGACAAGTCATTGTAGAAGTGAAGTAAAAGAAAGTAAAAGCTTAAAAGAAAAACAATGCACTAGAACAAGAGAAGATGAAGGTTGAAAGCTCGATCCTTATATTACGTTGTCACCGTCTCCAATTACAAAGATTGCTCACTCTCACTCTCTCGTTTCTGGATTCTAGAAGGAGAAAAAGAAAATTACATAAGAGACTAAAAGAAAACCTAGAGAAACCCTAACAATTTCCCTATAAAAAGATTGCTCTTTTCTCCTCCCTAATTACAGAGGCCCTAGAGGTCTATTTATAGTCTTCATGAGAGGGGGACATCCCACTTTAGTCTCCGGATTAAACGCTGAAGTAACGGCCTAAAGATTGCCGCAGTTTCGCGGCACGTGCCGCGTTTCCGCAGCCGTTTCTTGGCCGCTGCGCTAGCGGATTTTTGTGCCTTTCTGTTGCATCTCGTATCCTCAGTTGGATCTTGTGGAAACTAAGAATACGTTCTTGATCTTTTTCAGACTTGGGCTTTTCTCTTGTGGGCTTCTTAAATGCTTCTTTAATTCCTCAAAAATCATAATTTGGGCCTCTTTCTCCATTAGACATTGGACCTGAAAAAAAGAGTGATAAGGCTGTAAAAATCAAATTTTTATTCATATAAAGCATAGCATGGTGGTAGAAAATGATGCATAAATGACTCCAATCACGTGCACATCAGTCGACCGGTCCGATCTACCAACTCCTGGTCCGGTCGACTGCCAGCTGGTCTGGCTGGGTTTTTGGGACTTGAAACTTAAGCATTTTAACTCCAAAAAAATCCCATATAATCTCATAAATTTCACAAAAATAAGTTCTTATAAATATTTAAAGAACAAATATGTGTGACTAAAATTAAACACATATTACAAACAATTTGAACTATTTTTGTGATATAGAAATTAGGCTTAAACTCAAAAACTGTATTTTCCAAAACATGGATTTTGAAATGAAAAACCATTTTCTCCAAAACTCCAAACACATGAAATAGAATCATCAAAATAATTTTTTTTAAAATATGTGAAGCATATATGTATATAGATGAAATCTAATATACATTAAACCATGTAAACTTGTTTTGATTCTATCTATTCATGAAAACCATATGTTTGAACATGAAATTCAAAACCGGTTAAACCTAAAACCAAATCTATTGAAACTTGTACGTGTGTGTGAACTTAAGCATATCAATATTTGAAAAACACCTAGAGGGGGGGTGAATAGGTGTTAATGCTAATCTAATGATCTTTTTAAACAAGTATGAATATATGATGCAACGATCGCCCAAAACAAGACTAGAAGCCGAATACCCGGTGAAGATCTCTGAACTCCTTCCTCGTGATTTCTCTAAATAAGAGTTTGAGGCGCGTATTGCAATCTCGTTTTGTGAGTATTAATCGACAATTTAACAAGGAATGAAATGGATGCAATATTGAAGTGCGCACAAGATATATCACAAGTTAGAATTAAAGAGAAATATCACAAGCTAGAGATAAAGAGCAATAAAGAGAGCAAAGAATAGAAATCAATCGTAAACACAAAGGGTTTGTTTCGAGGTTCGAGCCACGGCTCTACTCCCCGCCTTCACCGCTGTGAAGGGTTTCCACTATATCCACCAAGGAATTACAAGGTCTACCGAAGACCGGAGTACTGAACTCCACCAATTACAAGAGGTCTACTGAAGACCGGAGTTACGAACTCAACCAATCCAATCCTCTACCGAAGAGGAATCACAATGCAAGAAGAACAAGTAACCAAGTGATCAACAAGGGATCATAAACTTCTCTTTACAACTTCCTTATAGAATGAGGAGGATATTTTGGCTCAAGAAGTGTAGTGAGAAAACAAACTCAGTTGTGAAGAAAAATTACTTTGAAAACAACTGAAAATAGTTAATCAAGAATGCACTAGAGAATTGAAAGCTTTGAAACACTTTTTCTTTCTTTTGAAACTTTAAAATAATAGGTATATATCTTGTATTTTGCAAGAGATCAATCCCCTCTATTTATAGAGATTAGAGGAGATCAAAATATGATTAGGACTAGGTTATTAGGTCAGAAAATAGCTGCCAAAATTTCAGAAATAGCTGACACCAAAATCACCAACGAATCCCAAGAGAAAAACTCAAAAAACTAGCCGTTAGGGGCTGGAGACGGCTGTCGGTCGACCGACCCGGTTGACCGGCAGTCCAATTGGCAAACTAGCCGTTTGACACGGTCGACCGGAAGCCAAAGAAAATTTTCGTTTTGCACTGTCGGTCGACCGACCAAAAACAGAGAGTAAGCTGCTTCCAGTCGGTCGACCGGTCGGTCGACCAACAGACGTGCACAAAACATGCACACCCTGATCTTAAGGCTCGGTCAACCGGCCAGGCCTGGAATAGACCGGTCGACTGGCCTGGTCGACCGGCAGGCCTGAAACAGATAAAATTATTGGATTTTTTCTGAACTTTGGAAAATTTTCAAATTAATTTTGTAAGGATATATGACTAAGTATCATGCTGAAAAGGTAGGTATACATGATATAAACAAGATATAAATTTTATAAAAATTTGAGTCATGTATAGAGATCAAAGCATGAACTTAAATCAAAAGCCAAAAATAAAAACGGTATTTTGGAAAATGTGTGTGTTTTCTTGAGCCAACTTAACACAGCCTCATTCTTTAACAAACTAAGTCTTACATAGGTTCTAGGTGACTACAAAGTCTTCAAGTGGGCTTCTCCATATGTGATCTTGAATATCTTGTATCTTGAACCCGAAATGAACCAACTTGAGTCAAAATGACCTTCCTTTAGGGAAGTGCACATCATGAATCCTTAGAACCCTGAAACTTACTTAAACACTAAAAATGATTAGTACAAATAACTATATATGTTTTGTAATCATTAAAACTAAAAAACTAATTGATTGTAACGTTGGGCCAATAATCTCCCCCTTTTTGATGATGACAAAACATACTAGTTATTTAAAAAAAATATGGGGAAAAGAGCTTGGAAGCTCCCCTCAAATCATGCTACGTATAAATGAATGGCTATATGTATAAATGAATGGCTATATACAAAATAGATAGAAACTAAGAATATAGAGATACAAACTCATTGCTAGGAGTACAAAACACATTACTCAAAATTCTTTTCTTAACTCAAAATGTATAACTCCAAACTAAAAATAACTAACTTTTTCTCCCCCTTTTTGTCATACATCAAAAAGGGTAAACATAGTTAAAAAATTTCTTCAAGATTCCATAACACAAATATTCAATTCACCACAAATAAAGGAAAATCTAGCATAGTCTAGAGGTTTTGTAAAAATATCAGCAAGTTGAAAATCGGTAGAAACATAATCAATATCAATATCACCTTTCTCGTATTAATCTCTAAGAAAGTGATACCGAATATCAATGTGCTTAGTCTTACTATATTGATTTGCATTTTTAGTCATATGAATAGTACTAGTATTATCACAAAATATTTTAATATGGTCAAAATGCAAATCATAGTCAAGGAGAGTATGTTTCATCCAAAGAACTTGTGCACAACCAGCTCCGGCCGCAACATACTCCGCCTCGGCGGTTGAAAGGGCTACCGAACTTTGCTTTTTGGAAGACCAAGAAATAAGACAATTACTAAGAAATTGACATGTTCCACTTGTACTCTTCCTATCTACCCTACAACCCGCATAGTCGGCATCCGAAAAACTCATCATTAAAAATTGTCCGGTCTTCGAATACCACAAACCCATTTCAATTGTGCCCTTAAGGTATCTAATAATGCGTTTTACCGCAACTAAATGAGACTCTTTAGGACACGATTGAAATCGAGCACAAAGACATACAGAAAACATAATGTCCGGCCTACTAGCCATCAAATACAACAAGCTCCCAATCATGCTACGGTAAAGCTTAATATCTACACATGTACCTTGTTCATCCTTGTCAAGCTTAGTGGTAGTTGCCATGGGAGTTTTGCTTGTTTTAGCCCCTTCAAGCCCAAATCTCTTGATTAGTTCCTTCGTGTACTTGGCTTGATTGATGAAGATCCCATCTTTTCTTTGCTTGATTTGGAGTCCAAGGAAGTAGTTAAGCTCACCCATCGTAGACATCTCGAATTCTTCCTTCATGCATGATTCAAAAGCTTGGCAAAAATTTTCATTAGTAGAACCAAATATGATATCATCCACATAAATTTGAACTATAAGTATATCATTTTCAACATGCTTTGTAAATAAAGTAGTATCTATTTTCCTTTCTTAAAACCATTAGAAATTAGAAAAGAGGAAAGTCTTTCATACCAAGACCTATGGGCTTGTTTTAAACCATAAAGTGCTTTGTCAAGTTTGAAAACAAAATCCAGATGTGTAGGATCAACAAACCCGGGGGGTTGTTCAATATATACCTCCTCTTCAATAAATCCATTTAAGAAAGCACATTTTACATCCATTTGAAAAAGCTTAAAATCTTTATATGAAGCAAATGCAAGTGTCATCCATATGGCTTCAAGCCGTGCTACGGGTGCAAAAGTTTCCTCAAAATCGATACCTTCGACTTGAGTGTAACCTTGGGCAACTAACCTAGCTTTATTCCTAATAACATTTTCTGACTCATCCAACTTGTTCTTAAAGATCCACTTAGTACCAATTGTTGGTCTATCGTGGGGCCTAGGAACAAGATGTCAAACTTGGTTGCGCTCGAATTGATTAAGCCCCTCTTGCATGGCTAGCAACTAATATGAGTCAGCCTCAGCTTCGAGGATGTTCTTGGGTTCAAAATGAGAAATGAAAGCATAGTGTCCACAAAAGTCATGAAGTTTAGAACGAGTAGTTACCCCTTTAGATACTTCACCTATAATAAAATCCTTGGGATGATGTGGATTGTATCTCCAATCTTTTTGAAGTTGTTGAGTAGGCTCCACTTCAACTTCTTGATTTTCATTTCCTTGAGCCTCATTTTCTTGAACTTCATTTCCTCCATCATCCTTTGGCATATCTTCAATAGTAGGTGAGTCCTTCAAAGTAGCTCTCTCCATGTCTTCATTTAGGGAATCTTTTTCTACAACATTCTTAACAAACACATTAGATTCCTCAATTTTAACATGTATAGATTCTTCAATAGTTAAAGATGACTTATTGAAGACTCTATAAGCTTTACTAGTATTAGAATAACCAACAAAAATTGCTTCATAAGACTTTGCATCAAATTTACCTAAATTATCTTTGGTATTTAAAACAAAACATTTACATCCAAATACCTTAAAATATGAAACATTTGGCTTTCTAGAAAAATAGATCTCAAAATATGTTTTTGAAGTATTTTTGCATAAGAAAACTCGATTTGATATATAGCAAGATGTGTTAACGACCTCAGCCTATAGATAATGAGGGAGACCATATTCATTTATCATAGTCCTAGCCATCTCTTGTAATGTCCGATTTTTTCACTCAACGACTCCATTTTGTTGTGGAGTTCTAGGACAAGATAGTTCATGCTTAATTCCATGTTCTTCACAAACAGTGGTAAAGGGTAGGTTATTGAATTCACCACCTCTATCACTTCTTATTCTTAAAATGGAAGAATCTTTTTCCTTTTCAACTCTTTTCTTAAAGGCTTGAAAATATGAAAAGGCTTGATTTTTGTGCTCTAAAAAGAAAACCCAAGTAAAACGCGAGAAATCATCAACTAAAACAAAAGCAAACCGATTCCCACTTAGACTTTAGGTTTGAGTAGGACCAAACAAATCCATATGGATCAAGTCCAAGGGACGTGATGTCATGATATCCTTGATTGACTTGAAAGAGGACTTGGTTTGTTTCCCAAGTTGGCATGCGTCGCAAACGCGGTCCTTTTCAAAGTTCAAGTAAGGAATACCTTTCACCATTTTCTTGTTGTTTAACCTAGATAGATGGTCAAACGAAATGTGGCCTAATCTTCTATGCCACATCCAAGAGTCATCATCGAGGGCTTTCAAACATGTAGCATTGCAAAACAAATTAGACATGTCAATCATGTATACATTGCATTCACAAAAACCAGAAAATATTGATTGAGGCAAATCCTGCACATAAAAATACGAGATTATAGAACTTAGAAAGGAAATGTGCAAGTGCTCAATTCTTCCTCTATAGCAAGTGGCTATGCGGGTCGTGATCCACAAGGAGGGTTTGCGATGGAAGCTTTACTTTTCTTTATTGAAATCGTTATGAAAATAAGCGAAAGTTCTTCTCTGTTTTTAAGTTAAGAAAATGAAAAAGAAAGTTATAGTTAAAGTTAAGAAGAAAGTGAAAGATGAAGAAGGTGAAAAATTAGAAAACAATAAAAGCGACTATGTACAAATGGAGTGAGTGGAGAAGAAAGAGTTGGAAGAGGTGGTGATATAATTTACAGAAATGAGAGAAAGGAAAGAAAGGAAGGAATACTTACCTAGGTTGAGTGATGACTTACCTGGAAACCGTTGCATGTTCTACCTTTTCTTCGGAGGCGTTCAACGCATAGATCATAAGCTCGAGCTCAGTCCCCGTGCACATTATATCGTCAAGCCTAGCAAGAACGAAGTGATGCGGATCTTGGAAGAGGAGAACGTCTTCATGAACAATCGCTGGCTCTCACGTAGCTTAGTTATACTTGCTTTGGATTTCACTTGTAAACTTTATTAATTGCAGAGACAATGAAAGAAAGGAGGAGGGTACATCGGTGTCACTCTCAACGTCAGCCTCTCTCTCTTACTTACATGAATCTTCTTCTACCCTAAGTTACATACAAGTTACATAAAAAGAAAAGAAAAACCTAAACTATAAAGAATGAAAACTAGGCTAAGTCCTAATCTGCATGTTTGTCCAATTTTCAACGCAAGTACAGGCCTTTTATAGGCATAAACCCAACAACCAGGATCCCGGGGAGGTCGGGGGAGCAAACGCTCCCCCTAACTCCCCAAGATTGCCGCGAAAACGCGGCTATTGCCGCGTTTCCGCGGCCAGGGTGTGGTCAGGTGGCCACACCCTGTTGGTGGGTTGCGCTGGTTTGGCCTTCTGACTATATCTTGAGTTGGTTTGTCAGTTTGAGTCCCGGATTCTGACGAAATGGCCTTGGATTCTTGGCTTTAACCGATCGATTCTGAGAGGATTCTTCTCAGCCGGTTTTTCACCTCTTGATTTTGCCCTGATTTACTTGGTGCGAATTAATTCTGATTTAATTCAGAATTTTGGTGGGCTTTGGGCTCATTTCTCTTCAACTCCTTAAAGATTGGGCCTGCAAATAAATCAAACAATTAATTAGGACAATGCAGGCTTTTATTCTATAATAAGTATGGACATATGATATTAAATATGCAATATTAGCGACCAATCAAATATACATGTGTTAGATTGTCTATCAATAACTCTACAAGCTAAATTATCAAAAACAACATCAAAACTTTTGTCACAAAGTTGACTAACACTCAAGAGATTATGCTTAAGGCCATCAACCAAAACAATATTTTCTATTAAAGGGGATGTATCAAGTTTAACATTACCAATACCGATGATTTTTCCCTTGGCATCATCTCTGAAGGTGACGGTGCCACCTTCATGGTATCTTGATAGGGTTGCAAAGTTGTTGATATCCCAAGTCATGTGCCTTGAGCAACCACTATCAAGATACCACAATCCTTTACGTCGTTGGGCCTTGGAAGGTACCTACATCATTTAACAAATTCGTTGACTTTGGTACCCAAATTTTCTTGGGTCCTTGAAAGTTAGTATTCCGAACCCAAATATTATGGTGTGAAGCATTAAGTCTATCATAGTAAAATCTAACTAAATGACCTTTACGGCCACAATATGTGCATGAAAATACTTTACCAAACATGTATGCATGATGTGTGTGTGGAGTGTGGACATGTTTAGGGTGTTTGGCATGATGTAGAGGTTGTGATCTATGAGCATGCGCATGAATAGCATGTGATTGTTTCTTAGGCACTTGTTTCTTAGGAAACATAGCCTCTAGTCTATTCTTATCAAATTCACATTTTTTCAAAACTATTCCTAATGAATCAATTTTTTCTTTTAGCAAGGAAATTTCATTTTCATTGATTTGTGGAAATTTACCTTTGCAAGATATTTTATAGTTCTCAAAATCTTCTTGTGTAGAAACAAGAGTTGAAAACAAGTCATCCTTCTCTTTTGAAAGAGTAAAAACCTTATGATTTAGAGATTCATTTTTCTTTTTCATTTTCAAATATTTCTTTTTAAGAAAATTATAGTTATGTGAAAGTTCTTCAAAAGCTTCTCCTAGTTTATCCATGAAAAGCTCACAATCAATAGGAGTATTGGGAATTACCTTGCTTGTGCTTTCATTTGCCATGAAGCACATGTTGGCGGTGTCGACATCCTCCTCGGATTCACTCTCGGAATCCCAAGTAGCCTTTAATGCTTTCGTTTTGTATGGCTTCTTGGAGGTGGAAGGCTTGACTTTATCCGGGCATTCCGCAACAATATGACCCGTCTTCCCACTATTGAAACAAATGATTTTCTTGTCTTCTTTACCTTGCCATCTCTTTTTATTTTGGAACTTTTCCTTATTGTACATTCTCCGAACATTCTTTACAAGAAGAGAAAGGTCTTCATCATCTTCTTCTTCATCATCTTCGTCAGAGCATGTGGAATAACTTTTGAAGGCAACAACTTTCTTCTTGGAGGGAGCCATTTCTTCTCTTGCTTTTCTTTCCATCTCATGGGTCTTGAGATTCCCAATGAGACCTATAAGCTCCATCTCTTCCTTGTCATTAAGTTTCTTCAAAGTAGTGGTTTTGACTTCCCAAGATGGAGGGAGTGCCCGAATGATCTTCCTCACATTTTGGTCGTTGTCAATAGCATCACTTAAAGAAGAAAGTCCATTAGTAATCTTTGTAAATTTAGTAACCATATCATCTATGGTTTCATTCTCTTGCATAGAAAAATTTTCATACTGGGAACGAAGAAGGTCTATTTTTGCCCTGTTAACTTGTGAGGTTCCCTCATGAGTGACAAGCAAGTGAGTCCAAATCTCATGTGCAGATTTGCAATTAATAACTCTAGAGATATCATTATCATTAAGTGCTTGAAGCAATGCACACTGTGCCCTAGCATTAGCATCAAATTCTTTAGTCTCAATATCGGACCAAGTGTCCTCATCACCGGTGGGTACACTAAATGGTTTGTCACCGTCTTTGCAACCCGGCTTCCTAGGGATTGCAAAAATACGGTCATCTTAACCTTCCATATGGGAAAGTTAAGGCCATCAAACTTTGGTGGGGTCTTAATTCCTTCGGCTATTTTTACTAAGTGAAAGAATATGAAAAAATGATTAGCAATAAGGATCTCTCTAAGGTTGTTAAGCCAAGAGCCTAGAGACCAAAGCTCTGATACCAATTGAAAAACACCTAGAGGGGGGGTGAATAGGTGTTAATGCTAATCTAATGATCTTTTTAAACAAGTATGAATATATGATGCAACGATCGCCCAAAACAAGACTAGAAGCCGAATACCCGGTGAAGGGCTCTGAACTCCTTCCTTGTGATTCCTCTAAATAAGAGTTTAAGGGTGTATTGCAATCTTGTTGTGTAAGTATTGATCGACAATTTAACAAGGAATGAAATGGATGCAATATTGAAGTGCACACAAGATATATCATAAGTTAGAATTAAAGAGCAATATCATAAGCTAGAGATAAAGAGCAATAAAGAGAGCAAAGAATAGAAATCAATCGCAAACACAAAGGGTTTGTTTCGAGGTTCGAGCCACCGCTCTACTCCCCGCCTTCACCGCCGTGAAGGGTTTCCACTATATCTACCGAGGAATTACAATACTGAAGACCGGAGTACCGAACTCCACCAATTACAAGAGGTCTACTGAAGACTGGAGTACCGAACTCCACCAATCCAATCCTCTACCGAAGAGGAATCACAATGCAAGAAGAACAAGTAACCAAGTGATCAACAAGGGATCACAAACTTCTCTTTACAACTTCCTTATAGAATGAGGAGGATATTTTGGCTCAAGAAGTGTAGTGAGAAAACAAACTCAGTTGTGAAGAAAAATTGCTTTGAAAACAACTGAAAATGTTAACCAAGAATGCACTAGAGAATTGAAAGCTTTGAAACACTTTTTCTTTCTTTTGAAACTTGAAAACAATAGGTATATATCTTGTATTTTGCAAGAGACCAATCCCCTCTATTTATAGGGATTAGAGGAGATCAAAATATGATTAGGACTAGGTTATTAGGTCAGAAAATAGTTGCCAAAATTTCAGAAATAGCTGACACCAAAATCTCCAACGAATCCCAAGAGAAAAACTCAGAAAACTAGCCGTTGGGAGCTGGAGACGGCTGTTGGTCGACCGGCCCGGTCGACCGGCAATCTAATTGGCAAACTAGCCATTGGACACAGTCGACCAGAAGCCAAAGAAAATTTTCGTTTTGCACTGTCGGTCGACCGACCCGGTCGACCGACCAAAAACAGAGAGCAAGCTGCTTCCAGTCAGTCGACTGGTCGGTCGACCGGCAGACGTGCACAAAACATGCACGCCCTGATCTCAAGGCTCAGTCGACCAGCCCGGTCGACTGGCCAGGCCTAGAATAGACCGGTCGACTGGCCCGGTCGACCGACAGGCCTTAAACAGATGAAATTATAGGATTTTTTCTGAACTTTGGAAAATTTTCAAATTAATTTTGTAAGGATATATGACTAAGTATCATGCTGAAAAGGTAGGTAAACATGATATAAACAAGATATAAAATTTATAAAAATTTGAGTCATGTATAGAGATCAAAGCATGAACTTAAATCAAAAGCCAAAAATAAAACGGTATTTTGGAAAATGTGTGTGTTTTCTTGAGCGAACTTAACACAGCCTCATTCTTTAACAAACTAAGTCTTACATAGGTTCTAGGTGACTACAAAGTCTTCAGGTGGGCTTTTCCATATGTGATCTTGAATATCTTATATCTTGAACCCAAAATGAACCAACTTGAGTCAAAACGACCTTCCTTTAGGGAAGTGCACATCATGAATCCTTAGAACCCTGAAACTTTCTTAAACACTAAAAATGATTATTATAAATAACTATATATGTTTTGTAATCATCAAAATTAAAAAATTGGTTGATTGTAACCTTGGGCCAACAATATTATCTTTACGCAAGATCTAAATGGAACTAAACTAAACACCAATCGAAGTCTTCTTATCGATCTTCATCTTCAAGACGACCCGATCTAAACACGATCCAAAGAGCTTGACTCCAACCGAGTGCTAGATGCGATCTTAACACGCGAGCTCTTGAATCTACATGTATTAGCTCCAAAACTCTTTTGTTAAATCTAGACACCTACTAATATCTTGATTAATAACTGAAACTATATAAATACAAGATCTTAGTAAATTATAACTTCATGAGTTAATCATCATCAAAACTAGAGTGATGGGCCTTCGGGCTAACAATCTCCCCCTTTTTGATGATGACAAAACTCATAGAGTTATATATGCATTGATTAAAGAGAAGCTCCCCCTTAACTCATGCATAGTAAATAAACAATAAAGATATTCAATAAAGTGCACAAACTAAACACAACCATATATGAAAAATAACATAAAACATGCATATATAAACTCTCTAAATTCTTCTCCCCCCTTTTGTCAATTCATCAACAAAAGGGCGAAGGAAAACAAGCAATAAAGATATATATACGATATACATTCATGAAGAGGAGACACGTAAAGTTAGCTCCCCCTACATACATGCATTACATGAAGAAGAGAGGACTAGACCCTTACTCACATAAAGTAAAATATATAATGTATAAGTAGAGATGTGAAGCTCCCCCTACACACGTGTATCACATAAAGAAGAGAGGTCAAGCTCCTCAATATGAGATACACTCAACATGAATCTATATATAGAGAAGATGTTAAGCTCTCCTTGTATATAAGCAATACATACCAACACATTTTGAAACCACTTTTTAAAAAATTTCTTTAAGTCAACAAAATAAATTTTGATTTAGATTGAAAATGAAACATTGTAAGTTTTTGATACCAATTGAAAATATATATTGTATAATTTTGATACCAATTGAAAATAAAATTGATTGAAAGATAAAACATAAATTTTTCTCCCACTTTATGAAATACTAATAAAAATAATGCATAAGCTTGTATAATATACAATTTGAAAAATAATTGACATTATAGACTAAATCAAGCTTAGCATAAACATAATTTGTACTTTAAGATGTAAAGATATTATAAGCACAATTAAATCATATATATATATATGGAAATAGATATACCAATTGAAGTTGATACTATTTCAAATTTGAAGCATACATATATAAATAAACACATATGAGTATACGACAATAAGGTTTTCATTAAAACATGTATATCTCATAACTACCTCCCTTTCATGCACATGTTTAAAAGATTATCAATTAAGGATATACAAGGCATGGTCGCCCAACTATCCACCCTTAAAGGGTAGAAGTTTTCAAAAATAGGATTTAAAAATAGTTGTAAATTGAAAACACTACCAAATGAAGAATAAATAACTAGTTTAAAGAAATTTTTAAAAAACTAGTTAAAGATCCTTCAACTATAAAACTAAATCATATATATCTCATGAAACATACCAAATACACAAGAGTTGACACTCGAAATCCATAAAGCTCATAAAAGCTCAAAAAAATAAAGTCATAAGTAAATTAAATATGAGTGCACAAGCATCATGTGAATAGCATATTAATAAAAATAAATAATAAAGCTCAAAACATCAAAACATATGAAAATGATAAAAATTTATTTTTCATCAAAATTAAATAAACTTCAAGGTATATGTATGTTCTATCAAAAATAAAATATACATACATATCCCAAACACAAACGAGTCCATAATAGAGTTTTGCATGAAGACAAGTGACTCAAGGGTATACATGTATATCTAATAGTTTTAAATAAAATTAACATATACATGACGCTAAACATATTTTATGAAAACATTTACAAAAAAATAGGGAATACAAGTTAAAATGCAAGTATTATCAAAACTAGGCTATACGAGTACATCTAATGAGTACAAATAATCAATTTGGCACAAACATATAATAATCAAATGTGTCTCACTAGTTGTACAAGTATAAACACAAGTTTTAATAAAAACTGCATCTAAACAAGTAATCAGAACATGAAGTGCAAAATCATAAGCAACCATGATCATTATATTAAATGCACATATTTTTGAACTAGGATATACACAATAGTTAAACTAAAGTGAGAACAAAAAAATATAAGTCCATATAATAGGGGTGTATCTCAAATACTACATATGCATATCACAAGTCTAATTAACATCGCTTTTAATATAATAATCATGAAAAACCAAAACATGCAAAAAATCAATCAATGAAAGGATGTAAACTATATGGGAGTTAGAGATAGTTACCAAAACTATTAGGGATAATCTCTAGATCTCCAAACCATGGTGGTCCTTCCACCAAACATCCCTTGAAAGTGATGCATCCAAAAGTGTCATCATTTAGTTCGGAACGCATCCACCATCAAGGTACCAATACCCTCACGTCAAGTGAGAGCCCACACCTACATCAAAAAAAATAGGAGCGGCTTTTGGTACCCATATCTTATTGGGTCCATGGGGGTTAGCACCTTTCCTAACCCAAAAAAATTTATTTGCAAAATTAATCCTATCATAACAAAATCTTGCAAGGTGGCCCTTACGTCTACAGTGTGTACAAGTGTACACATGGGCATACATAGAATCATGTGTGTTAGCATGATGAGCATGTGTATGCTGAGAATGGTGTACATGAATATGGGGTGCATGTTTCTTGTGAAACATGGATTCCAATTTCTTTTGATTCATACCATACTGGCTCAAAGTGGAGCCCAGACAATCTACACTTTTCTTCAACATGCAAATATCATTATTAATACTTGAAGAAGAAGTGAAGAATGCAACATATTTATCACTAGAAGATGGAGCACTAGAAATATGACAAACAATAGAAGACAAATCATTTTCAAAGATTTATTTTCATTTGAAACTAATCCAATTTCTTTGAAATTAAAGCAATTTTATTTTTCAAAGATTCATTCTCTTTTAAAATAAAATCAAGTTTTGAAGATAAAACCTCATTCTTCTTCAAAACATCATCACAATCATTTTATTTTTCAAAAATTTATTTTCCTTTAAAGAAAGGTCAAGTTGGGTTTTCAAGGGGTCTCTTTCACTTGAAATCTCAACCCTCTCCTGTAAAACAATATTAAGTTTTGAAAACAAATCCTTATTTTCTACTTTTAATTTAAGACTTTCTTTTTCAAAAGTTTATATTTTTCTAGCAAGTTTTCACAAAATATGGAAAGCTCTTCATATAATGCATTAACATCCATACTATCATTATCATCATTAGAAGAACTAGCACAATCATCTAGTTGAGTGCCTGAATTTTCCTCAAGGGAGTCATTCCTTTGGACCACGTAGCAAGCTTGGTCGGACTCATCTCCACTAGATTCCTTCTCCACATAATACGTCGTTTGTAGCTTGGGAGAGGTTAATGTGTTCTATACTACAAAAGACAAATCACAATGAGAAACAGTAGAAAGATAATCTTTATTAAGATTGCGCCTAAGTGCCTCTAAGGCTTGTGCATTGGCCTCATATGCTTGTCATTACCAAGATAATATTTCTTGATAGTGGAAAGGTAAACATGCATTCCTAAAGTTTTAAGGTACATACTCATCTTATACTTTCACATGTCAATGTTGGAAACATCATACATGGGAGGGGCAAGGAAATCCATGAGTGTATAAATTATATATGTGCAAATTCTAACCAAGATCTCACTCCTAGGTGGTTAAACTAATATCAGGAGCGTAGGCTCTGATACCAATTGAAAATACACCTAGAGGGGGGTGAATAGGTGTATTAGCTAATTTAATAAAAATGATGCGGAATTAAAAACTAATTGCAACACACTATGTGTAACCAAAGAGTGTAGCCGAATTTCTAGTGAAGGGCTCTAGACTAACTCCTCTTGATTCCTCTAAATAAGAGTTGGGGTGCTATATAAAGCTCTCTTGGTTTAACACAAGTATGAGCACACACAAAGAATACCAAGCATGAATGAGATATGAGCAATATGAATTAATGCAAGATATAAAAGAAAGAGAGTTTAGAGATAGTGGATCAATCTCAAACATCGAGATTATGTTTTGAGGTTCGAGCCACTGCTCTACGTCCCTGCCTTCACACAGAAGAATTTTCACTATATGTCCACACATGACCTCCCACACAGGGAACTTTCACTGAGGATTTGGCGAATACAAACTTGGAGTATACAACTCCTCTCTCAATACAACTACCTCTACACAAGAGGCAAGGCTCAAAGCCAAAACAACAATCACCTCTACACAAAGAGGGATGGGCACAAAGCCAAACAACACTCACCTCACACAAGAGGGATAAGGCACTAAGCCAAAACTCCACCACAATCACCTCTACACTAGAGGGATGAACACAAACCCAAAGCAAAGTAAGTTTACAACTTGGTGATCACAATAGACCACAAACCAATTTTTCTCACAAAACAAGATCCTAGATATGATAGCTCAAGTGTGAGAAAACAAGGAGATTGGAAATAAAAAATCACAAAGAAAATACTTGGGAAAGATACAAGATAGCTATGAAAATGAAGATCAAATACAATTCCCAAAGACTCTCTTTTTCTTTAATTTTTTAACCCTTGAAAACAAATAAAAGATAAATCTTTTAGTATAAAAACTCTTTAAAAACTTGCTGCTAAAACACTTATAAAGATGGGAAAAATTGCTCTTGAAATTCTTGTAGAAAACAGCCCAAGAGATGGGTATTTATAACCTTCTCATAAATATAGCCGTTGGCTGTCTGGAATGCCCAGATTGCCCTTCCAGTCGACCGGCCAACAGTCATTTTTCTGACCATTGTGCAACCGGTCGACCACCCAGTCTTCAGGCAAGCCTGTCGGTCGACTACCCGATCGACCGGCCGCACCCGAGAGTTGGGTGGTTTAAGTCTCTCGACCGCCCGGTCGACCGGCCTTTTAGGCTGGCCTTTTGCACGTCTGCGTGCACATCGGTCGACCAGTCTGGTCGACTGACTCCTGGTCCGATCGGCCGCCCGGTCGACCGCCAGCTGAGTCTGGCTGGGTTTTTGGGACTTGAACCTTAAGCATTTTAACTCCAAAAATATCCCATAAAATCTCATAAATTCCACAAAAATAAGTTCTTATAAATATTTGAAGAACAAATATGTGTTACTAAAATTCAACACATATTACAAATAATTTGAAATATTTTTGTGATACAGAAATTAGGCTTAAACACAAAAATCGTATTTTTCAAAACTTAGATTTTGAAATGAAAAACCATTTTCCCTAAAATTCCAAACACATGAAATAGAATCATAAAAATAAGTTTTTTAAATATGTGAAGCATATATGTATATAGATGAAATCTAATTATATTAAACCATGTAAACTTATTTTGATTCTCTCTATTCGTGAAAATCATATGTTTGAACTTGAAATCCAAAACCGGTTAAACCTAAAACCAAACTTATTGAAACTTATGTGTGTGTGAACTTGAGCATATCAATACAATCTATCTTTACACAAGATCTAAACACAACTAAACTAAATACAAACCGAAGTCTTCTTGTCGATCTTCATCTTCAAGACGACCCAATCCAAACACGATCCATAGAGCTTGACTCCAACCGAGTGCTAGATGTGACCTTAACGCGCGAGCTCTTGAATCTACATGTGTTAGCTCCAAAACTCCTTTATTGAAGCTAGACACCTACTAATATCTTGATCAATAATTGAAACAATATAAACACAAGATCATTAGTAAATTATAACTCTATGAGTTAATCATCATCAAAACTAGAGTGATTGGCCTTCGGGCCAACACCCTTATCTATATACCTTATGCCCTATGTTACCGTAATCCGAGTGTATACAACCCGAATTATAAAATGGACAATGAATTATTGATTAGCACTTTATTATTATTATTACTCGTCATACCCATATATCTAGATGTGTGTCCTAGCGTTCCAACATACATACATCCATATATGAGTAAGCCGAAGTTATTATTAGAAACTGATGACGAAACAATAGGTTATTTTATAGTGGGCCCCGTGCATACCCAGAACCACGACCCAGGATGTTCCGGAGCTGACCTGGAACCTTCCACTAGGCAAACAGGAGGTCGGTCTTATATTATACCCATTAAGGTATATAACAGGAGGTAAGGAGTCAGCGCTCCCCTCGGAACCCCTGGAGGTCTCAGGTAGAATCGGAAGTTTGAGTTGCACAACATACCTAATACAACTATAAATATATTCACCACTTGAAGTCCATCAGTTTTTCCCTTACCTAATGTAAGTTGGTCTTTTTATAATTATTATTATGTAGTTATCATATTACAAGAATAGAAGGAGCAAGACATGTTCAGGAGCTACAGGAGTACATAAGTATAAGAAATATAGGTCACTGAATATATAATACAGGATAATAGTACAAAATTCTCAAAATATGATAATCACAAGGTAAACAGTAATGTGTCAGGTGGCAGGTGATAAGTGATATCAAACAGGTGTCAGGTAATAGCATGCAAGAATCAGGAGTCAAAATGTAAGATATTAAGCACAGTAGATATCACTATTGTATATAGCGATACAGGAAAACAATACCGATATATGGGATTTGTATGAGTACAAAAAAATAGTACCTATATAGAAGATTGGTACAAATACAGAAAAATAGTATAGTTTTGGAAAACAGTATAAGCACAGGTTTCAAACTCTTCACAATAATTTAGGAAAGAATAATAGTTGAATTATCAAGTAGACAAGCGGACATGCAAGTAAGCGTACATCCAAACGAAGTTAAGCAAGCTAGAGTGAAGCTAACGTATATCACTAGACGCCATCACGTTCGGCGTGATTATCACTCGCGGCATAGCTAAATGCATACGACAGAGCGAGCATATGAACGCTATTAAACTACATATGGCGAAGCCGCGCTCACTGTATATCCATACTCTAGTTCCTCTTACCAGGCGTAGCTAAAAGTGATGGGCCTTTGAACTTTGTTGTTGGCTTAAAGGCCCATCACTCTAGTTTTGATGATGATCAACTTATGTAGTTATAGTACTAATGATCTTGTGTTTAATTAGTTTTAGATTTATGATCAAGATTTTAGTTGGTGTTTAGCTTCAACAAAAGATTTAAAGTCAAGTTTTGGAGCTAGCACGGTTTGATTCAAGAGCTTGTGCATCAAGAGCACATCAAGTACTCAAGAGGAGTCTAGCTTGTTGGATCAAGTTTGGACCAAGTCAAGAAGATGAGAAGACTTCAAGTGAAGACCTTCATGATCAAGACTTGAGTCTAAGTTTATTTTTATAAGATTTTGTTTTAGTTAAAATGTAAAGGATAGAATAGTTGGTGGATTGCTCAAGTATATCATATACACACACACACTCTTGATTTAGATGAGTTTTCATAAAAGAATTTTTATTTTGAAAAAAATACAAAAGAGTTTTCTTTTTGAAAAATATCGGTTTGGTTTTTGGACTTCATATATATATATATATATATGTGTGTGTGTGTGTGTGTGTGTGTGTGTGTGTGTGTGTGTGTGTGTGTGTTTAACCAAAACCGTTTTAGAGCTAAATGTCAAAAATATAGATATTTCATCATGTATGTGTAGTGGATCATATCCATACACTCTATGCTTCAAAAGAGTTTAAAATATCTTATTTTTGTATTTGGAGAAGTTTTGGAAAAATAAGTTTTGAAAAACCAATTTGGAAAAATACGGTTTTTGTATTTAGCCAAAATTTCTATGTTACAAAAATAGTTTAAATTGTTTGTAACATGTTTTGATTTTGCTCAAACATGTTTGTATATCAAAGTATAATACTGAACTTATTTTTGTAGATTTTTTGTGAATTTATGGGATTTTATTTTCAATTAAAAACCTAATTTTTAAATCCCTATATATAGCCTGCCAGGCTCTGGTGGTCGACCGACCGGTCGACAGAACCAGGAGCCGGTCGACCACACGTGCACAAGAACGTGCACAGGCCATGTCAGTTGGCCGGTCGACTGAGCGGTCGACCGACTGAAGGCAAACTGCTCTCGGGTTACCCTGGTCGACCGGGCGATCGACTGGCGAGAGCCGTTGCTCTCTGGTTCAGGGCCCGGTCGACCAGGCGGTCGATCGGAAAGCATAACGATCAGTTTTTTGACCGTTGGCCGGTCGACCGACCGGTCGACCGGAAGGCCATTCTGGGCCTAGTCAGCTGCCAACGGGCAAATTCTTTTGGGGCCTATATAAACCCCAATTGAGAGCTGTTTTAGATAAGATTTTTGGAGAGCTTTTAAGCTAGTTTTTCCTACTCTATTAAGAGGTTTTCTCCACTTATTTAAGAGCAAATATTTCTAATCAAAAGGAAAGTTTATCAAGAGTGTTTTTAAAGTGATTTCTTGAGTTTTCATCCACCATTTCAATCCTAGTTTTCTCACACAACACTTGAGCTATCCATTGCTATATCTACCTATAGGGATATTTGTTGTGAGAGGATTTTAGGTGATCAAAGTGTTATAATCACCAAAGTTTTATCTTTGTATTTGAGGAGGCGGACTTGCGAGTTCGCGGTGTTTCGAGTTCGTGTGTGAACTCGGTGTTTGAGGTGCGGCCTCGGCGAGCTAGTGGGCTTGCGGTGTGTTCTTGCGGGAACAAGAGAGGGACTAGAGAGTCCAAAGAGCTTGTAGGTGTTGCGGCACCAAGTGATCCGGTGGGATCGATTTTAGTGGAAATCCTTCATAGTGTTGAAGGCAGGGACGTAGAGCAAGTGTGCTCGAACCTCGAAACAAATCTCCTGTGTTTGCGATTGCTCTCTCTATCTCTTACTTGTTTATATCTTGCATGCTTATATTGCTTTCATCATTAATTGCTAGATATACTTGTGCTCAAATTGTTATATGCTTGGGGATTGTTTGCTAACACTCGTATTCAGCCAAGAGAGCCAACGCGGCACCTCAACTCTTATTTAGAGGAATCTTGAGGAGTTAGTCCAGAGCCCTTCACGGGGAGTCCAGCTACACTCTTGTGTTATATGTGTTGTTTAGTTTAAGAAGTTTTTAATTCCGCATTATTTGACCATTATATTAGCCATCACCTATTCACCCCCCCACTAGGTGATTACAAGTGGTATCAGAGCTAAGTGCTCTTGATTTGGGTCTAACAATCTAGAGTTAATGATCCTCATTTATAGCTAATCACAATATTTGTACACACACCATGGATTTCATGTCACCTCCCACTTTTGACATTCTTAACATCCAAACTTGGAAGGTTAAGATGTCTTTGTATCTCAAAGCCCTAGGCATTCATGTTTACTTTGCCACTACTAGAGATTCTTATTGTTTAAATGGTAAAAATATTGAGGCTAACTCAAAAGCCATTCATACTTTAATGAGTATCCTAAACAATGATTATTTATGTACGGTTGCTAACATTGACTCAGCTTTTGTAGTTTGGAACACCATCATCTCACTTGGCGAAAAAGAACAATACTATGTGGGGAGCGACTCGGATGTTGGAAGTGACGCTTCCAACGTGTGCTACATGGTCCAAGGGGATAACCCCCTTGAGGTAAACACCGAATCCGAGATAGAAGAGGATGTTGATATGCTTTATAATGAACTAGCATCATTTTGTCAACAACTCTTAAAAAAATATGAATTGCTTAAAAAGGATAATAAGAAAATGAAAAATAAATTTGATTGCATGTTAAAAGAAAATTATTCCTTTAAACAAAAAGTTGCATTCATTGAAAAAGAAAATGAAAATTTGAAAAATGAAAATGTTTCCGCTTTCTAAATTAAATGATCTTTGTGAAGGAAACACTTCTTTAAAAGAAAAGATTGTTTTGGTGGAAAAATAAAAAGAAATTGCTTTGCATGAAAACACCTCTTTGAAAAGAAAAATTGTTGAAAAAGAAAAAGTTAATGTTTCTAAAAAGAAAAAGATTGTTGATCATGCCTTACATGCTAGTATTGATAAAAATGAAATTAAATTTTTGAAAAATAAAATTGATAGTTTAAGCTCAACTTTGAGCAAATGTGCTTTTCACCATTCTAGATTGGAGTTTTTGTTTTCAAAGAAACAAGCTCCATATATTCATGCACATCACCCACATCATGCATATGTACACTTTGCATGCCATGACCACACTCATACACATATGCATCTTAGGGTGTACAAATATACACATTGTGGCCGCAAAGGCCATTTAGTAAGATTTTGTTATGATAAGATAAATTCTATGAATTTTGCTAAAAAAAATATTTGGGCTCCTTATAAGACTAACCCACATGGATCCAAAAGAAAATGGGTACCAAAATCCCCACCTTGTGTTTTTGATGTAGGTGCGGGCTCTCACACGACGTGAGAGAGTTGGTGCCTTGATGGTGGATGCATATGGACATGATGGGCACATATTTGATGCACCGCTATCAAGGAGGTTTGGTGGGACAACCACCATGTTTTGGAGAATTAGAGCATAGTTCTTTGGTTTGGTAACTATCTCTAAAACTCCTAATTTATTTACATGCTTTCATTTGATGATATTTTTTTTGCATGTTTTAGTGTTTGTTAAAATATTCATGTTTTATGATTATGCTTCATGTGGTAAATACTAGTTTAGATATAGTTTTTGTCAAAACTTTGATATATACTTGTACAAGTAGTGAGCAACATTTGATTCATATATGTTTGCACTTCATTGTTCATTTGCACTCACTATATGCACATGTATAGCCTAGTTTTGATGATTTTCTCATTTACACTTGTTTTGCCAATTTTCATGTTTTACTTCATGTATATGTAGTTTGTATTCAGATCTAATGAATATACATGTATGTCTCTTGAGTCTCTTGCCTTCATGCAAATCATATCATAGACTCTTTTTATGCTTGGGATATGTATGTATATTATTAGTTTTGGATAAAAACATACATATACCTAGAAGTTTATTTTTAAGATGAAAAATGAATTTTTATGATTTTCATCTTTATATGAAAAATGAATTTTCATGATTTGTTTGATAAAATAAGATTCAAGCTTGTTTTGAGCTTTATTGACTATTTTCATGGAAAATACTAATTACATGATTTTTGTGCACTCACACTTTATTCGTTTATTCATGACTTTGTTTCATGATCATTTTGAGCTTTATGGACCTTGAGTGTTGAATTTTGTATATTTAGTATGTTTCATGATAGACATATAATTTAGTTTCATATTTTTGAAGGATCTTTAACTAGTTTTTCAAAAATTATCTTTAACTAGTTATTTATTCTTCAATTGGTAGTGTTTTTCACTATAAAAATATTTTACACCTATTTTTGAAAACCCCTACCAACACCTTATGGGTGGACGGATGGTCGAGTATGCCTTGCAAGGCTTATTGAAAATCTTTTATCTTGTGCATAAAAAGGGTGGTAGTTTATGAGATATACACTTGATTTACATCATAGTTTCAATTGGTATCACAATTGATATTTTTTTGTATATACTCATATTTTCTATATATGTATGCTTTATTTCATATAATATCAATTTCTATTGGTATTTTCATTTTCATACATATATATGATTTATTTGTGCTTGATTTATAAGATGTTTACATGTTTAAAGCACAAAGTATGTTTATGCTAAGCTTAATTCAAATCTTGATTTTCAATTGATTTCTCAATTGATATTTTAATAAGCTTATACATTATTTTTAAAATTAGTATTTTTATTGATATAAAAAATGTGTAATAATATTTCAATTGGTATCAATACGATTCTATTTTTGGTTTAAAATTCAAAATTTGTAATTTTTATTTACAATTGGTATCTTAAAATTTGATTACAAGTGGTACCTTAAAAATTTTGTTTATTTGATATCTTAAAATCTGATTTACTAAGATATCTCAAAATTTGTTTTATTGAGAAAATTCAAAATTTTGTTTTAATGAGAAAATTAAAAATGTTTTGATTTGTATTGCCTATATGCAAGAGGAGCTTAACATCTCTTCTACATATAGGTTCATGTTGAGTGTATCTTATATTGATGAGCTTGATAACTCTTCTTTATGCGGTACACGTGTGTAGGGGGAGCTTCACATCTCCTCTTATGCATTGCATATTATGCGTTATGTGAGTTAGGGCTTGTCTTCCCTTCTTTATGTAATGCATGTATGTAGGGAAGTTAACTTAGCATCCTCCTCTTTATGAATGTATATCGCATATATCTCTTTTATTGATTTGTTTAATGTCACCCTTTTGTTGATTTTTGGTTTTTGACAAAAAGGGGAGAACATTGTTTTTGTTTTACTTTACCCCTTTGTTGATGATTGACAAAAAGGGGAGAAGTATTTGGTATATATGCATGTTTTCCTTACTTTATTCATAAAGGGGGAGAAGGATTTATGTTTATGCATATATGTTTTGTTTTGTAAATAGGAGAAATAGAATTTGATATGTTTTATACTTGATTGGCATGTTTATCTCCTTATGTTTGCATACATGTGTTTAAGACGGGAAAGGTTGTGGTATTGTGGAGTATAATTTGCACACAAAATATATTCAATTAAGGAGATAAGGTTTAGAAACAACCTCAAGTGCTTAGATCACTCCACAAATGTATGAAAGATGATTGATATACCCTTTCCTATCTCCGTTATAGCATGGGCTATACCGAGTCGATTCTCAGGGAGAGCTCGCGATGGAAGCTTTACGGTAGGTAGTGAAGATGTAAAACGAAGATTCTTCTTTGCTTTAAAAGAATAAAGAATCAAATGAAAAAGAAATAAAAGAATGGGTGGATTTGTTCATGATGGAAAGTGTAAAGAAATCAAAATTAAGATTGGCTTTGGAATTACAACTAAAAGAAAGTAAAATTTTGAAAAGATTTAAGATTGAAGAAAACCATGACTAGCTAACCTTACTACCTTGCTAAAGACTTACTAAACTCCGTGATAGTGAATGCGTGCCTCATGTTGATTCATCGGCATAGATTTGTCTTGCGTGTTGGTCTAATTACTTTCCCACTTGGATGATGGGGATCATTCTTGGACTTGTCTTGTAGCCTTATAGATGTCATTGGCCTACAAGATAGACTTTCAATAATGGAATCAAAAGAGCGACACACAAGGGATGCTAAGGAAGAAGATACAACATTCAATAATGGAAGTAATGAAGTTGTACAACAAATAGCATATGTTTGGTGATCCATCTCCATGTTCCATCAAGGCACTTGTTCAAAGACAAGGCTCTAAATGAGGCACACAAGAACTAGCCAAGCAATGAAAGTAACCCATCGGAGAAGAGAAGACCATACAACTTGCAAGATGAAATATAGCAATCACCCATGAGTTAGTAGTTAGTAAGGTTAGTGGTTAGCTAGTACATGTAGAAAAGTTAGCTACAAGCCATTACAAAAGAAAAGCAAAGCATGAATAAAATTGCAAGAAAATAAAGAAAGCAAGTAAAGAAAACAAGTACACTAGAAAATGCAAGAGTAGAGAGAAGAGAATGGATCAATCCTTGCTTCACAAGTTGTCACTCCTTGATGTACACAAGCTTTCTCTCTCTTACAAACTCTCTCTTACAGAATTTCTAGGGAGGAAGAAGATCTAGATAGCTACAAAAATCCTAGAGAAAAACTAACAAAAATACAAAGCTTAATCCCTAATCTCTCTCTCTTCTCTGCTCTCTCTTTGCTCGCAGGTCCAGGTGAAGTATTTATAGGCTCAGAGAGAACTCTCCAGAAGGTGGACAGGTGGAAGAAATCTGGGGCTCAGAGGCCCAGATCTGCCGCAGATCTGCGGCTGGGATTGGGTTTCTGCGGCTCAATCTGGTCCGTTGGATCCCCGCTTTCTGTTACGAATTTGTTACGAGGTTGTTATCCACGTGGCCTTCTAGAATCTTGAGTTGTTACGTAGAATTCTCTGGATCTTGGATTCAAATTTGGGCTTTATCTTGGGCTTGGAATTAATCTCTTTAATTATTGCTAATTAAAGTGATTATTGGGCTTTTTCTCCATTAGAGTGTGGACCTGTAAAAATATAGAGAAGATGAGTAAAAATCATATATTTATTCGCAATATGCATGGGGATTATGTGGTAAAATATGCAGAATTGTGTCACAATCAACATGTTTATTTAGTTTATGAACTTTATTATCATATCTATTTATTTATTTGTTATGCATGAGTTAAGGGGGAGCTTCTTTGAAGCTTTACTTTAATCCATGCATATATAACTCCATCAGTTTTGTCATCATCAAAACGGGAGAGTTGTTGGCCCAAAGATCCATCACTCTAGTTTTGATGATGATCAACTCATGTAGTTATAGTACTAATGATCTTGTGTTTAATTAGTCTCAGATTTATGATCAAGATCTTAGTTGGTATTTAGCTTCAACAAAAGATTTAAAGTCAAGTTTTGGAGCTAGCATAGTTTGACATGAGCTTGTGCATCAATACCACATCAAGTACTCAAGAGGAGTTTAACTCATTGGATCAAGTTTGGACCAAGTCAAGAAGATGAGAAGACTTCAAGTGAAGACCTTCAAGATCAAGACTTGAGTCTAGGTTTATTTTTATAAGATTTTGTTTTAGTTAAAATGTAAAGGATAGAATAGTTGATGGATTGCTCAAGTATATCATATTCACGCACACTCTTGATTTAGATGAGTTTCATAAAAGAATTTTATTTTGGAAAAATACAAAAGAGTTTCCTTTTTGAAAAATACCGGTTTGGTTTTTAGACTTCATATATACATGTGTTTTTAACCAAAACCGTTTTAGAGCTAAATGTCAAAAACATAGATATTTCATCATGTATGTGTAGTGGATCATATCCATACACTCTATTCGTCAAAAGAGTTTAAAATATCTTGTTTTTGTATTTGGAGAAGTTTTGAAAAAATAAGTTTTGAAAAACCAATTTGGAAAAATACGGTTTTCGTTTTTAGCCAAAATTTCTATGTTACAAAAATAGTTCAAATTGTTTGTAACATGTTTTAATTTTGGTCAAAAATGTTTGTATATCAAAGTATAATACTGAACTTATTTTTGTAGATTTTTCGTGAATTTATGGGATTTTATTTTCAATTAAAAACCTAATTTTTAAATCCCTATATATAGCCTGCCAGGCTCTGGCGGTCGACCGGACGTGCACAAGAACGTGCACAGGCCATGTCAGTTGGCCGGTCGATCGAGCGGTCGACCGATTGAAGGCAACCCACTCTCAGGTTGCCCCGGTCGACCGAGCGGTCGACCGGCCAGAGAGCCGTTGCTCTCTGGTTCAGGGCCCGGTCGACTGGGTGGTCGACCGGACGGCACAACGGTCAGTTTTTTGACCGTTGGCCGGTCGACCGGAAGGCCATTCTGGGCCTAGTCACCTGCAAACGGGCAGATTCTTTTGGGGCCTATATAGACCCCAATTGAGAGCTGTTTTAGATAAGATTTTTGGAGAGCTTTTAAGCCAGTTTTTCCTACTCTATTAAGAGGTTTTCTCCACTTATTTAAGAGCAAATAATTCCAATCAAAAGGAAAGTTTATCAAGAGTGTTTTTTAAGTGATTTCTTGAGTTTTCCTCCACCATTTCAATCCTAGTTTTCTCACACAACACTTGAGCTATCCATTGCTATATCTACCTATAGGGATATCTGTTGTGAGAGGATTTTAGGTGATCAAAGTGTTGTGATCACCAAAGTTCTATCTTTGTATTTGAGGAGGCGGACTTGCGGGTTCGCGGTGTTCGAGTTCGTGTGTGAACTCGGTGTTTGAGGTGCGGCCTCGGCGAGCTAGTGGGCTTGCGGTGTGTTCTTGCGGGAACAAGAGAGGGACTAGAGAGTCTAAAGAGCTTGTAAGTGTTGCGGCACCAAGTGATCCGGTGGGATCGATTTTAGTGGAAATCCTTTATAGTGTTGAAGAGGAGGACGTAGAGCAAGTGTGCTCGAACCTCGAAACAAATCTCCCGTGTTTGCGATTGCTCTCTCTATCTCTTACTTGTTTATATCTTGCATTCTTATATTGCTTTCATCATTAATTGCTAGATATACTTATGCTCAAATTCTTATATGCTTGGGGATTGTTTGCTAACACTCTATTCAACCAAGAGAGCCAACGCGGCACCTCAACTCTTATTTAGAGGAATCTTGAGGAGTTAGTCCAGAGCCCTTCACCGGGAATCCGGCTACACTCTTGTGTTATATGTGGTGTTTAGTTTAAGAAGTTTTTAATTCCGCATTATTTGACCATTATATTAGCCATCACCTATTCACCCCCCTCTAGGTGATTACAAAAAGACCTGACGGTTTGAATGTACTTCTCTTTTTAGGAAGTGGGTAAGAAGCCCGTAAAGGCTGAAGGGCTGGAAGGCCAAGTAGACACCTGCAAAAGTGTTAGTACAAACACACGCATATAACAGGTGATAACTAATCTATCTGTGAAGTGGTGAGAGCCGGAGGCTGAGTAACACAAAATAAGGTTAGCGAGCAGACAAGCGAATAATCAAGCGAAGCTAGAGAAGCTGGAGCGAGGCTAGCATACAACGCTAGAAGCTATCACGCTTGATGTAGTTACCATCATGACGATGCCATAATAACGTACAGCTACCGCTCGCGGCACACCTATAATCGAGTGGAGTTAGTAGGGAAGCGTTGTACGCTAGTCTCACCTACCAAGCGGAGCATGAGAGCTAGGAGGTTGAAAGCAACTCGAAGGTTAGGTATAAAAAGCCTGGAGGCTGAGAGTAACCCGAAGGCTGGATATAGTACCTGCACCAGATGTTAGTACCATACGAGCATAGATATCAATAGATAACGACTTGACTATCGTGGAGTGGTGAACCCGAAGGCTGAGTGTATAGTCCAGAGGCTGATAGGGCCTGAAGGCCGAGTAGAGAGCCTGAGGCTAAACGACCACAAAGGGTCATCCACGCATGATATAAAACAATAATAAGGCAATATCATAGGCATGGTATAAGTGCAGGAACTAAACTATACTAGTACAAACATTCATCGCATCAGTACCTATACATCACACTAGTAGAATACACATGTCTACATCATACATGTACACACCCACACTGGTACAAATTCAACACATCAACACAATCCTACATGTCCACTATATGATAAAAATCCACCGATACAAATACACAGTTCTGGAACTACATAATTACACAATTAAAAATGCAATCACCCCTCTAAGCGGGAAACCCAGTAAAGAGGCGAGAACACTCGCCTATAAATCTTCAGAAAATACCGTCAAATCCCAGTACACCAGAAACATGAGCACACCACCAATATACATTAATATATATATATATATATATATATATATATATATATATGTATGTTTGGAGAGAGAGTTAGAGCGAAAGAAGAGAGAGAAATAGTAGGGGGAGAGAGAAAAGTTAGAGGAGAAGTGGCTGTTGCTCAAGTAGTTCCCCCCACAAGGGGGCCCATGGCTCCCTGTGGGCCTAGGTGGTTGGGCCAACCCTTTGCTGGTACTGGCCGCCAGCCAGCCAAGGGTGGCCACGCTGGCCACCCCAAGGAGGAGGAAGAGACTATAAGAGAGAGGGAGCACTAGAGAGAGACTGAGAACCAAGCTCAGAACTAGCAAGAGAGAGGGGGAGAAACCAGAACCAGAGGAAAGAGCGCCAACAAAGGGAGGCGCCTGAGGCCAGGGATGGCTGACTAGCAACGGCTTCTGTGGTGGCGTGCCACCAAGAAGGAGGAGAAAAATGGTGAGAGGATATGTAGTGATGAGTATGATGATGATGCTATTGGTGGTGGTATAGATGGTGGTGATGGGATGATTGGTGATAGAGATGTGGATTGGTGGTGGTGGAGAAGGTGGTGGAAGTAGTGGAGATGAAGAAGGAGGAGGTGGAGATTGGTGGTGGAATTTGGGGAGATGATGGTGGAATTTGGGAGTTAAGAAGATGGGGGTGATGGCGGACCTTGAAGAAGAAGATGAATAAGAAGGAAAGTGAGGGTCGTGATCGGTCGGAGTTGGGGTCGCCACCAGCCATGTGTGGCTGTTGCCATGGGTCATTGGTAAATGGGGTTGGGGGAGTGGTGGCTGCTCAATGTCGAGGAGAGAGAGATAGAGATTGGGAAGTGAGAGAGGGTGTAATTTAGAGAGAGAATTAGATATTTAGGGGAGAAAGAAAGAGAATTAGAAAGAGAAGAAGAAAAGGGCTCTGCGTCACCAGCTAGAGGAAGGAGGAAGAAAGAAGAAGAAATGAAAAAGAAGAAAGATAAGAAAAGAAAAAAAAAGAACGTGTTAGCCCAGAGGCCCTTCACCCTAGTTTTGATGATGATTAACTCATGTAGTTATAGTTTACTAATAATCTTGTGATATTTTGTTTTAGATATTTGATCAAGATATTAGTAGGTGATTAGCTTCAACAAAGGTGTTTCGGAGCTTGCATATGGTGATTCAAGAGCTCGAGCGTCAAGATCGCATCTAGTACTCGGTTGGAGTCAAGCTCGTTGGATCGAGTCGGCTTGGAGACGGAGTTCTACAAGAAGACCTCGATTTGTCTAGTTTATGGTTTAGATCTTTTGTTAAAGATTATATAGTGTAGATATGCTCAAGTTCACAATACACACACAAGTTTAAAGTTAATTGATTTTGTTTTTAGTTTAACTAGTTTCAATTTTTCATATATATATATATATATAGTTTTCATGAATAGATAGAATCAAAACAAGTTTATATGGTTTAATGTATATTAGATTTGATCTATATACATCTATGCTTTATCTACTTAGAAAACTTACTTTGATAGTCTATTTTATGGTTTGGAGTTTTGTATTTAAACAAAACTTATTTTTGAATTTCATGTCAAAAATATAGATATAATATCTTTATAAGTATATTGAATTTTATCCATATACAATATGCTTCAAAGTTGTTTAAATATCTTGTTTTTGTATTTACATGTGTTTTGGAAAAATCGGATTTTCATTTCAAAAAAAAATCCAAGTTTTGAAAAATACGGATTTTGGTTTAAGGCAAATTTTTAAGAACACAAAAATAGTTCAAATTGTTTAAAATATATACCGAATTTTACTCATACATATTTGTATTTCAAAAATCTAATAAGAACTAATTTTTGTGGAATTTATGTGATTTTATGGGATTTAATTGAAGATAAAAACTTAAGTTTTAATCCCCATAATATTTGACCTGGTTGTCTGCCGGTCGACCGGACCGGTCGACCGAGGTAGAAGTCGATCAACCGGTCCAGTCGACTGACGTGCACAGAATGTACACGCAGCCAAGGCTAGGAGGCCGGTCGACCGCCCGATCGACCGCCAGAGAGCTTCTACTCTCTGGAAGTGGCCCCGGTCGATTGTTCGGTCGACCGGCAAAGAGCTCTACTCTCTATTTCCAGTTTTCGATCGACCGGTGGCTCAATGGTCATGATTATGATCGTTGACCGGTCGACCGCCCGGTCGACCGGAGGGACAATCTGGGCTTTTCCAGATTGCAACGGTCAGAATTTTATGGACGTTATAAATACCCCATTGTTGAGCTGTTTTCACCAAGAATTTCAAGAGCAAAATTTTTTATCTTTCAAAAATTTTTTAAAAGAGTTTTAGTGCCAAAAGATTTGATATTTATTTGTTTTAAAAAGGGTAGAAAAATTAAGAAAAGGAGAAGTCTTTGGGATTAATTTTTGATCTTCATTTTTATATCTATTCTAGAAGTTTTCCCAAGAGTTTTTCTTTGTGTTTTTAATTTTCAAACACTTTGTTTTCTCACACTTGGGCTTGTCATATCTATCCTATCTGTAGGATCTTGTTTTAGTGAGAAAAATTGGTTTGTGGTTTGTTGAAACCACCAAGTGTTGTAACCCTTTTCTTTGCTTGGTTTTGTGCCTTTCCTTCTAAGTGTAGAGGAGGTGCATTTGGGTTGTTGATATCCCTCTAAGTGTAGAGGTGATTGAGTTTTTTGGTATCCCTCTAGTGAGAGGTTGATATTATGTTGGCTTTGTGTCTTGCCTCTTCCGTAGAGGTTATATTGTTGAGAGAGGAGTTGTGTACTCCCAAGTTGTATTTGTCCAAATCCTTAGTGGAGGTTCCCTGTGTGGGAAGTCCTGTGTAGACGCTATAGTGAAAATCCTTCTGTGTGCAGGCGGGGACGTAGAGCTGGGTGCTCGAGCCTTGAAACATATCTTTGTGTTTGCATTTGATCCACTTTTCTCTAACTCTCTCTCCTTTCTCTTATTTTGTGCCTTGGATTGATTCATATTGTTCATTCATATATTGTTTGTGCCTCACTTGTGTTCAACCAAGAGAGCTTCATATAGCACCTCAACTCTTATTTAGAGGAATTTAGAGGAGATAGTCCAGAGCCCTTCACCAGAAATTCGGCTACACTGTTTGGTTATACTAAGTGTGTTGCATTTAGTTTTTAATTTCGCATCATTTGTCTTAGATTAGCCTTACACCTATTCATCCCCCTCTAGGTATACTTTCAATTGGTATCAGAGCCAACGCTCCTGATATTAGGTTTAACCACCTAGGAGTGAGATCTTGGTTGCTAATCTAGATTTGCATTTGCGCACTTATATTGTTTACATACACTCATGGACTTCATAACTCCTCCCATGTATGATACTTCCAACATTGATGTTTGGATAGTTAGGATGTCCATGTACCTAAAAACCCTAGGCTTGCATGTTTTCCTTGCGCTACCAAGAAATCCTATCTTGATAATAGCAAGCATATAGAGGCCAATGCACAAGCCCTAATGGCACTTAGAAGCACGCCTAACAAAGAATATTTGTCTATGATTTCTCATTGTGATTCCGCCTTTGCAGTGTGGAACACCTTGATATCTCCCGTGCTACAAACGCCAAATATTATGGAGGAGGAATCTAGTGGAGGAGAATCCGAACAACAATGCTACATGGTCCAAGGGAATAACTCCCTTGAGGTAATTCGAAAACTCAACTAGATGATTGTGCTAGTTCTTCCGGCGATGATCATATTGATGCCGATGCTTTAAATGAAGAACTTTCCATTGTATGTGAAAAATTACTTGAAAAATATAATCTTTTGACAAAGAAAAGCATTGGATTAAAAGAAAAAAATAAAAATTTATCTTCTAGACTTGATTTGGTTTTACAAGAGAAGGAAGAGATTTCAAGTAAACGTGATTCACTTAAATCCCAACTTGATCTTGCCCTAAAAGAAAATGAAATTTTAAAACCAAAAATGATTGTGACATTTTTTGAAGAAAAATGAGGCTTTAACTTCAAAACTTGATCTTGTGTTAAAAGAAAATGATTCCTTGAAAAACAAAAGTATTTCTATTTCAAAGGAATTGGATTTGATTTTTAAGAAAAATATTTCTTTGAAAAATGATATTGACTCACATGTTTGTCATGCTAGTATAGCTTCACCTCCTATTGTATGCTCCACCTCTTCTTTAATTATTGAAAATGATATAACTATGCTAAAGAAGAGTGTTGATTATTTGGGCTCCACTTTGAGCTAATGTGCCATGAACCACACACGGTTGGAATCCATGTTTTGAAAGAAACAAGTTCTAAATATGCATGCACAAATCACGACATACACATGCTTCTCATGCTCACACTCATGACACCATGTATGCTCATGTGTGCACTAGTACACATTGTGGACGTAAAGGCCACCTTGTAAAGTTTTGTTATGATAGGATACATAATGTAAATTTTACAAATAAGTTTATTTGGGTAAGGAAAGGAGCTAACCCCCAGGGACCCAAAAGAGTATGGGTACCAAAAGTCACTCCTATTTTTGATGTAGGTGTGGGCTCTCACATGACGTGAGAGGCATTGGTGCCTTGAGGTGGATGCGCTCCAAGCTTAATGGTGACTATTTTGGATGCATCACTTTTAAGGGAAGTTTGGTGAGAGGACCACCATTGTTTAGAGAAATAGAGATGTGCCCTCATGATTTTGGTAACGATTACATGCTTTCATATGATTAATTTTTAGCATGTCATGTTTTTATGATTATTATGTTAAATGCTATGATAGTTAGTTTTGTGACATACATGTATAGTATTTGTGATACACCCATGTTCATATGGATCCGTATTTTTGTGTTTACACACCTGTTTAGCTATTGTGTATATCATAGATCTAAGACATGTGCATTTACATAATGATCTTATTGATTTATCTTTTGTTTTATGCTTCATGATTTGATTACATGTTTAAGATGTAATTTTTCATTAAAATATGTGCATATACTTGTACAACTAATGAGCCAGAAATTAATTATTATATGTTCGTACTTGATTGCTCATTTGTATCCATTGGATGTACTAGTATAGCCTAGTTTTGATGATTCATACATTTTGACTTGTATTCCCTATTTTTGGACATGTTTTTCATGATGATATGTTTGAGCTTCATGTAAATGTTAATTTTATCAAAACTATTGTATACATGTATAACCTTGAGTCATTTGCCTTTCATGCAAAATCTCTTTATAGACTCAATTGTGTTTGGATATGTATGTATACTTCTAGTTTAGACTAAACATACATATACCTTGAAGTAGATTTAGTTTTGATGATTTTGATAAAGGAATGTCATATTGAGCTTCTTTGCCTATTCCCATGATTTTGTGATTACATAATTCTTACACTCACATTACTTGACGTTTTCTCATGACTTTGTTTTCATGAGTATGATATGTGCTATATAGACTTTGAGTGTTGATTATGTGATTTTCATATTATCATGGATATACTCTTATTTTATTCCTTACTTGAAGGATTTCATACTAGTTTTCAAGTTTTTCATAAACTAGTTGCGTATTTCTTCTATTTGGAAGAGTTTTCAATTATGCTAAAATTATTTTCAAACTTATTTTTAAAAACCCTTCTATTGAAGGGTGGGTGCATGGGCGACCATGCCTTGTATGCTCAAATTGAAAATCTTTTTAAACAAGTGCATGATAGGGTGGAAGGTATGAGTTATACACTTGATTCTCATTGAGTTTTCAATTGGTATCACAATTGATATCTATTTTATATACTCATATTTATTTCTATATATGTATGCTTCATCTTCAAATAGTATCAATTTCAATTGATATTTAATTTTTCATACATATATATATGTGTTTTGATTGTGCTTACTATATCTTTATATCCTTGAGCATAAATTTTGCAGTGCTAAGCTTGATTTAGTCTTTAATGATAATTATTTTTCAATTGGTATCTTATATAAGCTTATGCATCATTTTCATTATTATTTCATAAAGGGGAGAAAATTTCATGTTTTACCTTTCAATTGGTTTTATTTACAATTGGTATCTTACTCCCACTCTTTATGTTGAAAAATGATATCTTAGTTTTCATTCCTACACTCCTAATGAAAATTATTTTCAATTGGTATATGTTTCGTTTTCAATATTGGCATCAAGAATATTAAATTAATATTATTCTCTATTTGATATCTCTATTGCAAAATGATTTTAGTGGTTAAACAAAAGATTAGTTTATGTTTTGAAATTGGTATCAAAAGTGTAAAATATTTTCAAATGGTACTAATTTTTATAATTGGTATCAATATTTCCTATATATTTTTATCTTTCAATTGGTTTTAAAATTTTTGTTGGGTTCTTCAAAATGTTTTGTTTATTTTCTATTGGTATCATAAATTGGTATCATGATGTTTTGATGTATACCTTCATACTAAATTGATATATTTTTCAATTGGTATCATAATGTTTTGATTTGTATAGCTTATATGCAAGGAAAGCTTAACATCTTCTCTATATGTATATTCATGTTGAGAGTATCTCATATTGAGAAGTTTGACCGCTCTTCTTTATGTCTTACACGTGTGTAGAGGGAGTTTCATATCTCCTTTTACATATTGTATATTATGCTTTATGTGTTTAGAGTTTAGTCATCTCTTTTCATATAAATGTATGTATGCAGGGGGAGTTAACTTCACGTCTCTCCTCTTCATGAATGTATATAGTATATATACCTTTATTATTTGATTTATGCAAAAAGGGAGAAAAGTATTATTTCTGCCCTTTATTGTTTGTACCCCTTCGTTGATGAATTGACAAAAGGGGGAGATATATTTTGGAGTTTTATATATGCATGTGCATTATATGCATGTTTGTTTAAATTAGCAATCTTTTACCATTGGTATCAAAAGCATCTTTTGTTGGTATCAAGAGCTTTTATTGGTATCAAGAGCAACATTTTTTTAAGAACATTTTTATTTTAAAATTGGTATCAAGAGCATGTTTATTTCATTGGTATCAAAGATCATGTTTGTTTCATTATTTTATGCATGGTTATGCATGCCTATATTGAGTATTCATTAGATTTATTTATTGTTTATTGCTATGCATGAGTTAAGGGGGAGCTTCTATGAAGCTTAACTTTAATCCATGCATATATAACTCCATGAGTTTTGTCATCATCAACAAGGGGGAGATTGTTGGCCCAGAGACCCTTCACTCTAGTTTTGATGACGATTAACTCGTGTTGTTATAGTTTACTAATAATCTTGTGATATTTTGTTTCAGATATTTGATCAAGATATTAGTACGTGATTAGCTTCAACAAAGGTGTTTTTGAAAATCACCTAGAGGGGGGGGTGAATAGGTGATTATGCTAATCTAAGGCCAATTTAAAAATTATGAAGCAAATGCAATGAGATGAATGAATGAATATGGCAATAGCAATCAAAAACACTAAGTAATAGCAATGGAAAGTAAACCAATCGCAAACACAAAGATATGTTATCGAGGTTCGAGCACCCAGCTCTACTCCCCGCCTTCCCCAGAAGGATTCTAGCTACTTTCACTATCACAAAGATCAATTACAATGGAGTACCCAACTCCTACAATTTCAGCACAATACAATTTCTAAGTAATCAAAAGATCACAAACTCTCTCTTTCAAATATCTCTTCCCTTACAAAGGTCCTTAGAGAATATTGAGAAGGAATGAAGCTCTTGTGTAAGTGAAGAAAGAAAATCAAATTCAGAGAGTATATCAAGAACACTTCTGAAAATGAATGAGAAATATCAGCACAAAAACAAGAAACAAGCTCTTTTGAAATATCCCAAACTTTTGAATTTTCTCTTGAATAATTGTTGTAAAGAAACTCTCCCCAAACACCCCTATTTATAGGAGAGGGCTAGGGTTTAGGGTTAGGAATTAATTACTGAAGATTAGGAAGTAATTAGTTCCAAATATACCCTCCAACGGATATTTAATTTCAAAAATCAAGTTAAAACAGATTAAAAATATGCCCGTTTTAACTGTTCAACGGCCATATCGGTCGACTGGCCCGGTCGACCGATAGTTCAAAAATTGACCGTTATGAACTATCGGTCGACTGGTACAGTCGACTGCTCCTGACTGAGACTCAAAACATGTACCGGTCGACTATCGGTAGACAGCCGGTCGACCGAAAAGATAAAAGATAAACTATCGGTCGAAGGCCGGTAGACCACCGGTCGACTGGTAAGATACAGAGAGCAAACTAAAAACTTCGGTCGACTACCGGTAGCCTACCGGTCGACCGACAGACGTGCACACGGATACGTGCACTCTGCCAGATCTTCGGTCGACTGGTGGTATATTGCCGGTCGACCGGCTCAGGTCAAAAATTGAAATAGAAAGGGAATTTTGAGAGGAAAAATTTTTGATCAAACTATTTTGAACAGGAAATCAGTATACAACATAAAAACAGATTTGTAGAAGGAAGAATTGTGTTAAAGTATTTTTGTATATTTTATGAGGAATAACTTGGAAATAGCATACGCGTGAAAACGTGTGTGTTTGAGCTTCAAACCTACTCTCTATTCTTTAACATGCTATAAAGCTATAAAACAAAACCTAAGGACCTCTGAAGCAATCTTTGAGCCATCCAATGCCTTGCAAGTGCCTTCTCTTCTATGATCCTTCCTTGATGTGCAATTTGCCTTCATTGCTATATGGAACTTAGAAGTTTTTGCAAAAGCGAAGCGAATGAGCTCTAAACATGTACAAAACCTGAAATGCATCTTGATCAAATCATTAGTACCAAATAGCACTTATTTGTTTGTTATCATCAAAACACAAAACAATGGAGAGTGTAACCTCTTGGGCCAACAATCTCCCCCTTTTTGATGATGACAAAACAAATAGGCTATTTACAAAAATATGGGGAGGAGAAAACTCCCCCTCAAATTATGCTATATTTAAACATTATAAATATGCTCTAGATACCAATAATTGAAATGATAAAAAGAAATGATGCACCAATTATTGAAATCAACAATACAATACAAATGAAACTTTAAAACTTGTACTTGATACAAAAACACCAAAAATCAAAAATTTGCTCCTTGATACCAATTTAAACTTAAATCATAGAGATTCAAAAAACACATAAAAACTCATAAAACTCATAAATTCATATGGAACCAAGACCAAATGAACTTATTTTTGTACATGTAACTTATTCTCCCCCTTTTTGTCATACATCAAAAAGGGTTATGAAAAACATGTTTAATCAATAATACACATATTTAATTCTCCACAAATAAACGAAAATCTAGCAAAATCAAGTGGTTTTGTAAAATATCGGCTAGTTGAAAATCGGTGGAAACATAATCAATATCAATATCACCTTTCTCAAAATGATCTCTAAGAAAGTGATATCTAATCTCAATGTGCTTGGTCTTACTATGTTGATTTGCATTTTTAGTTAAATGAATAGTACTAGTATTATCACAAAATATTTAATATTTTTATAATGCAAATCATAATAAAGGAGAGTATGTTTCATCCAAAGGACTTGTGCACAACAAGCCCCCGCGGCAACATACTCCGCCTCGGCGGTTGATAGAGCTACGGAATTTTGCTTCCTAGAGGACCATGAAACAAGACAATTACCGAGAAATTGACATGTCCCACTAGTACTCTTTCTATCTACTCTACAACCCGCATAGTCGGCGTCCGAATAACTAATCATAGAAAAATCTATAGTTTTCGGATACCAAAGACCTAATCCAATCGTTCCCTTAACATCGAATAATGCGTTTTTACGGCAATTAAATGAGATTCTTTGGGACACGATTGAAATCTAGCACAAAGACACACACTAAACATGATATCCGGCCTACTTGCCGTTAAATATAAAAGACTACCTATCATGCTTCTAAACAATTTAATATCAACATTTTTACCTTGTTCGTCCTTATCAAGCTTGGTTGTAGTTGCCATGGGAGTGTTGCAAGTTTTAGCGTCTTCAAGTCCAAACCTCTTCACGAGTTCCTTTGCATATTTGGCTTGGCTAATGAAGTTCCCATCTTGCAATTGCTTGACTTGGAGTCCAAGGAAGAAGTTGAGTTCACCCATGGAGGACATTTCAAATTCTTGTTGCATTACCTTTTCAAAATCCTTGCATAAAACTTCATTAGTAGAACCGAAAATTATATCATCAACATAAATTTGGACAATCAAAATATCATTATCAACATGCTTAGTGAATAGAGTAGTGTCTACTTTGCCTTTAATAAAATTGTTTGAAATAAGAAAACTTGAAAGCCTTTCATACCAAGCTCTTGGAGCTTGTTTCAAACCATATAAAGCCTTATCGAGTTTGAAAACAAAATCGGGATGAACATGATCAACAAAACCGGGAGGTTTGAGCAACAAAAACTTCTTCATTAAGAAATCCATTTAAAAATGCACTTTTTACATCCATTTGAAAAAGTTTGAAATTTTTAAAAGATGCATAAGCTAGTGTTATCCGTATGGCTTCAAGCCGTGCTACGGGTGCAAAGGATTCCTCAAAGTCGATTCCCTCAACTTGAGTGTAACCTTGGCCACTAACCTAGCTTTATTCCTAATGACATTTCCGGACTCATCCAACTTATTCCTAAAGATCCACTTAGTACCAATTATTGGTCTATCGTGGGCTTAGGAACAAGGTGCCAAACTTGGTTGCGCTCAAATTGATTGAGTTCCTCTTGCATGGCAAGCAACCAATATGGGTCCGTCTCGGCTTCGAGAATGCCTTTGGGTTCTACATGAGAAATGAAAGCAAAGTTACCACATATGTCATGGAGTTTGGAGCGCGTTGTGACTCCTTTGGAAGCATCACCCAAAATGAGCTCCTTCGGATGATTTGTAGCGTATCTCCAAGCTTTGGGAAGTGGTTGCGCACTTTCCTCATTATCCTTTTGAACTTCACCTAAAGGTTCTTGCTTATCTTCTTGCGCGGGTGAGTCCTTCAAGGATAGTTTCTCCAAGCTTTCACCTAATGGTTCAAACTCTACAACATTCTCAACACACACATTAGATTCTTCAAACTTAACATGCATGGTTTCTTCAATAGTAAGTGAAGATCTAATGAAAACTCTATATGCTTTGCTAGTAGAGGAATATCCTACAAAGATAGCCTCATAAGCTTTAGCATCAAATTACCCAAATTCTCTTTAGTGTCAAAACAAAACATTTGCATCCAAAAACTTTGAAAATAGGAAACATTGGTTTTCTAAATGATACATTTCAAAAGAAGTTTTCGAAGAATTTTTGCATAAATAAATACGATTCGATATATAGCATGCGGTGTTTACGGCCTCGGCCCATAAATATTGAGGGAGGTCGTATTCACTTATCATTGTCCTAGCCATCTCTTGAAGTGTTCTATTTTTCCTTTCTACAACTCCATTTTGTTATGGAGTTCTAGGACAAGACATTTCATGCTTAATTCCCTTTTCATCACAATAAGTTATGAAGAGTTGGTTAACAAACTCACCACCTCTATCACTCCTTATTCTCAAATCGGAAAACCTTTCTCTTTTTCAACTCTTTTTCTAAAAATCTTAAAGTGAGAAAAAGTTTGATCTTTATTTTGCAAAAAGAAAACCCAAGTAAATCGAGAGA